>JAACJT020000095.1:253136-277662 GCA_009936485.2 Gymnarchus niloticus | reverse complement strand
TTTTTCCCCAAACATGAAAAGAACCAAAAAGAAAAAAAAAATTTACCACCTTTTCCAAAAAACAGAAAATTAAAAAAAAAAAAAAAAAAAAAAAAAAAAAAAAAACACACCTAACAAAGGCAAATAATTGATCCCAGGCTGTAGCACATAGGAAATGCAATATTTACAAACGTAAAGCACTTAATATTGCAGGCGTGGATGACAGCGAGTGGGTTTGTAGGCGACTTGTAGCTGTGATTCAACACGACTGAAGCGAAGTTTTACGAATACTGAATCTGACACTGAGTGACCAATTGAGCTAAATCAGAAAACCATCTAAGTTTTTAATTTGTCCGATATATTTTTTGTGCCTAGTCGGAATGCATTTTCAAATACTATGTACATAGTACCTTAAATGTTTACGATTCCTTTACAACTTATTAAAAGGTTCCAGCATCAAAATACCATATTGGCGGTTTAATTTTAAGAGATTTTTATTATTCTTACCGTTATGTTTAACAACTTTCCTTGGTTCATATCTCATTTCAGTATTAGAAAACAGTGCAATTTCATATGTACACATGGCATTTAATGTAGGTGAAAATATGCCTTTTGACCTGAGCAAAAACGTCCATAAGCAACAGTAGGAAGGTAATCTTGTTTTCATTGGCGATAATCACACTGGCATGTCCTCGCTCAGTTAGCAGAGTTGTCTCTGCGGTCCTCTGAAGGCCCCAGATAAATCAGAGACAAAAGATGATATCAGCCACGAGGCTTCGTTATAAAATATGCAGGAGTTCATAACGTTGCCCCTCCCCCACCCCGCAGGGGTCACACCGCGGGCTGCATGGGAACGGCAAGCCGAGGCCTGGTGAAACACCAGTAAAATGGGACGTTGTACGAGTATCGTCGCCATGACAGCACAGAGCGTGACCATGCTAACTACGTCTTCTAACACGTTACTGCACAGCGGACACAAAAGACAGCTTGGGCTCAGCGAGTTTGAGTTTACGGGAACACTTACAGCAGAATGTCCAGGGAAATGCAAGATATGTCATTTCAACATCAGTTATTACGAGAATTTTGTTTTTTCTTTTAAAAAAGTAATGAGAATTGGAATTATGTAAACAGCGAAGTAGCTACCGTCTTTTTTTCTATGGAGTGACTGTTAATTTGCCTCAGGTGAAATTTACTTCTTGTCAGAGAAACAAAAAAAGTGCATTAAAAAATAAAAATAAGAAATGTCATCGTGTAGCCACAGGCATTTTGGCACTGCAAGGCTGTAACAAGCCTCGACTCAAGGTCGAAATCTATCACTGGCCAATTGGCTAGAGAAAAAAAAAAAAAAAAATCGTATTTGTAGGTTCCAGAGCTTCAGATGTTAGGGACACTACCAATAATTCGGGGAAAAAAAAAAAAAAAAAACGCTCACGAAAAGTCAGAGGAAAAAGCGCTGACACTTGCAGGGATGAGGACCATGCAAGTATATGGACTGGGTTTTGTTACGCTGGGCCGCCCACCACACAGGGAAGAGGTGAGACAGCGTTTTTGGGAACGCGGCTCCAGAGGGTGTGCCTGACCCACGGGGCAGCCATGTTGCAGCGGAGTGCGAAACCGTCTCCATGCAAGTGTGTACGTATAGTTGTTTGTTTGTGTGTTTGTTTGTGTGTGTGTGTGTGTGTGTGTGTGTGTGTTTCAGTGCAGTCTGGGGCGGAACTGTCGATTCTCATCTCGCAGTGGAGGGTGGACAGTGACCACCGAAGGCAGATACGACGGGAGGGGATGAAGAAGCAAGATGATCGGAAGGAAGCTGTGGAGACAGGAGGACGACATTTTAAGACAAACATGAAGATGACAGGCCAGTTATTTACTGTTTGCTTGGCAGATGATCTCACCCTGAGCACATGGTTAAAAAAAAAAAAAAAATGTTCGACAGACAGCAAGTGTTAAGAAATTAATAATTTAACAAATTAATGGATTCTATTAATCGGTAAAAGCATCGTAATGCAAGACAGTCAAGTACCGCTTCTTTGTTCCTGGCATGGAGCTTTTCATAAGTGTCCTAAGAGTTTTCTGATTCTGATGTTAAGTGATTTTTGGAATCGTGCCCCATTTGGTAGATTCTAGGTGACTGCGAGTACTTAAGAACCTAGATTCGACAGCTGTTATCTTGAAATTTTGGACGACTATGCCATCCCTCAAAACAGACAGCAGGTGGCATGGTGGCTAATGACACGATCATGTAAGCTGAAGTTTGGCAGGTGCTTTAGGACCTTAACTGGAAAGGGAAGTTCTGCACCTTGCTGCTATGACTGAATAACAACCAAGGGGGTAGAATCGCCAGCCGTCTGGCTTGGCCACTTACCAAAAGTATTCTCTGAGTTATCCTGCTTTTGTGTCCACCAGCTGCATCTGCACGTTGACCGGCATGGCTTCGGTGCCATAGCCACCCTTGGACTGCATTTGGTTCTGGATCGAGTTCACCTGGGGGAGGGAAAGGGTCCGGCTAAGATTCCAAGGTGAAGGGAAAGTTAGTTATTCGTAATTACTCTAAGCTGTCGAACGGTGAAACAGGGAATAAAACCATCAAGTAGTATAGAGAATATGGCAAGTTTATGTGAAGCAGGAATTTTGAACTGTTTTTGAGAATTGAGGGGAGGCCTTAATGTATACTTGGCAGTGGTTTCCATTGTCCAGACCCAGTTTAATAGGTGTCCTGGGCCTTCGCTGCCCTTTTACATGCAGGTGTCACTAATAGATCTCTCGAACGCCCCGGCTCAGATTCACATGGATCGGATAACCACCCCGCGGTGCGTTGGCACCGATGACAGACTCACAGAGTTCATGCCGCTGAAGAGGTCCCCCGATCCCACGTGTGCTGTGTGGACGAAGTTAGTGGGCTCGCCAATCATGGTCCTGTCGATGCGCCGCCGTCTCTTCTGCGGGGGGGGGACTGTTGTCAGTACATCCTGTCATACGAGGGCTGAAGCCCGGCCATCCATACATCCACAAATGAGCGAGAGTCCACTAAATCTTCTACAAAAACTAACTGATGCCCATTTCTTTACAAGTGTTTAAGGAACTGAATCTCTCCTCCAGACTTAAAAAATGTATATACAAAAAATTAAGGACTAAAGCTATGTCGAGTGAGACTGACTTTATGTTGATCATCGCCAGTTCTGTTTTACGTTCTTGCATCTTGAGACACCTGGCTTGAAAGTCGTATAGGCCTACATGAAATAAATAAATGTCAACAACTCCCCCAAACTAAAATTCAACAACTTGGACCCTCTGTGTTCTCCAGAGGAAAAAAGAAAATTCATTTTTGGACACATTAAATGAAACGAACCAGGCTTCCAAGAAATGACTGGTACACTCAAAACGAAAAGAACGATATTGGTAGGGGGGCCACCTTCGGCGGGAGAAGATTAAATTAAACAATTTTCTTTCGGCAAAATCCAGCAAACTTTTAAAGGAAATTTCTAAATGACGTTACCGAGCAAATGGCCCAAATGTCATTTCAAATTTTGATTAATTCCAACTCATAAAAGGGAGGGGGAGGCAAAAACACAGGCTATGTTTTAAAAGCCCAAAGTAAAATTTTCCGAGTTAAGAAAACTGAAATCCTCAAATGAAAGTGCACGTCCTACTTTCCTGCTGTTAACACTGATATGGGTCATCATTAGCGTGAAACAGAATTAAAATGGGAGCAAACAAATCCTGTATCAATCCTTTATGGCTAAGGGAGCGTCCTTCATGACGAGGCGACTCAGACTCGTGTACGTTTCAACAGGGCTGAGACAAATCACCAGGTTACTTCTCCAGAGTGGTCTCTATCATTAAGGACAAGCCTGAGCAGACGAACCTCGTCACACCCGTGATTGCATGGTCGTACACACTGGGTGGAGTAGACGTGTAAAGCCCAAGTTAATTTCAGGCATTTTGAAAAGAATCCACCGAGGAATGAGCTTGAACATTGTCCTCGACTCTCACGCTGAATGTGTGGAACATTCACTAACACGCCACAGCACAGTGATGGGGTATTAATTAGAAAAGCATATTCAAAAGCACAGGGTTCTGTTGACCTCCTTTATGATGTGTCAGTCATTTAAGCCCCCATTAAATTGAATTTCAACACTCGGTACATTCACAGGAATTACTCAATAGTACCGTGATCTGGGAGAAAAACACCTTGGCTGTGTTTTAGAGTAATTGGACGCTCTCAGAAAAAACAAATCCACGCCGAAAACCAGACGTTTACACGGCTAGGGTCACCGGTTGGACAGGGGTGAATCAGCATCATCACACAACAGAACAGGTAAACGCTGGGCTGATAAGAAATGGGGCTGGTGGCCCCCTCGCCGCCCGGCGTGAAAAAGCTAAATTCTGGGGTCCCAGTCAAATACAAGAAGACCAAAGAAGCCGACGAGGCCCTCCTCAGAAACACTGAACGCGCCTTTGGTTTGGTCCGTGAGAAAAACGCAGTCTCAGAAATCCTGTCTGTGCACACGCTGGTTTAATGACGTGGCAAAACGCCAGAGAGGTATTCTGACTCAACAGATAAAAAGCGAGCCGGCCAGCCGAAGTCTGTGCTTACATATGGAAAAGCAATCGGGAAAGACCTCCTCGATAATTCTGCGTCGGATACAGGCAGGCCTTTCTCGTGCCTCCGTGTTCCTCGCAGACGAAGGTGGAAGAGGCTATAAGGATACCTGGAGAAATCGTTTACCTGTCTGTTACCCTCAGGGTAAACCCATTACCGAGCCTTACTGTAGCTGTGAAAATTTAACCATATGGGGGGGGGGGGGGGACACAGTCTCCTTCCCTTTAGCTCCTGGGGGTGCATGAAGGAAATGTTGACATATTAAGCTGAACGGCACATTTCAGGAGCCAGAGACATGCCACAGGACACGGAGTTGCGACTACAGGCATACTGTGACAGCTATGAAGTACCACTACATGGAACGCTGCGTGATTTCGCCCATCAATCCATCTTTTGACAGAGCAGAAGGGCCTCGTGCCACAGATCCGGCGAGAGGCACGACATGGCAGCGTCGCGGCACACGGTTGTTGACCCTGCCCTTCCAGAGTTACGCCAGGACTGCCATCCCGCTCCACCCACCCACAGACATGCTGTCTCCACGCTCGCCCCCACGAAGACTCCGCACGGGTGAGAATTTATGCAAAACCGGTGAGTGGATGGTTCAATACTTCTTACCGGAGCGAATTCAAGAAATTTTTGTGTGGCACACATACATTACTAATAAAACTGAGTCTGAATGCATACTTGTATTTTTGTCATAGAACCACAACTATCAATAAAATTGACAATTCGATATCTCTTCCAATATTCAACTGTAGTTCAACCTGGAAATTAAGCAGTAATTCATAAAACTGTCACTCCTGGACTTTGGTGTAGACAGCAATAAGCTATACTGGTCTGTCCACCTTCTCTTCATCATGGTTGTAAATAGTGACGATTATGAATTAGAGCCAGTAAAAACCAAACCGTTCACATCAGACCAGGATCTTACTTCAACATTATAACGGAACAGCCATCTAATGAGAAACAGCAAAGTGCAGCAGCCTTAGGTAAGGATTGGAAGAAAGTACCAGTGACCTCAGACAGCCATGACAGTTATGGGCTGTCATGTCGAGGGGAACCAATTCTATTTCATTTAACGCATTACTCAACAACGGGGTGTCAAGGTTAATAACTTAATTTGGCAGTGCATGCATTTTATATTCCATATATTTAGGAAAAAAAAAAAGGAGCTAAAAGGCACTGAAAAACCAGAAGACTTGGCAACCAAAGAAAAATAGTCACTCTTTACTTGAATGGTGGGCTGATAATGATTTTATAAACGAAATAAGCTGTTAAAACTGAACCTAAATAAAACAGCTGACCATTTTGTATGCAGTATCTGATCGAACCCATAAGTGAAATCTTTTTTCAAGGCTGCACGGTCTGCTATAAATGATATGTGGGGCTACACTACATATCATATGACGGAAAAAGCAAAAATCGAGGACGTACCAAAGTGTTTCTCCATAATCTAAACTCAGGAGCCTGTTTCACACGCACGAGTGATTCAAGGCTGTGGCCTTCAGACACTTAAAAACCAGGTGGTTTTTTTTCCCCCCCCTAGTAATGGGTTGGGGGGCATTGGCCTCGCATGGCTCCTCACGTCTCCAAGGTGGGCTCATCAAAAGTTAATTCATTTAGGTCTCATCATCATCTCTGATGACGGGGTGGTCTATGACATGGATAATTTGGACTTATCTGGGACATCGCCCCATGCGCGCGCACACACACACGCGCGCGCACGCACACGCGCGCGCACACACACGAGGATTCCTCCCCCCTGGGAATCTGTGACCCGAATTCAGTGTCTCATCTTCTGAAAAGCACACCAAGCCTGAATACGGCGAGGAGAACTGGAGCGAAGATGTTCTCAGATGTTAGATAAAAAGAGAAGCACGCCTGAACATGGGGGGCAGCCGAATCCTGTAATCAGAGCCATGCACAATAAAGCGCTGAACACATAAAAGTTGCTGCAGTGGCAAGCAGTGGCAGAAACCGAACATCCCCCATGCGTTTCTCCAAACACAGCAGTCCCACGAGAGCAGCATCAAGAGCATTTTAACAGATCTTCCCAAGCAAGCCTGTCAGTCGCAACACACCCCAAACCATTATCACCACGGCCAAGAGACGCTGAAAATTCAAGGTGTGGAAACACCTACCAAACTGCAAAGTAGGAAAGGCAACAGGCTAACGTTTCGATCAACCTGAACTTTAATAAAGGCAGCATTTGGAAGTGTCTCACAAAAATCTCATAACTGTCAGGTTTTCAATAACATTTAATTTCCAGGAATAAACTGACCTACCAATCAAAACACTCGAGTATGTCAGGAATCGGACAGAGTGAGGAAAGCACGAGTCTTCCTTGTAGTCAATGGTAGCCACCTATGGATATTTCTATTGGATATTTAACATGCACACCCTAATATATACAAATATGGATCATATATACAAGGCACAGGGATTTCTGAAATATGAGAAGCCACTCAGCATCGCCGAGCGATTTAGAGAACAACCGACAACAGCTTTCACGCTCCGCCTCACATGCCATTGTTCCACACCGCTGAAGAACGTCAAAATGGGATCAAGAATCAAACGATCACCTGCTAACCACTGCCGTCCAAATGGTGCTTCCAAGGGTCCCGGTAATAACCACCAACTTTGCTTAAAGTCGACCTTTGAGAAAAGATAGCCGCAGGCCAAAATCATAGCCGCTGTCCTGTAGAGCGATCAAACCATTTCCCCAGCACCATGCTGCAACACTAAGCTAGCTGGGAATTGATGGAAAACAAGACTGGGCAAGCACCAGGCTCCTAGTGTCACAGTATTCATTTAGAATCACTTTAAAATGTCTTAATGTCATTAGCATATAGGCATAGATTTAAGAAGAGATAGTAAGGACATGTCCCAATCATCCTCTGGGAAAGCTGAAAATATCCCTACCAACTCTAATATAAGTGAAGCCATTGTCTGGTTCTCTTCCAACGTTCAAGCCAAACCTAAGCTTCTGTATTACTCCATCAAATTTAATGTTTCTTACCTGAGTACCTAGTTCACTGACGCCATTTCATTGCCATTAATATTTGAGGGAAAAAAAGAATTAATATTTTTATGTTACTTGTATCGTTTAAAAACTGTAGCGATCCAAACTAAACTGAATTTGGATGAAAGCACAACCATTTAGAAATTCAAGTATACGTCACCATGGCCCATTGCGTATGACGCTTATGTCTTGAGATCCCCAAGCATCTAGCAATATTAAACCATGCTACATAGTTTTATGAACAAGCATCTTCAAAGTGTATCACACAAGCCTGCTGACTGTCACTGCACAAAGTCAGTCAGTCATCTTGTTCACTTGAGCAACTTACCATAAAAAAACACAATCATAGTCTCAAACTTCTCAAATTGTCATTTAATACTATTTAAAAATGCTTGAAGTCTAAGAATTGTATATCATGGGAAGCTTGTTTACAAACAAGTTCAGTGTTAATCTGTTATTTAAAAAAGTAAATAAATACGGAAGCTTAATCCTGTTTTTTGGGAGAGGGACACCTCACAGACAACTAATTTTCATGGAAGCCTACAGTATTTCTGGCAAAGGCTGAACCTTTAAAATTGCACAAGACATTAGAATAAATTGCTGGCAATGTACAGTAGCCCAAAATAATTTCACTCTTGGGTTCCTGCATTACAAAGATCAGATATTACTGTTTCAGTGTCACACTAGTGGTTCTCCTGCCTGGTGGAGCATCCCCAGATAAAGGCCTTGGACTGAGTACAGTATTGGATTCTCGTGTTGTGGTGTCGCACTAGCGGTTCTCCAGACAGCGGCCTTGGAGGCCAAGACAAACAGACACTTGTCCCCTGTTGTCTCTCTCATGCCGTCCCATTCCCACCAAGACCCTTGCAGCTCTGTCATTCTAGTGTTGTCCATTGAAAGAAAAGCTGCAGTTTGTGAGTCGAGAGCTCTGGAGACTCCAGGATGGACCCAGGTCCTCAGTCGCCGCTCCAAGGTCGATGGAGTTGCAGGCAGTGGGCTCCCATGTAGATCGAATTTCAGGTAGGGGTGCATGACTTTGGGAAACCAGCTTAAAGAAGGAGTGATTCCATTCTTGTGTTCTCTATACATTTACATACAACTAGGCTATTCTACTCAGGCAGACCTCATGTTATATATACAGCCTGTTCTTCGGGGGGGGGGTTCATTTACTATGGTAGAAGCAGACAAGTGCTTTGGATTCCTAACATGCTTTACCCATAAAAGGTGGCCGGGATGGGGGGGCTGGAGCAATAGGTCGCTTCTTTCACAGTGCTGAAAGTGAAGCCTTGATTGGGGGGATTCCTAAGTGACAGAAAGGGGGCCATCTAATCCTGTAGGGGCAACCCTCTCCGAAGTAACCGCCTCCAGGAGACGAAGCATTTTAGCCAGGTAAAGGCTGACCATCACCCCTCACGCAGCAGAGCCACTGTCACGTTTTAGACGGCCAGTTTCGTTCGGTTTCTCTTTTGCCTGATGAGCAAACTGACACCGGTGGACTTCCGCATGTCTGGTACAATCAGGCAGCAATAAGTACCAACATCTCAAAAGCATATTCGGGAAGGTAGAACTTTTACCCCTCAATAACGAGGAACTTCTAGTCTCTGTATGAATTTCAGGAACCAATCCTTCCTCTACTTCCCCTTGACTTGTTTTTCAGTTGGACAGGCTGTAATTCTTAATGAGGTCTCACTAACTCATCGAGAGGTTATGGATGTCATATTCTGTGTGAAACGCAGTTTCCGTAACTCCAGACTGTGACTCTGGGATCAATTCAGTATCCTTCAGCCAAAAGTCAGATCAACAGTTACCTCTATCTGTAATTGTTTATAGACTGGGAAATTACAGAGGACTGTTTTGACAGGGATGGGGACCCCAGTTCCAAACGAATCTTGCATACTTCCCAGAAGTTCCACACAATTTCTGCAACCAAGGTCTATAATTTATAATCTATCCTGTGATAAAAATGTGTAAAAATGCATTCATGACTTTGTATTTTGAATGCCTTCAATGCGTCAAACACGAGTCACCGGGAAATGTAATTAATCTCGGTAGTACTTGTTATTTAAAACTACCCACATCCAGATTTTCTGCGTGAACACTCAGTATGTGCAACTAAAAATTGCCCGTAATTCAAGCTTTGGAGTTTCGCGGCCGGTCTGGTATCATGAACGACTTACTGGATATGTACACCACAATTAGCCGAGTAGTGCGAACTTCCGTTTAAGTCATGAATCTTGCATACTCGCTGAAAAGTCCACATACCTAATACAGGACAACAAACAGCTAGAAAAAAAAAAAAAAAAAAAGAAACACAACACTTCCTACTACGCTGCTGGTGAACACACAGCTGCGTACACAAACACAGCCTGGCTCAGTCACAGATCACGACTCACCGGCTGTGGCTGTTCCGCGATACAGCAGTTGAAGCACAACCAGAATTCGCTCATGGCTAAAAGTCTTAAAGTGCTCCTGTGCTGGTGGTCCGCAGGGGTTCAGGGCAGGGCGGCCAGAGGGGACGGTCTTCCCGTTATCGGTCCCCGGAGCTCCGGGTGAGCAGATGAAGCGGTTCTATGGCCCAGGTCCCGGAGAGACGGTGGGCGTCTTCGAGAGGTAGAAACGCAACTCTGGAGGGGAACGGGTACGGGCCCAGCTAGGGTGGGGAGGGGGGGTCCTGATGCAGTCCTTGGTAACACCTGGAACCACATAAAACAATGCATTTCTTAGACCACGCCAAACTCGCTTCCTCACTTCTCCAAGTAGGTGGGTCACAGGTTTGGAAGGTGACCGAAGATTTATCGTCTAATTAGGCCCTTCGGTGAGTCACCGGAATGGACAGCTCTCCATGGGATCTGAAATTTTCTGCAACGTCACGGCTGTAGGGGAGCAGAAAATAGTTTCTCTACATAGTCAACATTACACCAGGTCTCCTCTCACAGTCTTCACCGGAAGAGGCTCTGGGAGACTTGCACCGTTTTTGGTGGTCCACCCCACATGATGGTATAATAGTTTAGCGACGGGAGAGTTGGCACATGTGCCTTACCATCAAAGCTGCCCACATAAGCCTCAGTTTGAGCAGTAACCAGCCTGGATGAATGGGAGGCACGAGATAGCACATTGAGGGTGGGGCCAGGAGCCACGGACCACCCTCTGCAAAGGGGTGATTATGTACCCACCTCTGATTTGCAGTCTTTCATAATCATAGGTGTACTACACAATTAATTAGTGGTAAAATTACCCAGCAATTACCAGACACCGGGCTAACACCAGCAGAGAGCCCAGGCAGGGAGTCATTTCTGGAAACACAAAACTTCATTTTACCAGAAGAATGCATCGTTAGTAGCTGAGTGAGCACACGGGTCTGATTATCTCGGCCGGACTGCTGCGAGATGATCTTTATCACATTACATCGGCGGCTAGCAGCCCAAACACACATGCAACAATTCATGTTTAGAACGCTAGCTACTACATCTGTTAAAAACACTTGCACTAACATTACAACTCAAGGACTACCTCACACATCCAGAAACACCTCCGGAATCGCATCCCAGCGTGATGAATGAATATTATTTTTTCCTTTAAATCATGAAATGTTTCTTCCTTAAGTCAAACATTTAAAAACTGATGAAACTCGTACTATTCTAAATGTGATGGCCTTAAGATTTTGTTTTTTCCTTTTCCCTCCACATCGTGCGCCTCATCCAGCCTTCAAGCCCATTGGGAATGTGGCCCTGTTACAGACTACAGGCAGCTTTAACGACGTTATTATTCACGGGTCGATGGTACGGCTAACATTTATTCTCAAGGCTCCGGCAAGGCGATCCGTGATTTACGAGATCTCGGATGCCACTCTCCGATGGCTTGAGCTTAACCCTGAGGAGAAGAGGAAATAAAATCCAGCCAAAACGTAATGACATCAATGTTGCCTTTGAAAGTAGTGGAAAGGCTGAACCCAGGCCTACATTGAACGAAGAGGGCTATAAAGATGAAAACCCAACTACGGGCTCTTAATCCGGAGGTAGGACATCATCCCGGGGTCCCAAACATCACATGTGGCTGACAGTGCACAGGAAGGTCAGCGACCATTAGCCAAGAGCAGCTCGACACATGTTCACCATGCCAGTCATCGGTGATGGATCGACATCTAAAAGCAGCTGGAGATAAACACGGTAGGTGTTTACATGTCATGACTCCTGGAATTAGGATGAAGACACGCAGATGATTCCGTGAAGAGCTGACTCATTCAGAAACCAACAACACGTACTCCGAAACATCTAAAATGAGATTTACATAGTGTAAATGCTGGCATGACAAAGATGCTTAACAGAAACATCACAGAGAAAACTGTCATCCACACTACCATGTCAATGACTCAGGATTTGTAAATCATCCTGAAAAAAAACACACAACCCATGCCAGTTTTCACCATCAGTGCCTGGAGGATACACAAAGAGAGGGTATACAAAAAAAAAAAAACAATCCTAAAGTGTTCCCTCGATGACTATATTGGACGAAAATAACTTGAACTTCAATGCAAATAAAATAAACTAATCCCAGAGATTTCTTTCAATGCTAACTTTAGGGTTAGATTTATTTCAGTCTTGTTCAGCTATCGAAGGCAACAGATCTGAAAAACTCATACAAGCCACGTAAAAGCACATTTACTCACTCTGGGCTGGAAGTCAAAGTTCTGTTACAGTCAATATTCTGGTCTGCTTTTCAACGTTCTCTTCCGTTTAAACGGTGCTTTTCCGCTCAGGCAAGCGATTACCTTTTTTATTCACGTCATCTTCGTGACCAAGCATTCCTTTACCCCAGCAGAAGTGTGTGTATTTTGGTTATCAAATAGGACTTGCGAGAAATCACTTAGGAAAAACCGAACCTTACGAAAAGTCTGGACCGAAAGTTTGACCCACCTGCTAGCCAAACAAATCAAACGCGATTAAAATTTTTAGCAGGTTAGCTACTATTAAAAGTACACCATGACCCACTTTTTAACCTATAATTCGATTTTTTTCAGCCACTGTCTCCTGAAGAGAACCATCGCGGTCAATATAAAGACAAAAAATCTGACAGTTTAGAAAGTAACAACAATAACTACATATCCCAGTGAAATTGCTTTAGAAGTTGGGCAATTTTCATCAAAATAAACAAACAAATAAATAAATAATTCTCATTAGCTGAACGACCTTAAAGATTTTATTTTAAAGTGTTGTGAGAATCCAGACCACAGACACCCACAAATGGACAAAGCTACACTGAAAATCTCCTTTCAGACAACGGCACTGCATGCGTAATCGGCGAAGGAGACACAAAGGGGGTGGGGGGTGACAAGGGGCTTCTGGTTTTGTCTGGTGGTGTACTTCTCCGTGAATAATGTCCTAGAACGTTCCACATCGTCAGAGCCAGGCCAATGAGAAGCAGCTGAGCCTTCGCTCCCACACCCGGTGAGAAGTGGCCAGCAGGAGGTTCCCAGGTTCGACGATAATCCCACCATGTCACGGAGTAGAGGAAGGACTCGGCATGGCAGGATGGAACAGTGTCAGGGGATGGCCATCTGACCCACAAGTCCACGTTGTTGGCTGGGCATCGGCATTATAAAAAAAAAAAAAAAACCATGAAGTAGAGGTGCCGTTTACATGCACCTACACACAGGCCGAAACACAGACAACGGAGCCCGGGACTACGTAAAGCACTGTGTGACCGTGCTCCGTGTTAAAAGCGCTATATAAATAAAATCGAATCGAATTTACCAACTGTGGAGACGATAAACTGAAACGATGACAAAACATGACAGGCGGACTCGGCCCAAACGCTGGGTGTCCTTGCTGCCTTCGTCTGCCAGACCCCAAATCGTCGCATGTAGGTCAGCGCAAAGAGAGAGCCTGCCCCCAAAATTAGTCAAAAAGAATCGTCTTGAGTGGCTTCTCTGAGGAGTCCTGCTGAAATTCAATTGGAAGGGCAGAAAGACATTGAAACATGCACTAATCTGCCCCGAAGCATCCCCAAGAAAATTAGGCCTCAATTTTACATACTTGGCTCAAACCAAAACATGAATGAAACAGTATGAACATTCAAGAGTCACGAAGCAAAAAAAATTTTAAAGTGCTTATTTCACTTGAAAAGCTCGCCAGAGACAGTAACAGAGAACTGGAAGCATCTTTCTGAAGAAGTACAAACAAAAATAATGTAAAAATGAAAAAGTGGAGTTCCATTAGAGGCCTCCCTCACTATGTTCATTCGCCAAGCGTCACGGAGGACAATCGCTCTCTTTGTTACTGGAGCCCAGCCCTCATTCCTCTTCTCAGAACCCCGTTGCCACGGCGGCGACCGCCGCCCAGATGGATCGTCGTTCAGGAGGCAGGGCCGCACAAAAGCCCTTGTCTCTCCCTTGCCTCCGTGTGTACGCGTAGGGCTGTGGGCATGTTCAGCGGCGGGAAATGCACTGCGACCAAAACCCGCAACATTTTCACACAAACGAGAGTTTTGTCACGCACAGTGGTGTGACTGGCATGTACAGAGACAATTCCAGGAGTATAAATTGGCTTAATCTGTCCCCAAGGCAGTCTGTCAATATGGAGCAGTTCTGAAATCTCTCGGCTAGGTGGGCTGAGCAGTTTAATTCTGACTGATTGACTGAGTGATTATAAGAGTACCCGATTTGCACTCAAAGACACATGCTTTAGGAAGGAAAACCAGGGCATTCAAAATTATTTATGCCATTTTTACTCAAACGCCCTGAATACATGCTGCCAGAAATTAAAAAATTTAATTTACAAAATAGCTTGTCCTGGGAGGTGTGGATTAAGATTAAGATTCTGGTAATTAAAACTCTGAAATTTCCAGGGTATCATATTGTGTGTAATACTTAGTTACCCATGGCTGTAGCTAGAATGTTTTCCCTGATCGGTACTTCTCAAAATACAACGGGGGGGAAGCAACATTAATATGAAAATATGAAAAATTATTTCAATGCAGCGTACTCGTATAAAGCACCAGCCACTGTCAGGCCAAAAAAAATGACACGGTCACTGTGAGCTGATTTCGTTAAGGAGAAATGGTGTTCTGGGCTAATTATCTTCACTCTGGTAGAGACCCTGCCATACCAGACAGTTCAGAGTGAAGAGTTTGGGGCTTTGTGACTGGCAGTGCTTAGAATGAGTGTCCAGAAGGTCATGGGCTCAAATCCCATGGCTGGCAGAGGAACCGTATCGCCATTGGGCCCTTGTGAAAGACCCTTAACCACTACAGGCATGGTAGATGCTGGCTGACCCTGCTTTCTGACCCCAAAACTTGCTCTCGTCCCTACAGACACGAGTCTGTCTCTCTTAGGGAGAACAAAATGGGATGGATGAAAACTACCCAAGGTCCCCATGGGGACAGATAAAGTGTTGCCATCCTGTTCTATTTTTACCAGCAAACAGGGATGACTTTCTCCTCCTAGAACATGGAAATGTGAGGGAACCACTGAATCTGGCAAGAAAAAAAAAAAAGGAAGCTGGTTGTATAACTTCTGGAATTATGTAAGCTCTGACTGGTACACCGCATGCTCTTCTCACCGAACCCAGGTATGAGGCCGAGATATGAAGCCTTAGTTCACCTTCATCAGTAGTGTTCACACACAGCCAGAGGCTCACACAAATTCATTCTTTCTTCTCTCTATCTCACAAACACTACCAGCTAGGATCTAGATGCAGATACAGCGTAATCCGTGAGGGCATACCTTCAGGATAAGCAAATACAGCTCGCAAAACAACAACAACAACAACAACAACAACAAAATACCCTGCGGCAAAGAACTCATTTCACTGATTATGTGAATTTGGAGCAAAAAAATTCCCTCAAAAGTACGCAGCAAGAGAGGAGATTAGTGCTGTGATAGCTGGGCCTTGCAGGATGTGGTCATCCATTCATGTATTTGGTTTGGCATTGCTCACACGGCTTACAGGGGGGGCTCATGCATGTGCTGAATGGACACAGTCATCGCGTGTGGGGTGGTACAGTAGAGGCCAGACGGGCCAAAAACAAAAGCAGCTCGGACATCTGTGGCCGCCTGAATGGCATGCTTCTCGTCTCCCCGCTTTCCTGAAAGGGACAGGGCATGGGGCCCCCACCCACCTCCCCGATGATGCCCCCACCCCACACGGCCACACGCGCGGGAGAGCCAGACCAGCCGCTGGCGTGACGTGGCACGCCACCTGGGTCACCGGGCGCCTCATCGCAGTCTGTTCCAGGACGGATCCCAAAGATGCTGCGAGCACTTCCTGCGGAGGAGGGGGCCGGCAAGCTGTTTGCAAACGTGCTGGCAGGTGTCCTTCCTGCATCGGGGAGAGCGAGCAGCTGACAGGCCACAGCACTCACACCCGGGCCCACGCTAGCCCCCCCCACCCCAGAAATCCTGTGCACCAAATGACTGGTTTAGCCGCAGCGTCCGAAGATCCTCCTCCTCAATCACACTGAAAGCTGTTCCTTTCCTTTCCTGTCCCTTTGATGTCAGCATTCAGGAGGGGTGGGCGCGCGCACACGCACACGCGCGCACACGCACACGCGCGCACACGCACACGCGCGCACACGCGCTTCACCCTCCAAACCTCCCAGGTACCCCTCACTGGGACGTCACACAGAACTGTCCTTATGAAAGGAATCCTTCTAAAATTTACAAAGCAATTTTGTAGCAAACACACACTTTACTGATTACAGGACTAAAACAAGTTAAAAAGCTGCCACAGAACCGAGTGCACGGGACCTGCGCTCAGCCGATTCCAGCTTCATCCCAACTGTTACAGGAAAATAAAGAAATTTACAGCAATGGTTTCGGCCTTTACTTGAAAAGGTCAAAGTCTTCATTGTATTATCTTACTGATTGAGGAAGTGGTTTCTCTACCTTTCTGTTACCGACGCCCGTGGTAATCAGAGTTACTCTGAGCCACGCTGTCATGCAGAGACACTCGCCTGTCGTTGAGGCGCCTTCAGCGGCTGGGAGCGCATGTCTAAACCGGAGCACGGCGCTCGCGTTCGTCCGCTCCCTCCGAGGAGCCACTGCAGTCTCAGCTCTCCTCCTGATGCTTCACCGGACCCATTCCCAGGTGAGGTGCGGGCAACGGAACGGCGACGTACGTCCTGTGAAGGACGCAGTCAAAAGAACGTCACGCTGCTACACTCCAGATGCAACGGTCCCCAAAGAAAAAGGGTGAGAGGTTTCGCTGGATGACAAAACAAACTGTGATGACAGATGCCATTCGTACGGCATGAACGTCCTGTGCCAAAACAAGTGTAACGTACAACTGCCACCTCAAGTATCTGCTGGCTAGCTCCTAGTTAGTTAAGCTTCACAGCGACACCAAAGCTAAGAAGTTAGCTAGAAGGAAGTGCCATTAAGTCATTATAGGATCCACAGCCAATCCAATCCAACAGGTATCAATAGCCAATCATGTGGCCAGAATCACATGGCATTAAGCCTTGCTATTCCACTCCCCCGCAGATGTCACCAAAACTGTACGAACGGACAAATGAGGCTTCCAAACCTGTGGTGGGCGGGAGTATCCTGAACTAATCAGTCGACGGTGGAACTACATGAAGCTTCCAAACCTGTGGTGTGGAATTACCCCAAACTAATAATAGATCATACTTTTGTTATCCCTGTGAAAATGACCCAATTTCCCCACATTTCTCATCTTGTTCTCCATATAAAGTTGAGAGCGGAGGGCCCGGGTGCAGGGTCAGCAGGTGTCCGGCGCCCCTGGAACAACTGGGGCTTTGTTCTACGGCCCAGCGGTGTTATGAACACTTCTGCCGGTTGTGGGATTTGAGCCCGTGACCTTTCAGTCGAGGGCACAGACACACAACCATTAAAGCCACATCAGCACACATAAAAGCGTGACATTTTTATTGAACTGACTCCACTGGTGATTTATAGAGTGGCTCCATTTGACAGGAATCAAACTCAGGTCAACTGCTTGGAAAACAGCTATGCTCACCACCACACCACTAACCAATGGGGCGGCATTTTCAATGCTGGTGCTAAATGAGGTGGGAGTATCCTGAACTAGAACCAGCCTTGATTGGTTAGTTCAGCATACTCCCACCCACCATGGGTGGGAGTATCCCATTAGTCCCACCACTACCAAAATTCCTTGCGAAAAATAAAAGCAAATCACAAGAAAGCAGCTAGAAAGTGCCAGCTTAAAAGCAGCCCATGATACGACGTCTAAACACCCACTCAGGATTTTTTTCTTCGCAATTACAGACTGAAAAACAAAATCGAGATACGCACCAAATACTTCGCATCAAACCTTCGAGAAAGAGCAATCTCAGGCCACAAAATGCCATGACTGTTGCAAGTTCTTGAATGTCTGTTTCTGTCCCTGTGAGATAATCCAACGCTATCTTAACCTCCTCACAATCTTCATGATCTTATCTCAACATTACCAAGTATGAGGTAATGCTCAAGAACTTCCACCGAAGAAAGGGGTCTTTTCTCAGAGACCCTTTCTGCCCTGAGCAAACAGTGAAGATATCGCCACCGTCACCACAAAGGAGCAGACTCGAGGACGCGACACAAGCTCGGAGGAGCAGGAAGCATGCTTTGGCGTGTCCGTGTCACAACACGCGACCCGCAACCTGAGCCATGTTCTCTCGTTGAAACCGGAGGAAATGTATGAAAGGGACCGTATTTTAAAATAGACTGAATAATTCTGCTGCACGGCAGGAGACCCCTAAATTACGGCACTGTTTCGTCGGCATGCCCGGAAGAGCAGCCTGTTACACAAGAACATTTACGGGAGAACTCAGGGAGGCGTGAATTGGCAAGGCCACACTTCTATTTCAGTAGCAGGTCCACAAAAACTAGAATGTGAAGAAGCAGTGACAGAAATTACAATAAAAGAGAAATGAGAAAAAAAGATACCAGCCGGCTTGCAAATGTGTACATACATAACATCCTCAGCACCCTAGGCCAGGGCTAAATAAAACTGGAAGAAATGAGGCTTCGAAACACCGTGGTGGGCAGGAATATCCTGAACTAACCAATCAATGCTGGTTCTAGTCTGGGACACTCCCACCCATCACGGGTTTTAAGGCCTCAGTTGCTCATCAATACTGAATGATGCAAGAGTCTTGCATTCTAAACCTGTTCTGCTGGGGCCTTCAAAAATATTCCAGATTCAACCAGTGCATCTTTAAAATTACAACTAGCCGTGCTGTGTGCTTAATTATGTGTTAGGAAAACAGTGTTTACAAGGACTTCACACCAGATTTCACTGCTTGCCTACTACACTGGGTGTTTAGGCATTTCTTATTTGATCAATGCCCACTGAACACACCAGTGGGCTATGCTATGAAGCGACTTTACTGGCTTAGCGAGGTTTCTGAGTTTTGGATACCACAAATCGCAGTGATTCACCGCTGATCACATCAGTCAGATTCTAGTTTAAGCGAGTTAACTCTGGATATGTGAAACTCCCTTTGTCGTACACCCCATAAGTGTCCAAATTGCTTGCATCCATAGCCAGAGTAGCTAGCCATCAATGCATCAACAAGAGAAACCCGTGGCAATTTCTTCTACTAGAGTTACACAATCAGACAACAAAGAGGCTCTTTATCTGGCTAGACCTGTTCACTTCCCATAAAGCTGAAGCATAAAAAAACATTAAACCAGCAGCATACGGAAAGCGTTACATAAGCCATTCAACACAGAGAACGGCCTTTAAGGTCGTAACCCTTGACAATGGCAACATGTCGGTCAAAGTGAAAAAGGAATCAGATAGAGAAACCCTTCAAGTTAGAGCTCCAGTCTGTCTGTCTATGCATATCTAGCGAACGCAGGGTAACACATTACCAAAGAAAGGGAACAAAACCATACAGAACAAGTGATATGCTGCCCATGAAACATGGCTCAACAAGACGAAATAAATCATTCTAGGCATAGTCATCACTCAAGAAGTCAGCGCTCAAAATCGACAACCCGACGTGTGGAAGAACATCATTCCATAAATCCGTAACTTAAGGAACCTACCCTAAGGAGCGCGCGCACACACACACACACACACAGAATAACAGAGAACCTAGGAAGGGCACTTTGGCTGTTTTCATATACAAGCATATGACAATGCATGCAAAGTCTTCATCCAAATGTTGACACAAAGGTTACGTGAGATCTTCAGGGGTGTCTGGAGACTGTTATAATCCTTTTCCCATTTTGGGAGATCTAAACAGAGGCCATCAAGGCCGAAAGCTGACAGCTAACAATTTTGGAATTGAGAGAAAAATCATGTGGTATTACAGAAGTGACCCTCTGTCAGTGATCATGGGAAAGCACGTCAACGTTCATTGTTCACGATGGGCCATTTAGTCAGCATTATCTTCCAGAAAACTACCCCTCCCCCACCCAAACGGTAAGTCAAACAGAAAGAGACAAAGCAATTATCTTCACAATTTCCAGTTGCCATGGCAATGCATTCTTTGCTTATTAAAGGTTTCCTATTACAGCCGAATCGGCAGATTGCTGGAATGGCTGTCGTTTTTAAACCAACTGACCACAGGCTTCTCAGCTCAACATAAACACACACTGGCATAAGCGAAGCCTGTTCTGTGCTGATAAATGCCAATAAAAAAAAATAAAAAAAAAAAAAAAAAAAACCACATTCTCCTCACGACACAAACACAAAAGCTTCACTGAGGATAAAGAACATGTCCATCTCTTGGATGCGTATGTCTATTTTTACATACACACAAGCGTACGGTAAACAAGACACAAAGATGCAGCATGAGTCAGGAATGGAGGAACATCAGCATCATCGTGAAGGAACAGCGTGCAGAACAGCCTGTTCCAAAAACCATTATATACATGCATCTGTCTAAATATTTTGTGGCTCCGGTGACATAACTGAAAAAACAATGACCTTGTGAAAGGCAGAGAATTCTCTACGAATGAACAAACAAAAGACCCCCCCCCCCCTTTATTTGCTCTGATCTAAACTGGTCTAAACTGGTGTAGTTTCCATTTATGTCCAAGAATTAAGTGGTCGTCAGGACTGATCTTCCTGGTAGGATTTTGTTTGCTTGATTCACAGACACCCTTCAATGGAATTCCAGAAGAGAGGTTTTCTACTAATAACTTTCCCACTGTGTGAAAGCCCTTTCATATTACAAATTATTTTTCCTGCTCCTTGCAGAACCAAGTTTTGTTCATCGGCATCCTGTCTAAATTAGAGCGACCAAAAACTAGAATATTCTACAAGCTAAAGTACAGCCCCTGTTCAGCTTTCCTAAATTTAAAACTGATGCAATGATATAAAGCTTAACAGATACATGCGCTACACACACGTTCCACTGCTCAGCTGCTGTCAGTCCACTGAGGCATCAGGATCCTGGGTGATGACCTGGTTCGTGTCATGTGACACTTCTGGTCTGCGGCGACGTTCCAATCCACGAAGCGTGCGATATAAACAAACGATCTCAGGAGGACGTGGATGAGTTCACACATCCTTCTGGGACCTCCACAAGACGCCAGACCTCAAGCCCTTTGAGCTTCTTTCAAGCCATCAGAAGAGACACCAAGGAAAACAGACCTTACCTCCATCAAAGGCAGGCGGATACTGCAGAAACGATGATGCAACAAAGAATCATGCAAAAGAACTCCACATTTGAGACCCTCCTGCATCCCGAGTCACCAACAGCCACCCACGGTCAAAACTTTTTTTTTTTTCCCCAGTCCACCACTGGCACCATAAATGAAACGGGTATAAAAGAGACTTTCTATATATTTTCAGGACAACCATCCTGGAGAGGTATGATCGAGCTTATTTAATATATTGTATACATCTTCCTATTACTTTTTCTGGGACATCTAATTTAAGTTCAGAACAAATGCCCTCAAGAGTCAAACATGAGCAGCAAGAAATTATTCAGTTAGAAATCCCTGCCTTCATTAAGATTCACGAAGATCCAAAAAGGGTCAATGTTCAATCTCCCAAAAGGAAACATACACTTGCCAGATTACGAGTGCATCGGGTTTACTGGACATCTTATACTGTCGACTAGAAGAGGATCTTCTAAATGGTGGAGACTAAGAAACATTACGAAAAATACGATCCACGCTGTATCACGATTAATATGCATCGCCAACATAGTTTTAGCACCGTCGTTCTGACCTTGTCTGAAAAAGGCAAGGCATATGAGCTGCTCATTTGATTCATAGAATTAAGTGATTCCTCGTAGTTTAAGATGTTGGAAGAGGCCCAATTGGCTATTTGCTAACTGCTCTTTTAACGACAGACCCATCTAAAGGACCGAGGAGAGGTCAACTCACGTCCTCCTTTTGAACTGAAAGGCACGACCAAGTTACGTCCTCGACCGAAAGCACTCCGATGGTGCATCGGAGTACAGATATCACTGCACCATTTTGGTATTCTTAAAATTTCATCCAAGATTCTCTCTGGAATTGGTCCAACTATCCTTAGGCAGCTCTGATTCCTGCAGCCAGGTAATGTGTCAGTATTTGCATCAAGCCGCCTGGCTCACGGCAACAAAATGCTGTCTGAAAAGTAGCTATTAATGCATGTCGACACGGTCCTCAAACTGTAGGCTGTATCACTGAAGTCATACTTGTGGAAAACGGAGAACTGGCTGCCAGAACATCTGACTTCACAAAGCTAGTGATGTATGTCTATATCGTGTCTAAAAGGCTGTCAGCATCTTCAAAGTCACAGTTTTCAGATATGGAGATCGATAATCGTTGCAACTTGAAATCAAATAAGCTTTTACTTTGAATACATTTCTCAAAAAAAATTATTCTTCCCATATTCCTTTGCAAACTGAAGTCATCATTAAGTCAACTATTTAGTTACTGGATTATACACCTTTTGGAAATAATGTGGATATATTTCCAACAAATTCTAAAATGTGAAGAATGCGCAAATTTGAAATATCACCTTCATTCATAATATCGATAAAATTGTGCAGATAGAAACAAAAACGGCATTTACAAATCAAAAGATAAAACGAGTGAAATCCAAGGAACAGGCCAGTCCTCGTTCCTCTTGAACGATCCCCCCGGGTAAATTACTCGAGTAACCAGCTCCAACACCGCAGCCTGTTGCGGCAACTTCCACACCGCAGGACGCTCTCTGGCTGAAGCGGATGCCAAGCCTTGGAGGACATTCATCCTGTGAAGTCTCACTTGGAGACTGATTGAGATGTGAAGATAACATGGGCTTCTGATGAGGGAGCCAATCATGACAGGGGGTCCTGGTACAAGGCCTCATTCCTAAGGAAATATGCCATGTCTTCACCATCACATCAGGTGAAAAAAATGCTCATTTCATTTTCAATTAACGAATCTGGCCTTATCGAGTACGGTAACGCACCAAAAGATGATCACGTTCAACTGAACCGGATTACCAAAGACCTAACACATCGAAGGCTTTTGTGAGCCTGTCTTCTCCTTAGACTGGACCTAGGATATTATCTGGGGTACACAAGAGCGTGAGAAAGCGCTAACATTTTCATAGCCTGTTAGATGTACTGACATCAGCCGTTGGCACGATGTAAATGCCCCCTTTGTGCAGAGGGTACAGGGAATTCTCCGGGGCAGCTGGCAAGATAGCACGTTCACATTTTAAAATAACACAAAACGTAACATTTTGTCATCTGATGGACACACATCGCATGGATGTACCCTGGAAGATCAGCAAAGCCACACAGCATCCACATTATCTTTCATGCACCCTCACCTCCCAAGACTCCAACATCAAACCATCACGCTAAAAACTGAGCACTGTTCAACCGTTCATTGCTCCAGACGTGTGAGAGAAACATCCCAAGAACGTGGTTAAGGTCCTGTGGATTGCATTATTAGGTTACCACACACATTATTAGGTCAAACACACGGGTGCAACTGCACTGAGCGCATGACGGCAAACACCATGTCAAATGTTGTGGGAGTGCCCCTTTAAATTACACTGTCATGTTAAAACCACGTCAGATGTTGTGGGAGTGTCCCTTTAAATGATATCCCTGCCCCCATTTTAAACCTGCAGGGTGTTTTCCTCCATGAAGCTACCCTTAAGAGCTGTACTCCACTGTAAACAACACGTCAGGTGTTTAAAAGGTGAGCCACATACTGGTCAGGCTGGAAAATTCCAGGAGTTCTCAGAAACTGTTACTTTCCGTACAAGAAAAAAAAAAAAAAAAATCTCAGTATGTGCATGGGGGGAGACACCACCTACCAAAAATTTTGAAATCCCAGATTGATTCAGAAAAAGTGTTGTGTCCAAGATCAATACTTATACTACATGGAGAGGGAACTTAAAGCAGGTCTTAACAAACCATACTCAAAATTCCAAAATGAAATCCAATACAATTATCAGAAAAATCCTTGGAAGGCAGATGTATTATTTACAAAGTAAATTATGTTAATCTAGTACAAGGAGGAGGGGTTTTAACAGTTAAGCAACTGAACTCATGCGTCCAAAGGTCCCCAAGGGAAACTGCTGTTGTTGTTTTAACCCTTGATTTCACTGTAAAAAATGACTAACATCCCCAGCCTGCTGGACTGGGGTCCCAGCATCTGCAGAAGGCCAGCTCCCAGAGTGAGAGGAGACAGGCCAGGCAGAGATGCAGCATCAGAAGACCAGGAGGTGCTCCCTCCTCCCTCAGACACCCTCAACATGGGACCCCGGTCTCCAAAAAAAGACTGACCAGACGCACTGGAAGGCAATAAATCAGAGCATTCAGCAAGAGAAAGCCCAATGCAATTTCAAAAAACATGGGATGGCAACATTCTCCCCAGAAATGCTTACACGGGGGGGGGGGGGGAATGATGCTTTGCAAACATCAAAAAAAAGGAGACACGTTCCACAGAGGCTGCAGTACGAACCAGAATCCCACCGGGGGACCAAAGGGCACCACCGGCAACAAAAATCATC
>JAACJT020000095.1:241428-253036 GCA_009936485.2 Gymnarchus niloticus | reverse complement strand
TATGGAGAAAAGGCAAAAACCCCGGGGGCCATTGTTAATATTTTATATGGGGGGGGAAAAGGGGGGTGGGCCACAGCCCCAGCCACTCACCCTGGCAAGGTTTTGGGGTTTTACCCCCCCCCCCCCCCCCCCCCATTCCATGTGTGTGGAGACCACATAGCCAATGAGCTGATATTGGTCCGCTGGACTCGTTCTGTGACTAGTTAAGTTCACACGGCGACTTTACTGCTATTGCGATTTGAAGCGCAGGCACCATCGTAACCGAGCGTGATGCATTCTGGCACGCTGCGGAGGTGGGAATGAGTCAGAGGACTTCTGATTGAGCTTGATTGTGATGTGACGGGGTCGCCCGCTGAGAGCTGCCCTCCTCCTTGCCAAATGGGTGAATTTCAGGTGTCTCCCCCACCCCCCCTTTACATCAGCCTGATTCCCGTTTTCATTTCACACGTCAATCAATGCTCCAGTCTCTCGTGACTGCCCTGGTCTGTAGCATCCATATCTCTGTGTGTCTGCTGAAAATTGGGTCCTATTCTTTGCTGATTCTCCTTCACTGAGTTTATCACTTTCTGTTATCTTAAGTACACTTTTTGAAGAAATGACATCACACTGTACATGCAAGAACGCAACTGTTTTTAAACGCTAAACATGATTCCTGAGCTAGAAGTGCATTGGTGTGAACCTCCATTTCAAATAACTGCCTATCCCAGGATGCACTGGGTCACCACGGTGCCCCTTTAATCTCAGTGCCACACTAATGGTAAACTAAACCACACCCCAATGGATGCCAGAAGTCAACAGGATGGACTCGGTTTGCGGGGTAAACGATAAGTGTATGTAGGAGTTCACTGAATCAATAAATAAAAATGCATATCTCTGCCAAATGTCACAGGCTGCACACTCTGTATTTGCTCTGGTACACGGAGTCAATTTCAGGTGATTAAAAAATCCAAACTTGTGGTAACCTTACATTCACTTTGTCCTCTTCCCAGAATCCTCAGTCAGGAGAAATTGCATAAATTTTACTCGTAAATCCAGATTATCTTGCAAATTAAATGTCACAGCATGACTCTGGTTTCCCGTGAACTTTGCTTTCTGGAAAATCAAACTGCCAATAAAATAGTTAGTCTAAGATAATAAATTTACCGTTAAAATATTTTGCTCGAGAAATGCAATGGAACTCTATGCAAATTTAATCATAACAAAGTTGTTTATAATGGCTGCTGTTATGAAAATCAGATCTGTCCAAAATGCATCAGGTTAACTTGCTTGAGTATACTTCTGTATACAAGCCTGAAATCTATTGTGCTTTCCTTCCAAGTAAAATCTCGCATTCGGTACAGTATGTACAAACGTCAGGGGTTACCACCATTAAGGGCCAAAATAAATAAACTTTGTATGAAGTACTTTTTTAGCCATACTATGGTCATATGGGGTGGTGGCATTTATATCAGGCTTTGTGGCACATGGAACGGCCTGGCAGCTGTTTCAGGAACTGGTGTCTTGAACCTTTTGCCCTCTTCATTATTGGCCTGATGTGATCTTACATTTTCCTGCTCTCCCACATTCGCGCCATGCATCCAACGCGGCTTTATCTGCTCATGCTGATAAGGTGACCAAAGACGGGCCATATCATTGGTGGAGCTGTGTTGCTAGGATAACTTCAAAAAAAAAAAAAGCACCAGATAGAAATCTATCATCTTGTGTACAACTAAATATTTTGAACAGACTGTCTGGAATCCTATTGGAATACCTTTGCTTTCCTTTCCTTTCACTGAACGGTCAGGTCAAGAGGGACCTTCCCAAACCCCTTTAAATTTATTGCTAGATTAAAAATATTCTATTAAATTTTTGTCCGGTAGAGCTGCCAGGGGTTGCATTTATTTTGGATCACATTACGTGTCGATGTCGGGGTTGCGTGTGGAAGGCTTAAGACTTCATGACAGGGTGCTGCGGTGGCATCGCTGCCGTTGAACCGCCTTCGAGTTTTGTTCCGAGTGCAGCTCCAAAATGCGTGTCCACGCTGGCTTATTCGACAGTAAAAGCACCGTCCTTCCCTCTGAATCCTATTATCTTTGCCAGCGCTGACAGCTGTGTCATGTTTGTTGGGCACATATTTGGTGATTTAATTTCCGTTTTGCTTGCTTTTGGCCGCTCGAAGCAGCGTACAATACACAGTGACTGAGGGAGGCTGTAATGCCCCAGTACAACCAAGGACGTTGGCAGAACAATAATACCTCTAAGGTTTGGTGTGTGGGGAGGGAGGGAGTCAATTAAAGGCCGTTTTCACCCAGTCAGCCACTGGAAAATGAAGTTTTACCCTGGAAAGTTACTGAGACCTTCTGTGGCTCTTAATGGTGAGCATCATCTCTTAACGGGGAATTCACCGTACCCTTTTTCAATACCCGTCTCCTGTATTGGGGAGATGGTGACACTCAGTCTATTTTTAGCAAACTGCAAGTTAGTCGGGACAGAAACTGGACGGGCCGCAGGGTGGCAGAAGACAATGCTAAGAGTTTCGGTTTATGGGGTGACTATGGTGAATGATGTCAAGTCAGTCTTTAGATCGCTAAGAGAAATGCACTCCTAGAATTCCCCTTTAGTTACTAAACCCATTTTCACTGTCGTGTCAACTTCTGTGCCTTTTTGAAGGGTAGTGCTTTTAGGAAAAATGAGGAATTTAACACCCCAAAGCTCTGACACCATCAGCATTTTTGGGAGACGGTGCCCTTCCTGCACAGTGTGTAGGGGGTGGTCTGATGGGACCCTGTGTAGTGCTGGTCATTTTGAATGTGATGACATGGGGCTGCAGTCTTGTTACAATATTATAACTGTCCAGTATAACCTTCTTCTACACTGTCTGCATGTAGACAAACCTAAAGACATTTTTTGCTGTTGCGTGATGACCTGAAAGGACTTTTGCTTATGGTCTTTTTTTTTTCTTTCATAAAGACATTTGTTTTTGGGTCGTTTTTCTTGGCTTCGAACGGCGTTCTGCTGACTTACCACCAGGCGGTGCTGTTTACCTCTAAACGAAAATAAATGAACGGGAGCTTTTTGAAGCAGATGCGAAGCGATGAGCACAAGTTCGCCTTTCTACTCTGTTAACATAAAAAAAAAAAATTCTTTTTTTGCTGTTATGCGTGATTTGTTTTCGCGAAGCTACTCATTTGAAAATAAACCTTTTCTGACGCCTTTTTTCAAAGCCCTAAGTATTGCAAGATGAGATCATTTTTCAGTCGTTCTGCTGCTTTAATTGCATCGATCAGTTAAACTAAGGTAGCGTGTTAGTGCTGTAATTCTTTTTCGCTCCCCTCTCTCTCAAGAATTCCAGATTGCTGTTTTGTTGTCCTCCGTGTTTTTCTTGTGTGCAGCTGTTTCAGTCTCTGCTCTTCCTCTCTCCCCCGCCTACAGCTCCTGGGTCACATGATGATCGTGGCCAAGCAGTGTGCGGAGCAGCAGGGCCTGACGGACGGCTACCGGCTGGTGGTCAACGAGGGCCCACATGGGGGCCAATCTGTCTACCACATCCACATCCACATCCTGGGGGGCCGCCAGATGGGATGGCCCCCAGGCTAACTGTAATGTTCTCCTGATGGCTTAGCCCCCCCACGTCTGCCAACTGACACCGAAGTTTATTTTAACGGGGGGGAGGAAACAGCGCAAAGCCACTCTCATATTTGCCGTTGATCTGTGTCACACAACTGTTACTGTGAACCTGTGGAGAATAAAATACACATCCCTCTGGGATGAATAAATGCCATCTTGCCACTGACACGGCTGCATTTGTTTTTTGGGAGGGGGTGGCCTGCCGGATCAGAATCTTTGCACTCACTTTCATAACCTGTAATTACAATTGCCACACAGAGTAATAATTATCTCAGGGCTCAAAAGAGAATTGGTGTGTTAGCTTTGGTTTTAATTATACTCTCTGCCAGCTATTGTTCTCCGGGGGGAAGTTAAAGCCTCTTCTTTCGAGGGAGAATACGGGAGATCATGCACAAGGTGTGGAGACGTTTCAGCAATTTCCACAGATTCCCAGCATCATCGTAATCTGCGACATTGTTGTCTAGTTTACGCCCATATAGACGTTTGGTTTCAGAACTTGTATCATGCTCTTTTTTTAAATATGAAAGGTAAATGAGCTGAACCAAAGCTTTGGCTGGAAAAATGAACAGAACTACCAGTTTATGGCTGGGGTGCCAGAAGGTGGCCCCAAATGTCTTACAATTGGTAACGATATCAGTACTGAGTGGATGGACCTAAATGGTTCAGCTATGGTTATGATGATGTTGTGAGTAATGCCTGTTGGACCTTGAGTTGGCCATGGGAGTGTTCTAGAAACTTATACATGTGAGAAGAAATCCAAATAATTACTGAAAGGAAAATTTGAACAGAATATGAAGGTTTGTCATACGTTTCCTTTCTTTCTGTTTCATCACTCGCTATCTTTTTTTCCACACTCGTTTTTGCAAGGTGCAAAGTGAAGTGTTGAAGAGGAATGTAATGAACAAGGCTCTATTGTCACATTTGGGTCGCCTTACATGCTGTGCATGGTGCCGCCCTCTGTGGCAGACGCGTAAAGCCCTGAAAGGGACTGGACAACATACCTTTCACCGTGTCTGACGTCGGCCAGCTCTCCCCGAGAAGAGATGTTCTGAAAGCCAGCTGTTGGTGTACGGGTAGCTCCTGGCTGCAGTTATGATCGTGTTCTCATTTTCGACTTGTGATGGCAGGCTGAAGTTGTCTGCCTCCTACTGTAAATCCCCAGGATGCACAGTGAAGTCGTCATGGAGTAAGCAGTAAGAAGAGGGATATCCTGGTTGGAAATGACAGAGCTTGCAGCCCTATGATCCATCCCCATGAGGGATGAGTGACAGAGGTACAGTGAATATTACAGCAGTGGCTTTGCCGACTCCCACAAAGCTGTGGAAACACTTTGGTGGAAATTCTCCGGTGCCCCCCCCCCCCCACCACCCCGCTTTTGTTCCCGCTCTAACTTGAGCTGAATATAAAATGCCTCTTCCTGCTATTGTGGAAAAGACCTGAGGTGCACAGGAGTTCTTCAGAAAGATACGGTGAGCTCAGTCAGCAAGCTTCTTGGAGAAAACAGTCGTTTCCCATAGAGTTGTCTCACCGGTGCAGGGAACTCAGCAGGGGAAGGAACACTGCTTTGCTAGGTTCACCCGTCCCTGTAAAAATATCTGCTGTGTTCATATCTTTGGGCTGGGTATTATGTTCTGCTAGCCATGTCAAAGATGACTTGTTACACTTGGAAGAGCTCTACCAAGAGTCCTTTGTAGAATGGAGAGTATCCGTGTCTACTGTAGGACTTATACTTTGTTTAGTGTTAAACAGAAGCATAGCAGCAAGACAGGCGATTCCTGGGGCCCCCAGCTGGGAGGAGCCTCACAAGGGTGGCCGAATGCGTAGAGAAACACTGCAACAATAAACCTGTGGGCCCCATGGAGTTCACTTTACCGAGGGCCCCCAGGGTCCCTCTGGTGTTCAACATGTGATTGAGAAGGATCACGATGCCTTATGTTCTTAGCTGAAGTGAACTGTGGTTGCCTTAGCCTGCTAAGTGAAGGAAGTGCTTAACCTGAGACTGCATTTGGATCCGTCTTTTGCTTCTTTGGCAGCTTGGCCGTTTTGAGATGTTCACGCTAGGGTTGGCTGTGGGAGAGCCGTAAGCCAAAGCCTACCGTGGAGTAGATTTTAACTGGGTGAAAGTGCGTGAGGTGCCCCCTCCTTTGTCATTACACAGGGAGAACGTGTGGGTGGGCAGGTACAGTGACACCTACATACTTGACTCACCATGCCTTGAGTGGGCCGTGCTGACTTTCCAGGATCCCGTGGTAGTTGATCTCATGGTCCTGAGATCTCTAACAATGATACATCTCGCTTGCATCCTCCAACGCTCTAGTTTTTGCGAGGCTTCACTTTTCATCCTGTGCCCTTCACCCAGTGAAATATGGTAAAATCGGATAGCATCACTATGCAGGCATATTACTCATAAAAATACACACAAAAAAGAACTTTTACTAGATTCTCTTTGTAGACAGCTGGTCCAGTATGCAGTAATTTAGTTTAAAAGGCAATCCTGAAAAAAAAAAGAAATCTAAGATGAACATAGTTTATATTTCTTGTGGGGAAAAAATGTCAACATCAGGTTATATATGTTGTTGGAGTCTTGCAGTTATCTCCCTATTTATTTTTAGAAGATGTGTTTGCTGGATTAGTATTAAAGATCAGTATCAATGAAACATCCACCAGCAACACAGCCGGAAGATTTTATGCTAAGAGAGACCACCGGTGCACGATGGCCTTCGGCAACACCTTTTGGACACACATGCAAGACTGTCCTGGGAAGTAATCATGCATGTTTTGGCCAGCTGTATCTTTATCTGTTGCGTTGCTGTGTGGAGATAACAGGGAAGTTTGTCACATTGAATGTCGAGGCCGTTGCCTCAGATGATGTTTTCTCAAGCGAGTGGGTAACACATACCACATGGAATGTCATTTGGATTTACTGTATTTGAGAATAAGGAAACACTCTTACCTGTACTGTATGTAGCAGCGCTACAGGAATTTGTTGCCTGTTCTTTCAGGAATAAATGCATTCCTGTGCCACATGATGTAAAAGTCTGTCATCAATCTTTAAATTCACATTAGGCTTCTGATGGAAAAAAATGAAATGAAATGAAATGGAAAAAGGTTTTAAATCCCCAATCTCTCCTTTTGCTTGGAGCCAAGAGAAGGTGATGAAAAGGAATATATCCATTGTTGCGATGGGAGAGAAATGCATGGATAGTTAAGCATCCTTCAAACTGCTGGGGCTGTCTGTACGAAAACAGTATGAATGGGGAGAGAGATCTGAACGGGAAAAGACTACCCACACTGAGAGACCACGCCCTTGTTTTTGTGTAAATCAACTTTTTGAACTCAGAAAATTTGATCGTAGAGAGCTGTACACATCCGTTGTTGTTGTCCAGATGCGTTTCAAGGCGTTTCATGTGGTCACGTAAACATGTGGTGAGCTTGGAACTACAAGGTCTCACACTCACACCCAGCATGATTTTAATGCACGATGGGAAGTCGGACATGACTCAAATCCCTTATATGCTCATTAAGGTCCAAAGGTAGGTTCAGGAATGCAGTAAAAGAAGCGTAAATCGGTCATTACCAGCTACATTTCTGCAAGTAGTACCACCTCTATGGTATTAGGAGAGTTCATCTGCCTTGGGGTATTGACTGAATCGTTTGAACACATACAGTAAATTACCTGACTGTATCCTTACTTAGCAGGGCTGCCCTGCGGCCCCCAGGATCAGTTATATTTCTTTAAGCTGGCATCTCTGTTCATCGGATATTCTGGACTTGCTGTTGGCTCAGACGCAGTACAGTTTGTCTACAGTCGGTTTCTGTGACCTGTCCTTCCTTCAACTGCCAGTCTTGTGTTGTTCTTTCATGAGCTTTGATCAGAAAAAGTCCAACGAGGTTCTCGAAGGCCCACAGATGAAAGATGGCCACATCACGGTCACAGCATCAAGTCGATTGCTTGCATGTTCTGCGTAAATGCTGGACATGGCACGTGAAAGAAGAGTACTGATGAGCCACATCACTCCGTCTTCATATCCGAATGCATGATGTATTATTATTATTAAAGGCCCATGCACAGTATATGTCAGTCTAACTATTGTACTTGGATAGCTTTTCCTGAGTGATTACTGTTCTGTCAGGCAACTGGAATAATGTACAGCTAGAACTTGCCTTTGTCATCATTCTGCCCCTTGGATGTATGGTGAACTTTCAGAAGGACTGATACAGGAATATAGCAGAATGTTGAGTTTTGAATATTTGTGTTTGGGCCTTAACGACGTATGAGAGCAAATGAAAACCACACTTCTGTGACAATTTTGGGATCCTGGTGTATATAGAGAAGTCAGTAAGGTAATAAACCGCCTGATGTACACAGCCAGTCTGCAGTCACGACACCTTGAAGTGAATCATTGTGCCCAATGACCGTCACGAAATACAGGCATTTCCGTTTCATCTTTGGCTGAGCGCGACTCAGGTCCGGCAGGGAATCCTTAGTCACGAGTTCCCTAGCGTATAGCCAAGTGTAATAGATCGGTCCTCTCTTTCATCGCAGTCACAATTTAAACTTCTAAACCCAAGATGCATTTAAGAGCATAGAAAATGAATGCGAAATGACAGAACCTGAAACTCTCATAGGAAGGCGGTGTGATTGCAACACCTTGGATCTGTGACCTTTTGGGTGCTATTTCACAACTCACGGTCATAAGCTGGGTCTGATCATAAATCAATAACCTAATGCTCTTAAGCTCATGTCGAACAGAACAGAATGCTAAAAAAACCTTTCTTTTCCAGGCGTCTTATTCTCTCTTGCTATGCGTAGAAGACGTAGAAGAGCGCCACATTCAGTATTCCGTACTCATATATTCCAAAAATACATTTCATTGCATTAAACAGAAATAATAGTTTTTTTTCTCATTAGCGTTGTGGTTATTCATCTGTTATTCTTTCTGCATTGTGGGAGCTCAGCCTTTACATAATAATCTCAGCATCCAGGATAGCTCTTTATTATTGCAAATGTTATGAGAAACAACTGATGCAATCAGTTTACGCCCCATATTTTCAGTCAAGATGACAAATGACTTTTACATGATGCGGCCGAGTCTGTTATTCATGTGTGTCGTTTTCTAAACTTTCTAACCCAAACTTCCAAAGTCCTTAGCGCCCCTTCTCTTAATGAGTTTGCCGGTTCGGCATTTGGAGCTTCCTGTTGACCCAGTACAGACAGAGGACAGTAAGGGGTTAGCTGGACCCCGAACGGGTTGGGGATCACAGAGAGGAGGGGTGATGTGATGTTGCTCATCTGTGCAGCAGCCACGCCAATTACGTGTTGCGCTGTTGCAAGCGGTCACAGTTGGAGGATGACATGGCTTAGTGTCCAAAGCCAGCCCACTATTTATACCCACAGCCATGCTTAGTCATCTCCTCCATAGCTTATGCTAGCCCCAGGTACAAGAGTAGAGAGATGATGTCATAGTTCTTTAAAACTCACACCAGATTTTTCCTTACTTTTAATATTTATAATATAATGTTGTGGTGACAACTCCCAGAAGAGAAAAACATCTGGATTTTACCATCGAGAAACTTTGCACAAAGCAACCACACTGACAAACACATCATCTCCATGTTACAACACAATCCTTGGGGTTAACCTCGCTAGCCCCACAAACGGACACACGGTTAGACAAACACACTACCCATAATCCCACGCCCGTGCCGCTACAATATGTTTAACGCCCAGTAACAGTGCTCTGTATGCACGGATTTATCAGCAATACCGACAGCTCTCGACAGAGCAATCGACAAACAATTCACGCCATGACGTTTTGTTGGTCACGTGCAGCAACTGCTTCGAATGTTTACCTGTCCAGGCGCACGCGGTGCGTGGAACCAACAGCGTGTGCGTCGATAAACAATAAATTTACAACAGGCAGCAGACATGCAGTAGCGCAACAAAGCAAGTAACAATTAGATGTAGTAATTCACATAAAGGAAATGCAATATGTCAGACCACACCGACGAATCTTCACTGAAAACGCCAAGCCGTTTTGAGATATCGCCTTGTAAAACAACTTATTGTTGTTTGTCCGACCTCGTTTTTCTGTGGTAGCAGACCTCATCTGGAAATAGAAGCGGCGCAATATGAGATTATCTGTTTGTAATGACTGTCTCGTTTGAATGCTGCTACAAGTGCAGCGGGAATTGGATTATGTCGTCCGTATCTGCCTGATGCCACGGTACAAACAACTACAAACAAAAGAGAAATGCGACTTATTATCGTTGTGTTCCAGATGCCGTTTCCACTAATAAACACGTACAACTGGGAAAAGTGCGGCGTTGCCATGTTCGTGCACCAAAGGGTTTCGAGACTAAACGTTTTCGGAACGACCTGCGTCATTTCATCGTTCCCCTGTGGTCTCGCAGACAGATCGCATCATTCTCGGGGTACATAAATCTAGCTGGCCAGCCCACCTTGGTTTTTTATGATCGCTTGTTGTTGGAAAACACGCTGCAGCTTCATCCTTCCTAACTTGGCTGCCGAACACCTGGCTCTCTACAAAGCACCAACCCTACTGGGTTTCCTCCAGTCTGAGGCAATTAGTTTGTTTGAGTAGTCCAGGCCGGAAAAGCATAGAGATATCAGACCTGTCCATCACTGCCCTACCACTCAAAGCAGGCTACCCTTTTGGTAATTTTAACTTGCGCAGGTCCCTCTTTTGGTGGTACTCATTTTCAGCAAGTGTTTGGCATCCTGTATTTCAGGAACACCTCTGTTGACTTGTCTAACGACTGATCTTTCCTGTCAATGACTATCCCCTTTTTAATGCCTTTTCCTACAAAAGTTTTTGCAACTATTTGGTAGGATATTAGTTATAGTTTTTCATTTGAAAATCACTTCTGCAAGGTTTCCTTGATGTGAGAGAGGTCTCTGAACATCACTGCCGTTTTGCCGTCATGAGTATACCGGTACACATCATATGACATCAGAGCTAACGTCGAGCTAAAGTTGGACTACTTACTGACCGGCATGCATTGTACAGAGCTAGACACCAGTTGGTTCTACGCACGCCTGGCTAATCTCGAACGAGCCTATTGAATTTATACCCTTAATAAACATTTGACTTGTTGTCCAACTTTTTGTTTGCCCCTGGTTTTTGGAACTCTTCCCTGTACTTTTCTAGCCTTGTTTTCAGGATACTATTTGGCTTTTGGGATTTGGATGGCCTGGCCTGGTATTATGAACATCTGCCTGCATTTTGCCCCTGAGCTTTGGATGTTCAGTACTTATTGTTCATCATGCGAATCATTAAAACAACTTGCTCTGTACTTCAATCCCCAAACTCCTTCATTATACACATGACGGTCTGCCGAACCCTTTCTCAACAGTCTGTCTAATTGGCAGGGTACTAAGGACACCATTTTTTGTGGTGAGTTTCTCCAAAGTTTCTTGCGCTTTCTTAATCCGAGTTTGAGGAACATCGTCCGTACGCAGCCCGCATATCAGATCCAGCAGAAGACTGTAAGAAATGAATCGGCGTCTACAATCATCCTGCAGTACTATTAATACCCTGTGGGAAGAAATTGTCTTCCTTATTTTATCTCCAAAAGACTCCAGCACAGTCACTTAGCAAACCACCAAATATGTGAAGTGACCAATTATTACTCCAACCACTTTGTACAGCTTTCATGAAGCTGCCACGTGAATTGATGTTGGACCGGCTTCATTTTGCCATTACATTAAAGGTGAATTGATATTCAGCTTCTCATCATTCGCTTTTCATTTTGCTCAGAAATAGATGGAGATGAATGTCTGCCAGTCTGTGTGCCAAGTCTCTACCCTAGAAGGCACTTATCCTGTCTTCGGTAACAAGCGGAACATGTTTTTTGGCCGTTCCGTAAATTGGTGGACTTGGTGGACCCGAATGCCACAGAGGTTGCCTCCAAAATCTGCTGGAATCTTGCTTGAAAAATCAACACTTTTGGTTGAAGGGTGGGGAGTGGGGGTGGGGGG
>JAACJT020000095.1:204528-232671 GCA_009936485.2 Gymnarchus niloticus | reverse complement strand
TCTCTCTGACACAGGGACTGCACTTAATTTCGTTGTACCCGTTACAATGACAATAAAGATATTCTGATTCTGATCATAGTCCACGGGGGCTCCTGTATGATCTCCTCTGTCAGCCTGTTCATCACCATCACATGAAAGAGAAATGTAATAAAATATAAAACACAGCCAATGTTTAGTTATATTATTGTGTAATGGCTAAAATATACATCCTGTATATACTTGTGTTTGGTGTCAAAAACAAAAAAAAAGCTTGATACTGTGACGGTTTGCTTTGGAGATCCAGGGCTTAGAGTCGATACTAACTAAGCTGATTATGAAATGACGAGAAAAGGACGAGAAATCTCTTAATAAGCTTAAAAAACATAAGGGCCTCTCCCAAAAGAAGCCTAAATAACAGGTTTGTGTATGTTTGACGCATTTCCGGGGTTTACTTCTACAGTTCCTCTCCGACATTATCCAGTTTTCGCCCTGGGAAAGTTTGCCACAGACTTCAAACTTAATTATCCTAAGGCAAAGCAGAATCGTGGTATGGATTTTCTGGACCTAGGGGTTACAGCACAGAAACAGATAACGTAAGGGGATGTAACATATGGAGAGCACTGGGGCACATCATGCAGGCACGGTTTGTGGACAGAGAGTCACATAAACTAGAATGATGGATGGGGACTTCGACGAACTGTTTGGCAACAGTGTGGTAGGCCTGGGGTGCCCAGCTGTAGGGGCATAAACATGCAACGCTTGCAGCGGCTGGGATGCAGGCACCTGTGACTTAAAAGCTTATTTTCAGTGTGTTTGAAATACAGTAGAACACTGAATGTCAATCATTTAAATAACCCCACCCCCCCAAAAAAAAAAAATTACACTTGTACTGGGGAGGCTTGTGGCCGAGAGTGAAGCGGCTGGGATGAAGAAAGGAACAGCACCTCCAAGTCTGAGGCCTACGATTCTTAGCTGGTAAAGGGTGGATTGTCCTCTCTGGGTTGGGGAGGAGTTTAAGCTTCTCAGGGTCTTGTTCATGAACCAGGAGACTGACAGGTGGATTGGGGCAGTGTCACCAGTTATACAGATGCTGTACCGGGCTGTCGTGGTGAAGAGAGAGTGGAGCCAAAAGGCCAAGCTATCGATTTACTGGTCATTCTATGTTCGATATGCTCATGAAACCCGGTGGTGGAAATGAGCTGCCTCTGCAGGGTGCCTGGATTTGGCCTTAGTGATAGGGTGTGGAGCTCGGACATTTGAGAGGGGTTCCAAGTAAAACTGGTGCTCCTCCGCATCGAAAGGAGCCAACTAAGGAAGTTCGGGCATCTGACTAGTGTGCCGCCTGGACGCCACCCAGGAAGGTGATTCGGGCATGTCCGGCCAGGGGGAGACCCAGGATACGCTGGGGAGATTACATGGGAACGCCTCAGTATCTCCCTTGGAAGACCTGGAGGTGGTGGTCAGGGAAAGGGAGGTCTGGGCATCCCTGCTTAGACTGCTGCCCCTGGGACCCGAACCAGGATAAGTGGTGGAAAATGGATAGATGGATAGAAAGATATGCAGTACATAGAAATCATTCTCATTTGTATTTCAGGAATTTTAAAAATAACGTTGCCGTTAGCTACTGTGGGGACTCAGGACAATATCCCATGACTGTGATCATCCACCCTGTGACTTTTGGTTACATTGCAGTACAATGCAATACTTTACAACACTTGCACCAGTTCCCTTCAGAGTATTAAAATCTGTAAATATATGGGTTAGACCTAGACATTCATCACTGAAATTTAGTGTCAATGTAAATAATAAAGTACTGATTCATTCCTTATAAATGGATTTTTGCCCCATGCCCTAATTAAATTTTTGCTTGCCTCCACATTTATGCGTTGCATAACATAACCGTCGTCTAAAAAAATGGTGTGGACGTTTTTCATTTAAATGAAAGATTTAGACGTAGCTGCTTAGCTCTGTTGTATGGTCGTGGAATCCATTAGAAAATGGTAGTAAGTTACTGATTCACAGCAGGAGACTTCAGTACAAATGCGTGATTCATTTCCAAAGGAGCCAGTGCTAATATGGGATAATTAATCACTCAGCCACATGAACGCGTTAACTGCATTGAAATAAATTGACTATGGTATGGATGCAAAAACCCCTATGAGCAGGTGACTTGGGAGGAGAAACAATGTCAGTGAGTTCAGGCTGCTTCCTGTGAGCAGAACAGCGTCCTGTCGAAGCTACAGGAGATTGCTCTCCACGTTCAGCTCTCTGTCCAGATGATTATTAATGAGGGATGTAATTAAGCCTTTGTAACTGACCTTGGGTAAATGAGCCCTTAAGTCTTCAACTGGAAGGCAGGGCCTTTCTTTCAGCTCATTTCAAAGTCCCCCCCGCCCGATTAGTATAGCATGTTGGAATGGTTCTACGTTTGCCCTGTTGTGTTTAATAAGGCAGGCTAAACAGACATGGTTCGCCTTTTAATCCATTACTCTCGTCTGAGGACTGCTTTAAGACCCAGCTGAATTCCCCCACTAATGAGTGAGACGAATGTTAATCGCTCCAGCCTTTAAGGATTAAGTCTCTGTGTCAATGTCCTAAGCCAATGTTAAGGTCATCGTTGTTTTGGTTTGTGAAGTTACATTGTGATGCAATAGCATTTTAGTCACTGGCCACCGCTAAGCATTTTCAACAGGGGGCAGCACAATGTGGAAAATGCAGCATTTTACCCTTAGAGTGAAAATTGTTTTCTACAGTTGCTAAATTCGTTACTGGTTCCCATTGGCTCGACAGGGGACAACACTAAGGGAACAACATGTAAGGGCTCGTGACTGTTACCATGACAACTGTTCAGGATACCTACTACAAAGGGCAAGAAGTCAATATGAGTAAATAAGACAGGTAGAGTATGGAATTCTCATCCGAGGTAAACAACTTTCTGATGAAAAATATCTTGGACAGATGGCTTGGTATTTAGAAACAAAATGTGAAACGTTAACTTGAAGGTTGCTTGAGTAGCTCTTTGTACTGTTGTTTGACGGCTGACATGTTCAATTAATGGAAGCTGTCTCCTATAACAGGGAAACTATGAAATGACACCAAAATAATAACTTCTTCATTATGCCTTTTCATTGCACCGAACAGAAACCCTAATGCTTCCCATCCCATCCAGGTAGTTCTCTGCTGCGCTTGTTGCATTTGTAAATAAACGGCTCACAGATGACTTTCCTATGCTGCACACTTCCTGACCATCTGGGCTCAGTGTTTCACCGGGAAATTCAACGTATTGGGTACTCGGTTGCCTTTATGGGTTTTCGCCAACCACAGACGCGCTGGACTGGATGGCATTGAGAGAGTTTGTCTCCCTAGAAGGCACGTTCAGAATGATTGTCCTTGAACAATCAAGTGCACAACAGCTACACAACTGTTGGAAATCGAACTAAGAGGACTGGTCAGGCAGGAAGACCTTCCAGACCAGGCTGACAGTACTTCCTGTGACATAAATCAAGTTAGCACCATGCCAGCACGGACAATGCTTGTTTCTCTTCTGCACCAAGTGCTCCCTCCCACACTATGTGCTCTCTGACAGCTTTTCATTTGCACTGGTGCCAAGTTACTACAGATCTAGATGCCATGTTGAGTCTGTTGGCTGAAGGTGGCTTGGCATACAACTGAATAGCATTTTGTCATCTTGATGTTTCCATTCCGTGGACCACTGCTCGTATATTTCAGACATATCCCGTGTGGTTTTTAAAGGCTACATGCATTTCTGACAAGCCTGGAGACCACTGAAGTAGAATGTGCAGGATCACTCCCATCCCTGTACCGAGCGTGCTAAAATTCTGACATTTTGAAATGAAAAACAACATAATTGCTTCTCTTTTGGTGACCTTGCGAGCTCCTTTCATGCTAAAGGCGTGGAGGTGGTGATTTTGTATTCTTTTTGATCTCCGAGTTTTCATATTTCGTGACAAGCCAGTGTCAGCTCAAGAAAGTTAGAAAAGACCGCACGTCCACCCATCTCCTCATTAGATATTGATTTGGTTCCTGCCTCTTAAAGCCAACTTCGAGAAAAACAGAAAAAAAAACAAGCGTGCATTACCAGAAAGTCTGAAGACCCCCTACCCCGGCAAAACAAAAAAAAAATTCACTTGTTGCTTTTAGTTGACCTTTAAGAAGACACAACACCTCCAGAAGATAGAATGGTTCTCCCCTGACAGCTTATAACAATGCTCTACATGTTAATTCTCTGGTACATTAACTTGCTTCTCTCATACAATCCATTGGCATGCCAGGTACAAACTACACCACTGTCCATCCTCATATTAGAACAGTTACAATATAAGCTCCTTTACTTGGATAGTTGGAATTTGTGACTTGTATGTGGTGTCCATCCAAATTCGCAGTGGAACACCTGAACCAGCACAATTAAACAGCTGTCAGGGAAGAAGTATGAATAATTCATTCTGGGTCAAATCAGTATGCTTCCAATGGACTTCCTTCGCTGTGTATTGATGTGTGTACTCTGATCCAATATTTTTTCGACAGTTTGCCTTACGGCCTCAAAAAAAGAAAGTTCATCAGCCAGAACAGCAGCAATGTAAGAATAGCAATTATAAAACAGAAAGTGCAGTAATTATTTTCTCCAGGTGTTGGATATGCTTTTAGTTGACCGTGATGCAGAATGATAGTTCGATGAATACTCCACTCCCAAGGTAAACAGACACATTAGCCACTGAGCATTTATGGAGGAATTACACCTACTGTCTGACACTGCCCACCTGTCAGCCTCATGACCTGCAAGGCCCATTTCAGTGTGGAACGACGAACCTTCTTGATGAAAAAACTCTCGTTTTCCTGCCTTTTCACCAGTCAGACGCTGCGTTGCCTCTTGCTTGTTCCATCACACACCCTCCTGGAGCTCGACTCCCTGGGTGGACTCAAAAGGCTGTGTGTTACACTGACCGCTAATTTGCCCAGATATCACAAACAGGTTTTTGGCCTCATTAAGCAAATCACCACTTCAGAAATATTTGTACAACAGCACATTCGAGCCAGGTATACAAAACTCAGACTTTTAATACTTTTGACCATTAAATCAATGCTCTATTAATGATAAGTTGCAAATTTACACATTAAACATAGATGAAAACTTTGCGCAAAGCCATTCATTGGACAGCTCCTGTAAGCTAAACTCAAATTAATATTTAAACATTACAGGGGTAAAATGAACTGAATAGCATTACTTAGCACACAAAAAATGGATATCATATCATAAAATTAATTTTGTCGGTAAAAAACGTGAAGCGTTTTTGCAGCTGTCAGTTACGTTCATTTAAGGGCGTCAAAAATGTACAAGCAGGCAGATAAGGTAAACCGGGCGAATGAGGCATCATGGTCGATGAGAATGACAGGCGAAATAATGAGGTGGATGTGGACCGACGTGCATTTTAGCCATAAGGACCCCCAACTAGACAGAAAGCAGGGAGGACAGGAGATGTGATCGTTTCACTGGCTTGGCCATGATATGGATAGATATCCACTGAGGAACATGACTAATTGGCCCTTCATTGTAGTAAATATCGAGGCCTGCTGTATTTTGACATAACTGCATATTCTAAAAATGGTACGTGGCAATGTAGAAGCAATTTCTCCCATCTATAAAATATAATGCTATTCGTTATTTCATATCTCTGTCATAAATGGTATAATGCAGTTTTACTGGCGGTAAAGCGAAAACATAATTTATTGAACCAATTGAAAATTTAAAATCCCATAGCCACTGTGTCCTTTTTTTTTTGGTAGATGGAATGTTGACATTTAAAAATAATATCAACAAAAACCAATCCAGTGTAGTAAATTATCCAGACGTATTTCAAGGGGTGTGGAAAAAAAACATCTACCAAAGCTACGGTGAAGGTGCTGATGAAACATTTAAGACAGTTTAATAAGTAATAAATTAACAACAAAATTTTACAATAAAACAACATTGTTGCATCCAAGCACATGACAGGAAATTAACTGAGACCCCCTAGACGCATTGACTAATCAGGTAATACCAACCTTTCAAAGGACGCTATTAATTTTAGATCGCTGTCTTCATAAAATAATCAATTGGTGATGCTAGACATTATGAGCCAAAGTGATAACAAACATTTACCGTTACTGCTGAATTTCTGATGCTTGAAAGGAGTTTGTTAAGGCGACTCTTACTTCATCTGTATTTCGGAGGAGGTTGCCACTGGTGCCTGTGGCTTAAACAAGTAAGCATCCGTTTTAGATGTATACTTTCACCCTGCTTTGTGTCTTTAATAGTCATTTAAGAACTCATTTATTCAAACTGTGCAATAGTGGATTTTGATAGTGGGCTGTGCCCAGAAACACCTTCTGTGAGAAATGCGTCTTGGCTTGATGAACATTCATAAACGCTTATGCCAGCATCGCAGACAAGTAATGCCTTTCTCAAATGGAGTCATAGGATTTCAGCACATTGAATTGCTTTATGCTTGAAAACGCACTCGACAGACTGACAGGCAGACAGATTAATGTTTTAATGCCTGATCTATAAAGCATCTGTCGATCTATTTACACGAGCATAATCAAGATAAACAAAGGCCACAGAGAATAATGGTTTTTAGATTAGATTTATGAAGTTGGAGCTCAGCTTAAGTTCTCAGGGAGTCAACGCCAACTCTGGGCAACAGTTTAGCCCGAACTTTAGGGACCAAGAGCTGTCTGTTCCCTAAGGATTTAAGAGACCTGGTAGGTTTGTATCTTTCAGACATGTCAGCAATATATTTTGGGCTTTAGCCATTTAGAGCTTGAAAAACCAATAAAGGCACTTTAAAATCAATCCCAAAAGCAACTGGGAGCCCATGTAGCGATTTAAAAGTAAGAGTTATATTCTCTTTTTTCTTGGTAGTGTTAAAATTCTTGTAGCAGCATGCGGAACAATTTCCAGCTGTTTAATGGTTGTTTTTGGGAACGCAAGAACAATAAAGCTTTTGGAAAATGCTTGAAACTTTGGTTATGAAGCTTTTATGTAGCACAAATACCATGTAGTTTTGGCCTTTTTTGAATGGTGTAGTCAGCACGTGGTGTGGTTGAACGCAGCTTGATCGTGACGGATTTTGGAGAGACAGAGAGCCAACATGTTTTCGAAATAAAAGCAGATACTCGCAGTGTTCTTATAACACACGTAGGAAGGAGGTGGAGAAGGAGCTCCTGTGACATCAGTCAAATACCTGAATATCTTCAAATATCTGGCAGCCTTGATGTTCTGGAATTCAATCACACGACAATGGCGTCTCAAGCAGGGACTGCAGGACATACCCCACAACAGCAATGCAGAAACAGACAGACAGACATGGGCACCTTGTGGCAGTTATTCCTTAAAACCAAAGCTAGACCGAAGGACAATGAAAAGAGGATCCTCACACAGCTCCACAATATCCTTGTGGTTAAGCGAGCTGGCCAAGTTTTTCAGTTGCTTCGGCTGAAATGTGAGAGTAGTAACCAATGGAACCAATACAACTTTGATTTGTCACCAAACTGGGTTGTTTACTGTTGTTCACATGATATTAACACTCCAGCCAATAGGAAAGACCAGTGGAAGTGGATTCATCCATCTCCACTGGAGGGATGACCAATGCCATCTATCATTGCCTGGAATCAATTTGTTCTACAAGGATTGTCAGAATTTCACACGTTGTATGCAGTGGCATTTCTAGACCATTACAAATGTGGGGAAGCAGTTATTTTGTTGAAGGGGCACATATAAAAGAAAAAAAAAAACTTGTGTTACCACCAATTAAACTGCAAGCAGCGTGAAAAGAGATGCATAACGTATTCAAGGAAAAAAACACATCTGTACACACAACAAGCCTTCTAAATCCAGCACGACCTCCTTCATGAAGGTTCCTTGCACAACAACAGTCCTCGGCTGCCTGCTGCCCCTGTTATTCCCATGGGAATACCACTACTAACAAACAAGAGAAAAATCAACTGTGAAAACAATGGCTAAAAAAAAAAAAAAAAATGTGAAATAGCAGATAAACATCATACAAAAAATTCAAATTTAAGAACATTTTAAAATTCTAACAAGACTTTTGAACAAGGTTATATAGCTGCTAATGTACCTTGCACGTGGTACAGACCTCTGGCTTTAATTCTGTGAAGTCACTTTAAGGCTGGGGGTATACTTACGAAGGCGTCTGAACTAGCCAAAGGACCCAAACAACGTACTTGAAAAGACATGAACAGACGCTGTGTAATTCACTCCACCTACGGAAGTGGGTGAACAATAAATGTCTGGAAAACAAAGGAATTTTGTCTTTTTTGTTTTAAGTATGAAGTGTTTCATTTGAAGGGGCAGCTTCTCTTGTTGCCTTGGTTTGGCCCCAACTCTGGGAACTTTACTGGGTAACCAAAGAACAGCACATATAAACAAGGCCCAGACCAGAAGAAGCAATGTTCAACAACCAACCACAACAGATAAGTACATCAAACATTTATCAGTAAACAGAGAACACACAGACTGCATGCGCATTTTATAAACATGATAGATCAAGTGTCTGCAGTCACACGGCCCAACGAGCAAACCAGAAAGGCAGTGATATGATGAATACAGAAAATTACGGTGTTGTGCTTACTGATCGTGATAAACCTCTACCCTCTGCAGAACTCCCAAAGTTTGGTAGTGGAGATAGGTAGCCTGCTTAGTATCTCTAGTGTTTATTTGATAACAAGACGTTCATTTTCTATTGTAGAATACCTTGTCTCCCGTGGTAGAAAATCATGGTTCAAATACCAGACAGGCCGTTACTCCTCTGGGTTTCCTTCAGCCAGCACCACACCAAGTTCCGTTGTAGAGGTACACAACAAAAAAAGGTACCGCTGGTTAAAGTCTAGCCTTTGCAGGACAGGAGATGTACAATTGGAGTCTTCAAAAGCTGGAACACCCTCCCTCTCAGTTGTCCATCCATTCCACTGGACGCTGCTCTTTGCAGCTTTCCTGGTCAGGTTTATTAATGGTATAACAATAGCAGCCAATTGGGTGAAGAAGTATCAATATCAACCTCCTAGGTCCAGGAAAGATCTCACCCTTTTTTTTCCACTTGAGGACGGATTTCCCCCTGCCCAGCTGATACTCCAGGTACCGCGCTTCCTGCGTACCCCAAGTGCACTTCTGCAAATTCAACACCAGCCCAGCATCATGAAAACACCCCTGGTGCAAATGTTCCAGATGGTCATTCCAGGTAGTGGTATAGATGACCACATTATCCAGGGAAGCCGCACTGCAACTTCACAGCTCTTGAGTCCATTAAATGGTGGCTGGAGCTCCGTGTAGTCCAAAAGGCATCACAGTGAAATGGTACAAACCAAGTGGTGTTTGAAAAGCCATGTTCTCTCTTCATTTCTGCTCCAGCGGAACTTACCAACAACATGCAAGTCCAGGGTGGTGATATATATTGCACCTTCAATGCACTCCAGCAGATCACCAATATGTGGAATTGGGTAGGCATCAAAATAGGATGAAGCATTTAGCTTCCAGGTAGTCCATGCACACTCAGAGGGATCAATCCTTTTTTGGAACAGTAACAACAAAACATGATAGAGTCCCCAGTCACACCCCCCTGGCTATCATCTAGAACCACCCCCCGGCTGCATATTACACATCGCTACACATTTGATTTCACGCAGGTTTTAGCCGAAGCATTATTTTCTTCCATATCGTTACATTAAGCAATCTGTCCATTCATTTAATCTACTTTTCTTTGTCTGTGATCCACATAGACTTGCTGAAAAGACTTCACAACATTTAGAATTATTAAAAGGCCAGTCTTTTCTGAAGGGTTTTAAAACTCTAACCTGAAAATTTTGGGCTCTGCAAACAACTGTTCATCATATCCATTCACTATGTGAAGACTAATTCTGCAAAATTATGGCTGCATGATTATAACACAAAAAATAATAAGCAATTTTGTCTATTAGAGGAACATTTATGCCTAACTCCAAACTCCAACGGCATCTTAGGACTCCTGCAACCATGACAAACTTTACATACCACATTGGGCAAGGCTTGGAGAATTTGCCCAAAAAGTCACAAACAACTTAAAAGCTGCCCAAAAAGTCACAAGTCATAAGTTAGTCTAAAAAGTCACAACTGCTCTGGTAAAAGTAGCCCATTTTGGCAACAAAATAGAGAAACTGGCAAATTTTGCCCACAGCTTTTAACTGCCGCTTCAGTTCAGATAACAAGAGATAAATAAGATATACAGCCACCTCTGGGTAAGGTAAACTAGCCAATTCTGTGCATGAAAACAATGCTAGGAGGGTCAACATCTATAATACATGCTCTCTTTGGTGGCAGCCAGGGCAGGAGAGAACAGCAACAGCAAAATCGGGAATCAGAAAACAAGACAAAGAAAGGACCAGGCACAGAGTCCACTCCTAGAATGCCTCTCTGCTGTTGTTCATAACTGGCTGATTTGGTGGACAGCACCAGTGACAGTAAATCCTGGGGTGAAAACTCGTTACCCTTCTCTGCTGCCCACTGCTAACACAACTGGGTCAGGACACTTGAGTTGAGAACAGCATCCTGGCCATAAGGTTCTTCATGAAAGATGTTCACGATCCAGATTTAATTATTTTGGATGGTCAAGTTTTCCCACTCTGGTTCACCTGTTGCTGGAGATTTACAGTTCTATACTACACATTTCCACTTCTCAGCTTCATTGAAACCTCCAGGCAGTAAGAGGTCTGCACATTTTACTGGGCCGAATGTGTGCATGACTGGGTCATGTCCATACTTGCTTCAACCTGCCTGCTACCTGGTACATTTGGCTGAAAGCCTTTCAGACATAACGGTGTCTTTGAAGTGGTTTAAAACTGACTGTGTCTCTTTCCACCTCATCTTTGAAGCTCCATGCCTCTGCTGCCTTCTTGGATTTACCTTCATCAAAGCCCCATGTTCGAAACTATAATCCCCTCAACAGAGATACTGCTAAAATTATTTCTTCACTGACAGTGTGCTCAGAGCTGAGGAATTTCAAAAGACAGGATCATTATTCTAATCAAGCATATTTATTGCACAGTTCTTGTTGCATTGTTGTCCGTGTCCAAATAGAACTTGCTATCAGCTTACAGAAACAAAGGGGTTGCTCCTGAAGGACTGCTCCAAGAGGCATCTTCAATATCAGCACAAATTTATTCGCACTCAATAAACCCTGGGACTGCAGCAGAATACTTGAAAAGCCGAGGGATTTCGGTGGCTCACACCCCTCTGAGACAAGTCATTATCAAAGCCTCTGCTATGAGATGTAATCTGATATTTCTTTCATTCACTACTCCGTACCTTCTGAGCTGGCCTCACAAACCCAGCTGGATCACTGAAGTCAAATTACCACGGAATGCTGTAAAAAAGTTCTGAGACTGTTACCGAGCAGCAGTACAATTTACCTATAAGCCAAAAAAAAAAAAAAAAAATAGCAATACAAATAAAATATATGGGAAACATATAAAGCAGCAATCACTTGAGGCATTTTACTTAAATATAATAGAAGAATAAATGACTCAATTTTATGACTCGTGAAATAACATGGACAGCAAGTGCAACCACATAAAGACAAATTGATGCTCTGTTGTTCGATTAACTCAAATTCAATTCAGAAAGATCCGTAGCCCTTCCCCATCCAATGTGAAGAGTGAATGCAAAACCGGGCTGGAACATCTAGCCTCAATTGTACGTCTAACATCTCCCTCTGCAGCTCAGTCCTCTAAGTGGATGAGGCTGGATTATATAACCTACTCCATCACCACCACCAGAGCTGGCAGCTCCCGTGATGTTACTGAGGGCCGGTGCTTGAATCGGAGTCAGCAAAATCCTCAAAAAACAAACAAACAAAAAATCACAAAAACCATCATTTGTTGCAACCGGTGTCTAATTTCTCAAAAGAATGGAGAGAGATTCTTGAATTACCACTGAATTACTCTGAACAATAACAATATTATAACACCCTGTAATATTCTGGTGTCTCATCCACAGGGTCCCCTGCTTCTGTCTCGTGCTTTCTGGATGGGCTTCAGGTTTATGGTAACCATGTAATGGGTAAACAGAACGTAAGATAGATGGATGGATGGATGGATTTAGAAAACTGGTGCTTAAAACTTAGTGGAAGATCACTGGATGGGGTCAAGCCTGAATAGTTAAACCATTTTTTCCTCAATAACTGCACTTTGTTTCATCTTTGGTACGTCTTTTGTTGGTTATATTACTATGCCTTCCTAACGCTTTCTGTCACATCTGGTCCTTCTGCCTATTTGTGACAGGTCTATATTCAGCACGTTTTACTCTCCTCTCTAGATCTTGTTGCAAATGTCAGTAACTCCTGTCACGCTACCACCATTGGTCAATGGGCTGCTCTCAACATTTCCGAGGTTTTGGAGGACGTCACCGTAACGGTTTGTCCAGGTCATTCCGAGACGGACCCCCAGACTGCGTGAACAGTGCGTACCACCGCTAACATATGGTTTGAAAATACAGCGAACAAACGTAAGACAAGATAAACGCGGGATAAAAGAATTTGCAAGAAACCTACCGTTTGTATTTTCCAATTTTTAAAAAATGATTGGGAAAAAATGTAGCTTCAGATGTAAGTAAAATAGCTACCTACTTCATCATACATTTGATGTAGTGCACATTTCCACTCTGTGTGGAAATTTTAACCTTAAGTTTGATGTAGCTGTGTAGATTAATATATGATGCATAATTTATGCGTCATTTGCCAAGAAGACTTCAGCGGGGAAAAAAAAATTCTGTATTGGACTGAGAGTGTCGACATTTAAGTTTGTTGGCTTCGTTTCAGGCAAAGACAATACTAAATTCTGGAAAATACGTAGTCAACACAAAGAGGCATAAAATAATGAGAGTGAAGACTACACTTTGATACACCTTTTCCAGGAGGAAATTCGATCAACCTCAAATTGATTTCTAATTAAATTAATTAAATTAAACTCTGTGTTTAAGTGAAAGTGTGCAAACTCGTTTTGGTTCGTGAAGATAATTAACCTTGTTCATGCACTGTATAATTAATTTTGAGCACAGGCCTGAAATGGCTTTTCAATGGAGCAGTTATTCATAGATCGATCTGTTAGAATAATTTTTTTTAATGGATGTTATAAAAAACTTCCAGTGTTTAGTAACATTTAGTAACAGTATTTAAAGCATATTTGAATCTTAAATATTATAATATTAACTCTTTCCCTACCACAGCATACCAAAAGTGTGGAATGTTCGTTGTACTTTGACACAACACACAAATAATCAGGTTATATGCATTTTAAAACATTTTATTATAAATAACCTTTTGTAATATAACTTTGTTGTTCTTGCCAACAAATTGGATGACTTTAAAGCCACAAAGCTGAAATAAAAGAAAAAAAAAAAACTCTCCATTAATGGTCACAAATCCAAATGGTCACAAAAAAAAAAGTCAAAAAATGTAGATTTTTTTTTTTTTTTTTTTTTTTTTTGCATTTGAAATAATACTAAAGAGACAGCAGAGTTTCGCACGGTATCCAGTACCTTTTACGTCATGGAAATATTTGCACTAAAAAATAAAGATACAATCATCAAAATTATTCACGTTTTAAAAAATATTGCAGATGAAGAAACTTAACATAGTCTTCTGTATAAATTAGAAAACTTAGTCTTTTCATCTCACGGAGCTTTAAAGCACGTTTGTGGTACTTTCAGTATATTATTATCAAAATAATAATAATAATTATTATTATTACTCTTACATTTCCCCCTTTCAGCTGTCTTTGCCATTGTCGAGTAGGGTTCAGTGATGCTGGCAGATATGGGAGATCAGCATTACAGTTTCCGTCCGAAGCAGGGCGAGGCCTACGTTTCACACGCTCACCAAGACAGATGTGCTCCTGAGAATACATACAGATCTTCAGACAGTAAAAGGTCTGCTTAAGAACGCACGGCATCGCAGGTCTGGAGGACACGACCACGGCTTTTGCGTGTGCATGGAAAGGCATTTGGAAGACGCTCACAGAAACTGGAAATTGAAGCAAAGAAAATAAAATGGGAAATGACAAAAATTGCACAAAGTCAGGCCAAAAACCGTCAAGCGTACCCAAGAACTCACTCGTACATCTCCAATGTTCTTCCACAATAATGCAGAACTGAGGTAAACTCCATAGGAGGACAGAAAAGCCGGGATGTCAGGAGGAAGTTCTGTTGTACCCTACGCCTAAATGTTTCTCCAGCCACAGTTCGGCTAGCTGCATCGTGGATGCGTACGTGCTTGCTTTAGACCCTAGGCACATTTTGTATTGCTTGGGATCTAAGTTGGGGTCACAGTGAACTGGATGGTAAATGTGGATGATGCCCGTTTCCTGACTCCGGAACACCTTTAATCCGGAGTTTATGACTTTCGTGAACAAGTCCACATCTTCTAGGCCCCAACCTTGGATAGATGTATCAAAGCCACCTGCCTTGAGCAGGTCACTTTTGAATATGCAGGCGATTCCAAAGCCATAGTCTCTCCAGAAGCCACTTTTCTTAGTGAAGATGAAATTGCTGTTGTCAGGGGGGCTGCCCCCATACACGATTCTGGGGTCATACTGACTGAAGATAATGGGAAAGTAAGCCTGCCTGCCTTGGATTGCATTGTCCCGGCAACGCTGCATGAAGTCGGCGCTGAAGATGAGGTCCACGTCGCAGAAGAACAACAGTGTGTTGTTCTCCAGTTGCGACGAGCCCATTTGCAGGGCGAGGCCTCTGGAAAAATCACCAGTCATTGGAATGACTGACAGGTCAGCCTTGGGATACTTGTGGTGGTATTCCCTGATGAGTTCTATCTGCTTTTCACGGTCTTGATTGCTGTCATTATCTACCAAGATCACCGTCAGTTTGACATTCTGATTGGGGATGAGACACGTCTTCTCAAAGTTCTTCATGAAACGAACGAAGACATCATACCTCCCCGTTAGAGGGACAAGGAAGTGGATTTTCTTCTGACTTCGCTCAAGCATCTCTTTGGTTGACTCTGTGTACTGAAAAGGTGAGAAGATCCTCAAAGAGTTGGACAGAAAAGAGAAGGACTGTGAATTGATGGCATCCACCAGCTCAGCCACATCCAGATCCTCGGCCTCAGTGAAGAAGGGCCTGCTGAAGGATTGCTGTAGGTAAGCGTGACGGCGAACAGGAACTGTCACCTTTCTTCCCTTGTGCTTCTTGTACAGGAGCAGGAGGTCCAGGATGTACTCTGCCCCATGCAAGGGATCCACCCTCCGATAGCCGTACTGGATCTCCTTAAAGTCGATCATGCGCCCACGCGCCTTTGAGTTCTCGTTGATCATCTCCATAACCTGGAGTACCGTGTCTTCCAGGGCAGCTCTCTGGGCAGTGCCCAGGCCCTGCCGGGGCATCTGGTTTTCTCCTGCGGAATAGAGATGCCTCCCAGTCAAGAAGTCCCACTCTATGACGTCGGTGCGGCTGGTGGGCTGGAAGCGAGTGTAAGAGGGCATGGCGCCGAGCTGTTGGTCCTCACGGCGAGCCTCCGTGTTGCTGAGCCTGCTCATGGCCACTCCCTCGCGGTGCAGCCGGATAGTGCGGTACCGCAGCTCCGAGATGCGACGACTCAGCATGTAGCTGTGGAGCCGGTACTGGTAGGCCGGCCTCTTGTTGGGGTGCAGAGTGATGGCGTTGTGGATCTTGCTGCTGTGGAGCTCTTGGATGAAGCCCTTCTTGTTGTGCTCATAGTTTTCATAGAACAGCTGCTGCATCTGTGGGAAGAGCACAGAGATCGTTCAGCGCGAAATGTTGGAATAACACGACGCACACTGTTGGCACGTAATATTTCGGTTTGTTAAAGCAACTCTGATTTATCAACAGATCATTTCACTTGCTACAGAGAGATGGTCAATGGGTTCTGGTTCTTTTCTTGACTACGGGTAACTGAAAGAGCGTGAGGATGGGGGTTTAAGTTGCTAAGCTAAGCAAGAGCTTCGTTTTCATTTTTGACAGGAGTTTCAATTACTTCTTTTCAGGGGCCATTATCATCAGCAAGTTTGTGTCACGCCTTAAGTGACGACTCACCGGGCCAGAACCACGGCAAAAAAATATGTAAAAGAAATCACAGACTGCTTAATGAAGGGCTTAGCCCGATTTATCACAAGTACTCCCGAAATGCTCTGCGAACAAGCCACTGCAGACAGTCTTCGATGCATCCTCAGCCTTTCGAGCGGAGTGCTCATTAGAACGAGAGATGAATTACCCGCGAGATTTGTCACAGAAAAGATTTTGAGGAGCACAATGATAATTGTGATCGAGATTAGGGTAATCGCTGAAGGGAAGTAAATAAAGAATTTCTTTTGTTACTCTGAAACCAATTACTACTCTTAGATATTTAGCCCTTGTCCTAATTACTTCAATCAAGTAAATGATTGCAAGCCTATATTTTAGGCCGACGCCTTGTTAATTATGTAAAAAGTTCACTCCTTTTAAGCAACCAAATGCCATTCTATCACAAGGCATCATTTTTTATTGGGCTAATTTTAGTCTGAAACACATATATCCCAAAAACAAAAACAAACATGCTGGTTGAGGTCCAAAAAAGTAATGACTGACAGAAAGCAATCAAACATAATAGTGACATATTATGCTGCATTATGTTGCCTAAAGATGGCTAATTATTTAACATATTGTGTAATTAAATCACAAGATTGAAGAGATGAAAAGGGAATTGGGGATGTGATTTTTTTTTCTTTATGCAAGCAGTGCTTTTGTGACACACGACAAAAATGTATCCACAGCTTAATGTGGCGGCACTGGAAAACCACAATGGCTGCCGGTTTTTCATTCCGGCGCGGCTCTACGTGAGGCCCTGTCCGACACGAAGCGCGTGATCGTGACTGACGATTAAACTGTCAATAAATAACTGCCGAGCCTACGACAGCTAATGCGCAATACAGGCGGTAATAATAACGTGTAGCTTTAAAAAAAAAAAAAAAAAAAAACTGGCAAAAATGAACGGATGGCTCGTTATAAACATCCATAAAAGACTGGCCATTTACCCTCCAAAAACCGAAAGAAACAGCTGTGAAAATAAAGCATAAATTTTACCTAGTAGTAGAAATGATATCTAAAGTTGATATCTTCATCTGCCCTGGCAATGTTAGAGGCAGGAAGGAGCGACATCTTGACCCTGAGTGGTTTGCCATCACCTCGCCAACCTGCCCGCTGTGAGTCTCCCTGAGATGGTATTTGCTGTACAAATGCACCTTTACTCTCTTCCCACCCTGGCCATCAGTGTTAGCAGCTCTAGACTGCCATGACACTAAAGCTGGGGTCCCCTTGACGTGTCCACGGCGACCTCCCTGTCGGTAGTTCGTCATCACCTCCACCCGTTCTGGCAGGATTTTGCTCCTGCTGAGAGCTCTCGCTTCTTGTCATCTGTATGATTTTCTTGACAGCCGTTTTTTCGTAACTGTTCGGAAGAGCGTTTCCATCCCTAAGTACCTTGTCACCCTCTCTGTCAGGCTTCACAGTGTTCGGCTGTCCTGATTGCATGTTCAGCTCCTGAGATAGAGCTGAGGAGGATGAGCATGCAGCCCCCCGTAACTCTAAATCGAGCAAATTGCACCGGCTGGTTATTTCTTGCGTGGTTTCCAAGATCAGCGGCGTTAAGTCACTCGATCGATACTTTTCATTTGCTGGGCTTCTCCGTTTCATTCGTTTCACGGGTAAAATTGTGTTCAGCTGGGGAACCACATCCATGCCAAAAAGCACGGTGGCTTGATCTTCTTCAAGTGATAAAGTCAGAAAAGAGGAAAGAAGATTAGAGACACTTGTACGTCTACAGTGGAACAATGTCACATCTGCCATTTAATCTTCTTGGTTAAAAGTCACTGTTGGTTTAAAACTTTTGTCTGGTGTTTGCCCTCATTGCCTCGTTCCATCCATTCGTCCGTCCGTCCGTCCGTCCCTCCCTCCCTCCCACCGTCCGTCCGTCCGTCCGTCCGTCGATCACCACTTATTCAGAACAGGGCCACGTTAATCTGGAGGCAGGGATCACTCGAGACTGAATGTGAAAACTACATAAAATTAAAAATAAGACTATGAATGTAGAACCGGATAATAGCTTGGATATCTTGCGATTACAGTTATTGCTAAAGTCCTACTGGATTATGCCGTGGGACAAAGTAGCGCATGAATAAATATTTATTCAACTACACACATTTCACACATGATGGTGAAAAAATGAGAAAGGAGTTAGGGTAAATGGCTCATGAATTTCGACATGAGCTACCGCCCATTTTATGCATTAATGAATCCCTGAAGGGACTGTTAAAAAACTGTCCTTTTATTAACTGAAAAAATGACCATAATTCGTAACTCATTAAAATCTGTTATAGGTGATTCTCAGTAAGTACGCTGACTGATAAGTACAGAGAGTCTTCAACGGGGTCTTAAAACATGATTTACATGTGAACTAGCTTTAACAGAGGCCACAGCTACAGTGAAGACCCCCATGTTTAGGGGCAGATGGGCCTGCTTTACCAAGCCCTGCTGCACCCTTCCGATCTGAAAGCGCACCAGTCCCGAAACGTTACCTCTTCCCCTAGCGTCCGTCTACTGCTGCCCAGACCTTCTAACGTCCTCACCATGCTCCCAACTCTGTGATTAATCAGCCGTAGCCTTTCTGAGTACGGTAGAAGCGATTTTCGGGTCCAGAAAATCCTACAAGCTTCACTTGGACACATTTCGGTCCAAACCATATGACGCTCAGACGAAAACAGGCAAGGACAGCACGGCTCCGGTTCTGGTTTAACTTCTGTCCATTTAGCAGGAGCATAATGGACTTCTTATGAGTTTTTTTTTTTCCTGTTTTGCCTTAGGTTTTCACATCGGCTGGACAGCTCTCTGCTGAGGCTGGGGTGGTCACCCTTTTTGATGCTGACTCAGATGTAAACACCGAGTGCTAGTCAACTACTCTGTACGGTCCAGCTCGGCAAGAAAGGAGAAAGATGGGTTCACAGAGGCCCGCTCTTCATGCTCAGCTATTTTTTTCTTCACTGGCTAATTCCCTGCTGCTTGTAGCACCTCCTCAGACAAGTCATAAAACAACGGCTTCCTGACTCAGCCCAGTACATTAGGATCGAGTCTTGCCGGGGGTTGACATTCATCCAGACGAATACCTTGCTACATCGATCCCAATTTTCCGAATGATGTCAGGTCCTCCGGGTGGAGAAGGCGTGAATGGTGAACTCTGTAGCGTTGTTGGGGGGGGCAACGAAAGGCTCACCATGCAACGTCGATGCAAAAATGGTGGGGCGGGAAAGTTATGAGTGACAGATGGCGAGAATACCGCCCGTGAGTGGAAACGGAGTGACGGGGTAAATAATAACTCGGCTTTGACAGATGGAGGTCTATCCCGCGACGCGAGCGGCACGGATGTAGAAGTAGCCGCTGGTTATACTCCAGCATGATGCCGGTGTCAATTTTGCAATGACATCATGTGACGTGATGCCATTTGGCAGCCTTATGATAAGACATTCACTTATTCTATCGGGACTCCAGAAAAAAAAAATGAAAATGAAGGGCCTCTAACAACCAGCTGTGGATGTATGGTGTGTTTAATTAAAGAAAGCGGGGGGGTGTGACACATAAACATTTCTGTTTTAATTTATTCCCAAAGCTGTTATGTAAATAAGACAAACAGGGGTTAAGACCCAGCTGTACAAATGAATAATTTCCACAGCCGGCAAACGTACTTAAGTTAACGTTTGGGATGCCTTCACAGCAAGGTTCCAGACATTACCAGACGAACTCTGAGCCAGATTGTGTCAAGTCTCCCTGACCAGACCATGCAACCAGGCAAAAATCCTGCTGCCAGAGCAGTAAATCTCTACGTCTGGACTCTTCCATAAACAGTGAGTCATTAATTTTGCCTTTCTTGCTTTACACTATGCTCACCTCGACCGTGACTGCCGTCAGCAGAACCCAAAGCCAGCCAGTAGAAGTTATAACCCTTACAGTATTGGCAGAGTTGATGACTGGTTAAAGTGCACTGCTGACAGTGTTAAAACACCACAGCAGGTGGCAAAGCTCATTACCACAGTATAGTACAGTAGTGATGAAATGGCTGCAAGGCCCCAGGCCCGGGATGGGGAAGTGCTGTTGTACCCTTAAAACCTGAGGCACTTAATATCTGGGTGAATAGATAAGTGCAAGGATGAAATACACAAGCTTTGTTTGACTTTTTTTTTTTTTAGAAGGCCAGCACTCTTTGCGAGGTCTGCGTGTGGCTTAATGAAGCAGTCTATCAAAAACAGACCATAATGTGACCCACGTATATACAATTACCCTAAGCGACAAACTGACATGCTAAGCTACTAAGCGACAAATAATTACAGAAAGCAGGATGAGCGCACGACAGCTAACTTCAGCGCTCGGGCGAACACGAAGGCCTGAAGGAAACAGGCGTGGCCCTCGCTCGACCGCCAGCGACAAGGAGCCACGCGAGGAGCACGGACCAACAGCTCATGAGCATTCCCCCCATCTGGCAGCCATTAACTCGGGACACGCTGTGGTGCACTATGGGAAATGAGCCGGGGACAATGCCTTTCAAAAACATGCAGTTGTGGCCTGCGGACAATGACAGACTTTCCGAATTTAAAACACGCACGAGGCACAGACTGCACTTACTGAACTGATCATACTTGTTGTAACGACTGAAACGTGAATTAGTTTTTCATATTTGTAGGGTGCTTATTTTATCCCCAGTGGCTTACATTTTGTTCTTTCTATCTGGAATTTACGTTAAATCCTTCGCTCAAAGGTACAATCTCTCGGCTTCCATCGCATCTTCAACCATGACCTTTAGACCGTGATATCGTGAACTGAAGTCCACAAACATAAATACGACATTCCTCACTGCCTACCGGCTGCTACAAAAACATTCATAAGCACTCACTGCAATGTCATAAGGGAACACCCCTGAACGAAAACACGATGCGACAGCGTATACGCGTCTCGAGATTCATGCCCTAAAACACGCAAGGAACATCTCTTCAGAGACTGGAAGTGCCTGATCGAGTCTGGGGGCTTATGGGAAAGGAGGGAATTGTCATTCTTGTTGTTTTTCCCTTCCCCGCTCCTGTCAGTGAAGCATATGGCCACCATTATAATGACAGGACACAGCAGGCTAAATCCCCCATCATCAGTTACATCTATTCTGCTTTGTTTCCTCCTCTGCACATTAGCCAGGCTGGTTGCAATCACATCTCTCAGCACTTTGCGGGAACGGCGAGGGCTTCTCACAGCGATCGGCGGAACGCATTGTGCTCCCCCACCCCGCACGAAGTCATGGATCTACCCAGTGTCAAGTACGTTCGGCTTTTCCATGGCAACGTCACATAGAGTTTTGGTTGCCGTTGAGAAGATCTGCATGGCAACCCTCTCAGAAGTTTTAATGTTTCATGTTGTATTATCTAATTTCGCCATAAGCCAGTCAAAGACAGGCAACCGGAGGGTGGGCGGACTGTTGAATTATTTACAGTATACTTTCAGATGACTTATTCTCACTTATCTGAATGATAAATACTACCAGTAATTATGCTGGAAAGTTCCTGTAAACACAGTATCTGAAACATGACGAAACAATAAACTGCTACGTTCGTATGTGACATACTTATCACCAAGCTGCAAGATCGGTGTGGACGTTCTCCTCAGTATAACGATGCGGTAACAAGAGCACAGCAAGACTGAAAAATTAAGAGTGGCACTTCAAAGATCTTGAAGAGACCAAGCTGAGACAGAATTAACTTCACCAAAGTACAGAGGACATTTGAAGGTCCCTCCCTCCATCAGAATTGATCCCCCTCCCCCCTTCCTATTCTCAGCAACATCCCGCCCTAGGAGAGCCCAACGAAAATCTGTTTTGCAGAGCAGGACACTCGCGCCCCTATCAAATCTGTTTTCACCGGCATGCCTGGGACCCACATGGCACAGGCCTTCACGGCCCCAACAAGCTTAGCACCTGAGCTCGGTGCCCTTTGAGGGTCCAGGAGTGACCCACTACCCCACCCGGAATTTCCTGGCCCGTGGCACCGAGTATAGCGGTCCCTGACCTCGCCTCTACGTTTACCTCCCGAACTGAACACATCCCACAGGGGATTCAGGGTGACGCCCTGTGAGCCAAGTTTCCTGAGTCTGTTATATGACATTTGGTCACCCTTTCAAAGGACTTTTGACCTCGGCGAGCTCACAGTCCTTGCTTTTTGAAACTCAGGACTTTGTATTATCATCCGATTACACATGCTACATGGAGAAAATTATATATATATAGGTTTTGGATATTAAGAAACATTAAGACACTGCATTACCATTTCAACTGTAGCTGAAAACACTGAGCATGACAGAAAATTTTGATTCCTGTCACAGAAGACCTGATTCAGTGACTAGAGTGGCCCCACTGAACAGACGAATGGTTTACATTTTCCAAATTCAGTAAAAGGAATGCAGAGTTCTGCCTGGTTATATAGAAAGACATTTTTACTGGGTAAGTAAAGCACAGGTCCTCCGAGGGCCTTAACCCGCTAACCTTCCGGGTTACGAGACTGCGTGCTCATCCAGTACATGCTGCCTTTAAAACTTAAATAGTTCCACAGACTTCACTAGTTCCAGGTGATTTGTTGTTTTTTGCCTCATGCATTAATTGCTTCACATATTTTCTGCCCTATCTGCCTTTTTAAGACATCCTACAGCTACAAGAAGAGCTTTCTGCTCGGATAAATTACCCTTCCTCCATTAGCATTTCATGTGCTTGCTGAAGTTTATCCTCACCCCGCAAAAACAAAGAAAAAAGAAAAAAAAAGCATAAGCATTTGCCTGTGCTCCCTCTCAGCCCTTGGATATCTCTGTTCTAATCCTCTGGAAGATCTTTCTAGCTCTGTGATCTTCTCTGAAAGAGCACCATTCGGCATGGGTATCTTCAACAGGCTGTTGAGAGCGTGGACCTTCGACCTGCCTCCCTCCATTTGCTAGCGATCCTTGCTAACATCACTATTCATGTGTGGCTCCCATTCCTTTGCCTGCTCCGTGGAGGTGACCTTGCTCTTTACTGGTGGTCTGTTGCCCCTTCTCGACAGCCCAGCTGGGCACTCTTCCTTGAGTTACAGCCATTTTATAGTTTGTTCCTGTTTCGTTCTCTTGTTTTGTTTCTTCCTTCAGGCAAATTCACATCATACTCCCAGCTTCCACCTGAAGTTCTGCGTATTTCTTCATCTTGTGCCACATGTAGTCTCCTGCTTTTTGATTTCAATATTTTAGACTATTGGTTTGACTGTCAGTAAACCCCCGGATCTCAGTTAATTTTATCGTTGAATGACTTCTGAGAACCAAAAACCAATAAAAACAAATGAAAGAAAAAGCTCATTCTACAATTGTCGATGTTGTCCAGGTTTTGTTTAGCAGCTCTCCAACCTCATCCACATGTTGTTCTGTCTCACTCTCGTGGTCCCACAACAAACACTGCACCCACCATTACTGCTGGATTCCCCTGTGGTACTGGCGTGGATTTTCCACAAGGAATAAATCGGGGCCCTTTGTGGAAACGGGACGATATTCCCCAAGCGATCCACCCATGACCCGATTATTGATGATGTCCTCAGTGATTCCACCATCCATTAATGTGAAGGCTCAAACTGCTCGCTTGGGTTTCCACACATAGCACAAAAACACGTCGTTACCATGGAATACCAGGCTAACCTTGACCCTGTTCTGGGAAAAGACAAATTGATCTGCAGATGGTGATGAAGGAAAGTTACTGCAATCTTGCCATCTCCTGCAAAATAGATCACAGAGTCTCTGGTGAATCTTGATGATGTTTTTTTCAATAGAAATGCTAATAAAATGTCTTCAGGTGTAAAATGTTCTGGAAATTTCCATTTCCAACGACAACCTATTTAGCCCGTCGCCATATTTGAACATATTGAATCTCTCCAGAGTCTTGCTTCTTGCAACAAGTAACTCTGTGTTTTAATGGACCTTGTAATCCACAATACTGCCATTCATCGCCATTGAGTCCCATCGTCTGCATTGGTATATTACACCAGCATCAGCGACGAAGGGAATCTTGTTACCTATTCTAACTATTCAGAAAAATACTGTAGTGACCCAGAGAACATCTGAGAACTACCTCCACTGTCATGTCCTTCACTAGGGCTGTCTCTTGATGGTAATGAGATTCAGGGAAGTGGGAACCAGCTGGCCAGTGCGTCAACATTCTATAGGGTTAATAAACAAACCGTTTCGTTTTTCTCACGCTTGTTGCTTTAGTGTTGACGAAAGCTATTGAGTCTGTACTTAAGTGACTCTTAACGAGCAGCACTGGAGCGTATAGACTGGATGGTGATGAAATTACGTACGGTCGTCAGCTTAAATTGGACCAAAACTCTAAAATCGTGAGAAACAGCACTGAGACCTCTCTGAGCGGTCATGTGGTATCATACGTTTAAACATTCACTACCTGCAAGAGAAGCATTGGGGAAAAACTCCCTATTGATAAGATTAGACTCACACAATCAGCTTAATTTCATGGTGATATTGGTGCCTATTAATGATTTCACTCAGGGATGCACCGTGTAGCTTGGGTTAAGTTCAGAAAGCTGCTTTGTTGTTTGCTCTGCGTAGAGTGATGCTTGAGGAATAATCCGGTAATATAGCCTTGCTTTCTTGCCTCAGGTGCGCCCAGAGGCCAGTGAAGCAACGAGATATCACCAGTGCTTTGGATCAATGGTTTCTTTTGTGATGGCATCCTTTCATCTTTCCATCTGTACTGATTTGTTAGACTCCACAGCGGTGCCAACTGATCTTCACAGCCCGACCCTTGACACATATTAAGAATGCTGGTGTGAACTGCGATCTGAATGGGGCCGGCCCTCTGGTGGCCAAACGCCGAACTTCGGGACCTGCTGGCATAATCGTAAAACACTCGGAACCCTTAGTAAACTCCAACCACATTTATTGTGAGACGTTCTGTTTAGATTTGTCTGTTCGACAGCCCCACGGGCCAACAGCTAGCTTTGAGATTTTGCAAGGCATACCACCACATTTCCGAGGCTGTGAGAAATCGTCTCTTATTTACAGCAAAATACAGGCTAATAAATCATTCGGTCAATCAGTGTAATTCAGTTCCGAAGCGTTGAATTCAGATAGACCTATGAAATTACACGATCAGGCGCCAAGGGAGTTAATATGACAATGGACAGACAAGCAGAATGAGTACTCAAGTACCAATCGAAGTCGGCACGCAAGTTTAAACCACCCTGTCTACGAAGAGACCTGGAGAATGTTCCAGTCACTTTAAAACTCGAGTCCGTGCCTTACCCGGTGAACCTGAATGGGTATCGGCGGCACTGTTTAAGGTTAAGGTTACGCAGAAGATTAGAAACCAAATCTCAATGATGAGGGAGAATCGAAATTCAACTGGGTGGGTTGATAAGTCACACAAGCATCAATGCACAGTCAGTTGAGTGCATAATTTCCTCTGAATACGGCTGTGAAATGGGTTTATCCTTCACACAGCCAGCTCTATTTCTTCCAGGTTATGGCCTAGGGATAAAGCAGGCTCTATTGTGTATTTTTTTGCATCTGCTGTTGTAATTCAGCTAGCTTGACAGTTGCCATCGTCCTCATCGGGAATGTTCCGGAGATGAAGTTCAAATGACAGGGAGGTCTTTTGGCTATATTTCAACACTCATCTAATTACGAGCGCTAAATTATACAACGGATTAGCCAAACCGCTACAATCGCATCGCGCACACTGACAGGTCATGTCACATTAGCTCTTTTTCCCAACTGAAATGGTACCTATTTTAATGATTTACTACCACTTTGCACACGACCCATACCATCACTTGGCATTTTATGGTCACCATCTATATAATAAAGCGGCAAAAAGCCATTTATCAGCCATTATAAGTCAATAATAGGCCATGACTCAGCAAAAAGACCACTGTGTAAGACTGCCTCTCTCCAAGCTAATGAGGTTTTCCACAGATTGCCTCTCAGACTCGAAAAACCAGGCTAGCTTCTTCAGAATACATTCTGGCAAAACCCTGAAAACAGCCCAGTTTTGGTAGCTATTTCAACTAAATTATTCTTACTATTTTATATAAAACTGAATGAGTGCCTTTGCAGTCAAGACTGAACTACCTTTACAGTTTTTCCTGAAGAAGAAAGTCTGTTATTTTGGGATTCAGTTGTGCAATATTCAGCAGCTTAAACTCTAGCAGTGAAGCAAAGTTTAAATAATATATTACGTTAAGAATCAGAATATATTCTATGTAAATCAACTTGGATTTTTCATGATTACTAGCCAGACCTTTGAAAAAGCCGCACACACTCTGATATGCTTAATGGAATTTCCTTTTCCTAATATGAGCAGTTAAGGCTAAGATGAATGCTTCAATAGATTGGACGAATGCAATTACAGCAAAGAAGCCTACCACAGATTAGCCAGTAACGAAATTAGTATTTTCTGTATATCATAAAAAATGGTCATCACTGTGACAGGAATAATTACGCTGTGAGAGAAACGTGAAGTCTGGTTTGTATCTGGAGGTGTTTTAATCCTGGTCTCATTCAATTAACACCATTTTACCAGATTTATGACCCACAAAGTGTCTGGAAAAATGAAAAGAAATGAAACAGCGGCTTCAAAAACTGTTTTACATCTACTCGTAAGTTTTATTGTGCCGGAGCATGTGTTAACGGGTGGGGCTGTGGGTTTTCTGACCAGCCAAGCAGGGCGTAAAAACGTCTCGGACCACTAACAGAACCGTGTGACGTGAGGACACTGCAACAATGAGGCATTGTATTAATGATTTTCCTGTTTTTAGGCCCAGACAGAGCGTAAGGGAAACTACGAGTGGGTTAAAGAATAAAAAAAGTGAATAAACTAGGAGCAGATATCAAGGACTGAACGGGGAACCGGACAAAAACGTTACAATTATAGATGTTGGGCCCCACGCCAACTTCAAGGTTCAGGGTTACTGGTTCCGACTGTTCTAACAAACTCAGATCTTGCACTAAGCTTTAGCGGACATGGAATGTTCCTCACATTAGACGTGATAAATTCTTAACAAAAGGCTGCGATGTTTTCTCACAGGCCGAGTTAAAATATGAACCTGCCATGTAATCCATAATATCGCTAAGTACAGCAAAATCTCAGCTTTTCCTCGAGTATTCACACTGGAGCCTCTCTGCAGTGGTATCACTGAACAGCAATTAACGATTCTAGAGGCGTTTACCGGGGCAGCTACTGAAACGAAAGAAGCATGGTCAGAGTGGAGATGTTCTGTAGAAAGGAATTATCTCCCCGTGCGATAGTTACACGGGCCCACAGTCGTGGCAGCTGGTTATTTTGTACAGGTGACCTGAAGTTTGACGGGGTATCCCCAATCACAAAGAGATATTTATTCAAATCTCACAGCCATACGTACACACATGGCAGACGTACAAAAAAAAAAAAAAAAAAACAGGCTCGTCACGCTTTGCTCCTCTTCCCAGGGCTTTTGATGAAGAGGAACTGCCAGGGAGGGATAAGAGCGAAGTCAGCTCTGAAAGAAGGAATGGTGAGACCCTTATGGGATCTCCTCTCATTGGTAAATATGCCACCATAATCCACCATATTGGCACCGCATCGGGCAGCACGGAGTAAAACATAACACTGAGCTGCTTGAAAATGATTTAACTTTGACGCCAATCACTCGTACCATAAACCTGTATCTGTGAGACTTGTATTTTTAGCTTCTGCAGCAAACTCAGGTGAAGAGGAAATCTCTTCCGCATGACTGATCCGCAGCTGAATTAAATGAACACTCCTGACCAGATTCCATTTCCTACCTTGAAGGAGGAAATCGCTCTAACAGAGAACCTGTTTGGTGCTTACAGCAAAACTGCACAATGGCTGGAGGACTAGCAAGGACCTAAAAACAGGGGAAATTATTTCTTCTTCTTTCAGCTGCTCCCATCAGGCGTCGCCACAGCTGATCAACCTTCTCTATCTCCTCCTGTCCTCTGCATCTTGCTCTGTCACCCCGACCACCTGCATGTCCTCCCTCACCACATCCATAAACCTCCTC
>JAACJT020000095.1:188867-204428 GCA_009936485.2 Gymnarchus niloticus | reverse complement strand
AAAACACCCAAACCCAAGAAAAATACCCACACCCCCCCCCCCCCCCAACCACCCCCCCCAGAGGACCCAAAAAAAAAAAAAAACGTTCTCCGCACGGTCGGCCACACAAAGACCTCTCTCAGTCACCCTGAGCAAGGCGCTCATTAACATGCACCTCTTTCCCTCCCCCTCGATGCCATAAATCATAAGAGTGCCACACACCTCTGAATAAATCCACAGTTCAGGACGCTAGCTGTGTGGGTGACGTCCAGAAAAATCGTCCCATGCCTCAAGGTCGCTGTTTTGGCAATGCCAACACTTCCAAGAATACGTGTGAACGAGCTGGTTCTCTCTCTTAAATCAGACAGGAATAGATCTTTTTGATGGACAGAAAGTTCTAGATTGTATGTTTGCTAAATGAATCCTTATCAGAAGCACCAAGGTTATGTGTATCAGTTTCCTTCCAAGTAATGGCTTTTTTATGCAAATTCATCATGCTGTAAGACACAGGGACTTAGTTGGTAAGCCTGTGTGCTTACAACTCGAAGACACAGTTTGACGCTGGGCCCAAATCTATGTAGGAGAGGGTGAGTGCGTGCATCTTGGGCCCAGATCTATGCCTTTCTGTTATAGAAGTAGGAGGAACTCAGATTACCCTGAAGAAGAGGGTGAGTGCCTGCATTTATCCCTGCTTTACAGCCCTGAGATTCACGGAGACAGGCTCCCTGTCGGAGTGATGCCAAATATGGTATTGTTGTTAATGAAAAGGATCGATCATCCTTTGGGAATATGATTGGATCTGATAAGATATTCACTCCTCCATTCTGTACTGCATCTTTCAGGTTAAGGCACTCATTTTGAGAGTGGGCCACCTTAGACCAGTAATGGGATGCCCCCCCCACAAACTTGGGGGCTCCAGTCAATCACCTCCTGTCCCATTCTATAGGATGCCAAATGCAGGATGTTTAACTTCAAACTGTGTGGTGGGTTTTCGCACCCCCCCCCCCCATTACCTTTTAGCAATTAGTTTAGCTGAGGTGGTGGGGGGAGGTGAAAGGAGATGGCAGAAAACGCTTCCTCTCCAGACTTGACGGCAAAATCCACAGATTACATTTACTTCTTGCCACAAGGCACCACAGACGCCGGACCCAATCAATCAAATTTTATTTTACGTCACATTTCCACAAGCGGTGCGCATCTCAGAGCCGTACCACTGTATGAGGAATTAAAATTAAACCCCTGAAAACCAAAAAAAATCTTCCAGCGTGAAAAGATGATTCAGTCTCCCACACTGCAAGTCTGACAATATGAGGTTTCAAACTCACAAGATAAACGCAGAAATGTACGCACCTCTACATGTCAGGTGATACACCTGTTATATATATACACACACATGTACAAGACTGCCTGGTGGTACTGGTTATGGACGGAAGAAGGGCTCTGGCTGGGGGCACGGAACCAGAACCAAGTCACCTGGAGGTAGGTTAATGGGATGGAACTGGGATAAAGACCAGTTTAGTCTAAAGCACCAAAGCTAGAGGGAGAAGCCCCTGCCGATGCAGACTGATGCTGTTTATTCATCATTTTGAGTATTCCTATTAAGCAGAGTCAAGAGTTCATCCTGCACACATCTCTCACACAGCACCACCATCACCAGGGCAAAATCCGCTCAGCACGGCCGGCCCCTCGGCTGTGACAGACAGACGACACAGCCCGGAGGTCTTCACAACACTGACAGAGGCCTCCGTATTCAATCCAACATGTTTCTAAGTATAGAAGGCCAGCCTGGCTGAGGCTTCGCTAATCACACGGCCCAGCGTTCAAGTCAAAAGCCGACATTCAACCATGCCAATGAAAAACGAATCCGCCAGCACCGCAAGACTAGCTAAACTAAAGTCAGCCATGCTAGTTTGTTCCCTAGGCTTACTATAATGGATAAGTATGTGGATTTTTATTAATATATCGCATAGATGACTATTGAACCGTATAACAACAGCAGACGTGGAACATTTTTCACCCCGCTGAGATTTGTCTGCTGGGGTGAAAACCTGGTGCACTTAACATTCTATTAATTAACTTCACAGTACTTACTGGAAAAAAATACTGCTGCAGAGTGGAAAATGTATAAATAGCACGCTAGGCATTGGTCCGCCAGACTGTCACCGACTATGACGACACAGCATTCGGCCAATCACAAAAGGCGGAGTCAAAACGGCCCGGTGAAAGGTGGCCCATCAGCCGTGATGATTCTCGGCACGGAGCAGTGCCGAGAGCCTTGCGGATCGTCCAGGGCTGTCGCACTTTGTCATTGAAAGATAACTGAGACATGGGCCTTGGCAGAACATCCCAGCATGGCTCTGCAACGGGGGGGGGGGGGGGGACGTTTTGGGAACAGATGTCGATGAGCCTCTGTTTCTTGTCAGGCACGGAGGCACTGTGACCATAGCAGAGCCAACACATGATACCGTTAACTTCCAACCCTATTAAATTCGGGCTTCTGAAGCTCACATGGCCTGCATTAGGGACCTCTGCATGTACGGTGGCAGAGCGGAGCGGATTCTTGGACAGAGCCGGGGCCGGACCATTCGAAACATCATTATTGACCCATCCCTGCATCGGATGTCAATGCTAGCAGTAATGCTCGGAAACAGAGGATGCGGCCCACTATGTGAGCTTTGCGTTGTCACTGGAAAAGGTCAGTGACGTGGTGAGAACGTGTCATGGCGAATTTCTCCCCGAAGGTGGTGGAAACGCAAGCCGGCTCGCAGTTGGCACGGTTCCAGTGTGGTTCCAGAGGCAACACTCTCACCAGCAATCCTTCTCCCACTCGCCGAAACTTATCATTGCCACCCCTTGAAATTCATTCATTTCTGGCTATGCCCCAGATCCATCCATCCATCCATCCATCCATCCTCAAACAGCTTCTCCTGGGCCACGCTGCAGAGAACCTGGAGCCCGTCTCAGGTAACACAGTGCACAAGGCTGCATTACACCCTGGATGCGATGTTTGTGTGTACAAAAATACGTAAATTGGGGCAAAGTATTATTCTGTTTCTTCCACCCACCATAAAGATTTTAATAACGTATCGTTCAAAAATTCTCAGCGCATATCAAATTTAGTCTAGTCATGGTCTGGACATAGCTGTAACAGAAATAAGCTAAACTGCTTAATATATTTTTTATAGAACCCAGTTTCTTTGCAGAACACCAGTAAACAAGCGTGCAAGGTAACCCTGTCACCCCCCCACCCCACCCCCTCACAGCAGGCAGCTTTATAATAAAGCATAAGATGTCAGTGGTATTCTGCTGGGCCTGTGGCCCTCAGGGGACCCGAGCTGGATGCATGTCGCCAGTGCTGTTTTCACGTGGGATGCTACTTCTAAGGAGCCCCAAAATCTGAAGCCGCAAAATTCCCCGCGGCCACCTCCCCCACGGAGAGTGGAACGGGTGGAGGCGTGCAGGCACCAGCCAAGCCCTTCGGGCCGGGAGGTAGCCTGCCGTCGACCTCCACGTCACGCGCAGCGTAATCGCACTGGGATGGCGTTCTCGCACTGGCAGGCACATGGAGCGTGTCCCCAAAAAATGGGAGTGTAGCCACTTCGAGGAGGCAGGCGGTGATTCGCATCACAGACGATCTGCAGGCCAGATCCTGTCAACACGCTGATCGCCGAAAATGCTGAAATTTCAAAACACAGCCCCACTCGTTGCCAGCTGGACGCTTTGGAACGCCATATATCTTACCGAGTTTAGTTAAACAATTTTAAGAGATTTTATACGATTGTTAACCTTAAGTGCACTTTTCTTATAATAGGAAGAAGGCTCCCTCTGAATTCAGACCACATGTGCAGCAGCTGGAATAGGGAAGGATCTGTCTTAAGCTCGCTCGAGATCGACGATGAGTTGATAGTCCGTTGTAGACGTTAAGGTTACCGGAGGGGTCACGGAAACCCTGACGCATCAGGACTAATAGAGCTACAGATGCGTCTTACGGTAGCATGCCCGTTCGCGCAGACCATGCAACCCGCTTACGCTTGCATAAGAAAACGGTGTGTACCCGCCCCCTGCCCCGCCCTGGGGAAGCAGGCCACTTCTCAGCAAAACTACGTGACGCTGCCAAATTTAGCCAAGGCACTACGTCGCTGGTGTTCTGAAGAAAAGGAACCACGGCAGGTGTTTCACAAGAACGGCGAGCTTCGGAACTGGGGATTGGTTGATAAAGGCAGCAACATTAAAGAGGAACAAACCAAAGAAATGTGCATCTTAAAGCCATTACTGCCTAAACAGATCGTTATTACCTAAAACCACGTGCTAAACACTAGTGGGTAGAAAACATGTTTGTCTCAGTGTATAAATATCTGGTAACTGCCTTAGTGATTTGGAACAACTACGGCCTCTGGAGAGGCCTCCAAGTGTACTCTTCCTGTTTGCAAACAAACTCGCAGGCCTCTGACACATCTTGAGTCTCCCACTCATTGCAAGTTGCCCTGTCAGAACTATCTGAAAGAAATTCAATTCGATTTTATTTATATGGCGCCTTTACCAAGAAGCACCGTCACAAAGCGCTTTACGTACTCTCTGGGGACCCTGGGCCCCAGACTAAGCCAAAGGCGAAAGTGGCAAGGAGAAACCCCCCTCAGGAGGAAGAAACCTTGGAAGGAACCTGACAGCGATTGAGGAAGATGAATGCTGAAAGTGATGACATGGCCTGCGTCGTCTGACCTTAACCACAATGTGGTGGTCTGGTGCCGAGCATTCGTGGGGACGTGGAGTGAACCTTCAGAAAACAGATTGAGAGATTTAGCCTGTTTTTAATCACATCGGTGGTGTTTGTCCTTTGCTTAATAATTTGTCCTTAATTGCCATTCTACACGTGTTTTTCATGCCTCCTGTTGCTTCCATATGCAACGGACCATGAGACAAACAGACCGAGCGACTATTGAGCCTCAAGGAGAAAGAGATACAAGCACAACAGTCTAGTTATGAGACAAGCAGTGGAATTACGAGACAACAAACTAGCAGCAGAGCGTCAGTAGAGCGAAAGGCACGAGGATGCGGTATCTGTGAGAGCTAGAGAAGGCTCGTGAAGACAGAATAAAGCATGCCACCATGCCGAGAAGTGAAACAGCAGCGCTAAGCTTATGGGTGCACCAGGTGAAAGGAACAGAGAGGTAGGGAAATGCTCATCGGGATTCGTCTCGTTTTCCTGCAATTACATCTCTGATGGCACCATGGCAAGCGAAATTTCTGGAGGACACGTCGCTACCTAATTAGAGTCCCTACAGCAGGCTGTGGTTGAAAGCCAGCCTATAGCACTGGTGAAAATTTCATGAAGATTATGTCTGCGAGAAAATGAGCAACGTTGCATGGAGTTACATCACTAGCCAAGTAGTTTTATAAATGAAGAATGCATAACGGCAGAGCGAGAAACAGGATTTTATTTATCTGGCCAGACAATGCTCGACTTGAAAAAAAACGAACTGGATTTCATTTTGCGATGGTCTCAAATGGCTCAGATGCCTCAGTCCGTGGCGGCCGCGTGTGACTAATTGTTAGAACTTCACCTCTTCAGACGTTTATGCAAAACGTGACTTTGTTGGAGCACAAGCAATACGAACTGCTGGAAAATCATCAATGGTGGACAACAGGTAGCGCGGCGATACAGGGCAGCGCCAGATGGCGTAACTGAGCGACTTCCGGGCACTTCCTGGGATCGGTAGAGCGCCGAGTGATGCTCACGGAGGAGACAGAGGGCCAATTTCGACCTTCCTCCACGAGAAAGAAACGTCGATGTAGTTTTGCCACGTCACGATATCCGAGACTGGCATGGCGGACTGATCGGAAACACGGCCCAAAGCCTAGCAACACACCTACTCCCTGAAACAGTGCTTTTACCGCTGGTCAGGAAAATCCGACACCTCGTGAATGTTGTCTTTCCTGTGGTTCGTAGCATCGATTAATCCACGCCGGGAAGAAGCCTAAATACACGGCAAGTGTGATGACTGTGCTCACAGCCCCTCCTCGAAGATACAAACCTCTTTAGAGCCACTTCAATGGGAGATGATGTAATAATAACAGCTAAGAAATTCTGTTCCAAACAATTCCTGTTTCTAAGACTGAATTATGATATGTGGGCTGAAGCTATGAAGGTACTTAAATTACATTATTCTAGATGTTTCAGAACAATTGACCTTACTATTATCTTATTCATATTAATTTCCAATGCAATTCATATTAGTTACCGACATTACCTTCCCTTTTCCCCTCTGTAGCCCGAGATGGGCGCCCAACCCTCCGGTGACCCTGGCCAGGATTAAATGGTTGGAATGCAGACGGACCGGCATTGTATCTGTTGGTTTATTTGTAAGGCCAGGAAAAATTACACCATTAAAAAAAGTTGCAAATACAGCTGCGATAACTTTCCTAATACAGTTTATGATAGGCAGCTGACTTAATACATTTGACCTTGTCAGCATTCCTCAGTCCAAAACCCAGCTGGATGTCATACAAAACAACTAAATCATTTTAAAACTCATTAAATTCAACACGCATAATCGTCTATTAACTGAGGCCAAAGGGACTACTCCTCTATGTAAATATTACCAAATAATGCACATTTCAAGCTACAGAAAATCCAGGAATAGATGACTTATAAGATCAGCTAATTGGAGATGACAGAAATTTGGCATTTCGTTAAGAGATCCGTGCAAAATGCACTACAGTGTGACACTTCACCTTTCAGTCGTTCATCCTTTAACAGTCGTCGCAAACACCTACACAGAGATGTCATTTTAGATATCAAATTATCCCATACTGCTAGGCAGAATTTTGGCCTGCATGGTGATTAAGCTCCAAGTAGGAAAATGCATTTAAAGGATACATTTCAAAATCTATAACAATTAGGCAAAGTAATTTTTAAAAAGCAAGCCAAGAGAACTGCTTCAATAACAAGACAACACCAGGATTCATATCCTGCTTGACTACGTTTGCAAATGGATTACCCCAAAGGCATCCTCTAAAATGATTACCGGTATTCCTTTCAAGTGGATTTCCCTTTAAATACAGCAGATTCTGAATTAAGTAATTGAACTGAATCAAGGAAAAGTGGCTTTGCTTAAAAAAGGGAGACCTTTGCAAATATTCCGAGAAAAACAACTGTATTAAGAAAAAAAAAAAAAAAAAAAATCAAATAAAAGAATGACATTAAAAGGCATCTTTACTGGTCTTTGCATTGCTTGGAGAGAATTCTGCTATTATTAAACTATAAATTACAATAACAGAGCCCAATTCGGATCCCTATAGGAATCAAAGGCATAAACAGGAAATCATAATGACTCCTGAATTTAAAATCAGTCCATCAATTTTCATGAACTTAATTAGTATGGCTGCGGCAGTTCAAGTCCAACCCAGGAATCTGCGGAGTCTAACCACCCAAAGAGACAGGCCTACCGTTTGCCGGGGTCATGTGTACACACAGAGGAATGAAGAGTACAGGCAATTCAGATGAATCATTTGACCTAAACAACGTGTCTCCGTATCGTGCAAAGAAGCCGGTGCACTCAGAAAACCACACAAAACACAGGCATGCCGAGGCAGGGCCAAAATTTGACCCGCAGCCCAGCACAAGAAAATAAGGTAGGGCCAGGCCCATCTATAACCGAATCCCTGGTAAACTCCACCAAAAGATACATTTGAGACAAAGTCATACGTTACAAAATAATTTTAGTATTTTTTTCATGCTGTCCTTAGCTGGTAAAAATTGTATAAAATAGCAGGCACCCCTTAAAGACAATACAAACACGGCCTGTCAAAACAAGAGCACTTACTAATCAATAAAACTCTTATGTTGCCTGCAAATTGAAATTCGATCCGATATTCGACAAGATCTTTATTTTTCCGCAGTATATCTGCTCAGAGTTTTAGGCATGGCCCGTTTACATATTTCCTGAGCCGTTTATAAACGGAAGCTGCTCTCCAAAAGGGAACTAACCTAGAAGGCTTGAAGTCACAATCCGAAAGATCGTCACCCAGCGCTCGTCTTTAAAGTAGCATTTCTGTCTGTCTGCCACATAACGCAACACTACATACAAAATCAGACACGCTGCAATTAAAACAGCATTTTATCCGCCTTGGCTGATGTTTTCAGGCAGTCGAGAAGGAAAACAATACGGCCATCGCAGCCCATGACAGGCCGTTAAGCATTTTAAAAGATTTAACGTCACTCATCTACAGTTTCATGCCAATTAATCATCTGAATAGCATCTTCTTATCCAGCTGACAATTAACACAGATTTTTATTTATTTTTTCCAATAAACTGCCACATGCTTAGGTGCACATTTATGCACTTCCTGCAGATCAAGGCTCCACCCTGACGTGCGCTGTACATTCCCGTTGTTTAATAAAGTTAAACGTAGAAAAAAGGCTCCGAGAAACTAAGGTTACTGGGGGCTTGTTGACACCTGACCTCCCTCCACGTTACTGAAGCTTTGGATGTAGAGCGAGACCAGATATACCACGTGTAATGCACACGTTTAAAACCGGAATAAAAATTACAACTTCACCCGAGAGCTCACGTCAGACCCAGACTTACTCATCATTTACGTAAACGCCGTCGCAGTTTCAACTCAGATGTAAGGAAACGATATGGAGTTCGGGACGAGAAGTCAAGTAACGCAGCTGTAGCAGCGTGTCGGAACAAACAGCGTAAAGCTCATCACCCAATACAGCTTATATTTTGCAGGGAATAAGGCCTAACGAACACTGTAGCCATTTTAAGTACAATTCCTGGAAAAGGAGGCCTACATAGCTATCTCTGGCAGGCATGCATCAGAGATGCTACAGAAATTTCGCTGTACAGTCACTACACACATTTTACACCCTGAATATGTGCAGCAGTCAGTCATTTAGTATATGAAAAGATTTCAGTCCGCGTAAAAATGCCCTTCTATCCATTTTCTGTCTCCGGGCTGATCAGATGATGTCTGATTTTCAGATACACCCACTACTGGGGTTTACAATAGCATCTTTTTTTTTTGCCGTTAACAAGCACGGCTCCAGGACTGAGACGGGCGATTTCTGGACAAATGAATCACCTCGTGCTCGAGTTACTACGAGTGAGCTTCAACGGCATAGCGTTCCTAGGCACCATGCACTTGTAATCTTCACTACTGGTGTTGCAGGGAGCGTAGCGCTATAGGGGGGTGTCCAATCTCATCCGCAAAGGGCCGGTGTGGGTGCAGGTTTTCATTCCGATCAAGCAGGGGCCACACCTGATTCCACCCGTTTAATCAGTAGAGCTTGGCTTTCAATGAACTCAGATGTGGCTTCTGCTCGGTTGGCATGAAAACCTGCACCCACACCGGCCCTTTGCGGATAAGATTGGACACCTCTGACTGCTACAGTGATGGCCAGGGCAAAGTTAGCGGGAACAGGCCTACCCCCTGCCCCGACCCACTGCAGAATGGTGATATTTAATGAATTAAATCACAGATGGACTGTGTAAATATACACGCTACTGTGGCTTACAGAAGCGGAATCGCGAGCAAACCGCTAGAAAAGTTCCGACCCAAAACGGAATGACGTGAAGAGCAGCCTAAGGGAGTCTGACGGGATTTCTTTTTTAATCAATATGCAGATTAAGTGTTATAGAGCATGAAAGTAATTTGATTTTTTTTTTTTTGGGGGAGCTCCAGTAGGTTCAAATAATACAACAATACATTGAAATTAAAGCTGGCGAAGAATGAATTTCCTGTCACGTCCCTAAACCTGCATTTCAAAGAAAAGCCATGGGTTGAAAATGAACAGGATGGGAAAGATGCACATACAAAAGAAAAACGACAAGAGTATAAAATTTCCATTGAGGACTGCCTTAAACCTCTGACAACAGGCAGGATTCAGCCTTTAGCTGAGTCACCCTATTCTGCATTCAGCTAATGACTGGAGTTAGCATACAGGTTGCAACTGCTGAATGACCTTAACAAAGGTTCCTGGTTTAGGCTCTTGGACCTTAGCTGCAGAGCAAGGGGGCTTCACTTTGAAATGTACCAACATAACTATATTCTGTATATAAATGAAAACCAAGGTGCTCTGACAAGGAAGGGAGAGCAGTTCACACACACACACACACACACACACACACACACACACACACACCATAGCTTCTCGCTGGAATTCGTTAAGAGCCACACAGAAACGACATGTACAACTGAGGGAGCCAGTAGCTAGAAAACAACTGTAGCAATTACAGAAAAATAATCTGATGAATGCAAGGAAAAGGTAAAAACGTAAATGGTAAACACCACAAAAGTATTTGCACAAATGACACTCAGATAGCTTATAATTTTGTTATGCGAGACAGTCCATTAAATAAATATTTATGAAAACTGACGCATTATCACGCAATGACTGATTAATAATGACGCTTGTCAAATTCAGACAGAAGGAAACGCTAAATCTTGTACCATTTAGGTGATTGTAACATGTACATCTCATTTCTGTTTTTTACCACGGTGAATACATTTACACATTTCATCTCAGATTCTAGATTAATCGGGTGTTTGCGAAACTCTGTGCTTGGTTTCCCATTTTACCACAACGATATACTCTCTAGCTTTAACGCCTGTAAAAACTGCATGCTGTGCTGCGGAAAACATAATCATTGGCATTAGTGTATTCTTCACTGGGGTTTTTCCGCTATTTCAACGTCTAAAAATAAAACCTATCAAATAAAACAACCAACAGCAGCCAACTGCAATTTCTGGTGCGGGAGCTGTGGACACTGATGCCTTGGGAGATGAGGTCTACAAGCATTTCTTCAATGAGATTCAAAGGTTCATTCATTACGTACCGTCGCATGTCTTGGCTGTGTCACACAGACTCACAGCTGCACGGCATTTTAAAGAAAGAAACGTATAGAGCAGATTAGACGATGTTCTTTTCCCAAAGATACTCTGAAAGTTATAAATGAAAAGCCTAAACACTGCCTCTTATCCCAAACTGGGGTCAAGGCTTCAGAGAATTAGTACTCCCTGTAAGTATACTCACAATACTATCCTAAACCAGTACTTGAAAGCGACGTGCACTACTACAGCAGCAGATAAAAATTACCTGTGCAGAAGCAGTTTATCACTGGAATTACCGAATCAGAATGAAACGAGCACTTGCATTGGACAACGTAACCTACACAGACCTACAGTACGTTAAACGCCACATCTATTTGCTATGGCAACGCATGCAAAACTGTGCATGCTCGGTTCACCGAAGAGGAGCACGAGGTGTCATGTTTTTGTAACGTTCCACCTCCACTTCATGGAAGAACTACGCAGGAAGGGTTCCACCGAAACCACAGCCGTGTCACCCCGTCCGCACGGTCGGCGAACACGCCCAACCCAGACTTCTGCGATTCCTCTCCCAGCCCCGCTGTGCTACAAAACCGAAATCCCACACACTAAACATGAATATCAATTAGGTTATTTTAAGAGAGCGTCACGAAAGTAGAAAGCCAGTGAGCTGCCAGCAACACAAACCGCACACGGCGTCTGAACGAAGCCCCTGTACGGTGATCTGCCATCTCATAGAGCCCAGTGTGTTCTTCTGCAGCTCAGAGAAAGAAAGCTGATATGTACACACTTGCTCTCATGCTACAGCAGCTTCGTGATACCATGGACTTTCAACCGTTCATCCGTTTACTAACCTCGGTCACACACACACACCGTCTTATGTGCCTGAACTGTTGAAGTAATTAAGTTGGGGATCGGGCTTAGATGGAAAGCTTAATTCTGATTAAAAAGACGGACCAAAATAAACCGTCTAAAAAAAAAAAAAAAAAAAAAAAAAACGGGATTGTTGCAATGACAGCTGAATTTCACAATGAGGTACTTTGACCAACACTGAGATTAAAAACGAACCATTCGGTTCAGCCGGGGCCTGTTGTAGCTAATGTCATCATTTCAACCGATGTCCAGCATCTGTTCCGTCATCACCATGTTTGGAGATGCTGTTGCTCCTATTCTACTGCTTTGTGTGCATGTGTGCTATGGACACTGTCAATGGTTCAACAGCAGCCCCCCAACACGCTGTCAATGGTTCAACAGCAGCCCCCCAACACGCTGTCAATGGTTCAACAGCAGCCCCCCTACAGCGTGGCCAACAGAAACAAATTCCAGGTATGCTTCCCACAAGTCCCCTGTCCCAATGCCGTCCTAACCTTCACGTTAAGCTCTTTGACACGTCGCCAAAAACTTTTGCTGTGAAACATACGTACAGATATGGACGGTTAAGATATGTCCCCCCCACCATCACTGACTTTCAGGGAAGATAACTGAAACTGTGTAACTGAAGCTATTGTTCGAGTCCCTAACTAACTTGCAAGCCAAACGTACGCCCCGGATCTAAATTTTCTTGAAGAAACTAAAACTGAGACACGAGAACTACCTGATAATGAAGAAGTCAAAATTAAACAACAACATTCTAAAGGCTTTATAATACAATAATGAATGAGATAGAAGGTACTGAACTTGTCCAGGCAGTTTTGGTTTTTCGTCTTGTTTCTATGAGGCATTACTGTTCAAGACAACACGTACTGTATTGACATCTACCTACAGTGGCCTCAGTAATGCTCAAAAAAAAAACACCCTTTTTTCTGCTGCGTTTGACAGCAAACATTGTCAAATTACAGAGTCGGACGTCTAATTTACCACAAACAAAATGTGCATGTCATCTATTGGGCAGTGACTTCAGAGAAAAATTCAACATGACAATCTGAGACTAGAAACAAGACAATACGGGAGAATATTACACTGACTCCGAAACACAGCACCATCCCATAATAAAAATGTCCAGCTCAATAAGACTGCAACTACGGCTTATAATAAAGTTACAAAAATGCATTTCAGATGACAACACTGTCAAAGGTTGTTTCGTTGAGTTTCCAGCAAACTAATTTGACTTAATAGAATTAGTTTATGCTTTAAAACTTTGAACTTTCAAAGTATAACTAGATTTGTTGCTTAGAGAAAAATATTCTCAATACTGCGCTCACAGCAGGACTATTAACCAATGAGTAATGGACAAGGTGGTAAACAAACTCATATTTGATACACAGAATACACATTCACAAAGGAGTCCATGTAATTTATACTGCAATAAAGCAGCTATCTTTTCTTCTCTGAAACTCAAGACTTTAAGAAGTGCGCTTTCTTAATCAACAGAAAATAGCTTTAGATGAGCTGTGGGAATTTGTTTGATGCTGCAGTGATTAAGAATGAACTAAACAAGTTGGAGTATAATGATATTTGAGGATTTGACGTGTGGCCGACTGTTACAAATGAAATGCAAATGTATAAAAATCTGCCTCGTCAGAACATGCTACCCATTTTTATGAATCAAATTTGCTAATCATATAATGCTACCTTATACGTAATTTATCATGCCACACAGGGCCCTAAAATAATATGCATGTGAATGCAGTTATAGACAAATGGAAGCATTTTTCTTAAGGCCTGTGAGGGAAAAAAAGAATCATACATCTGGTCTTACTGGATGAGACACAATGTCCCTAGAAACGATGATGTGCTGTGACAGGTTGAGTAAATCACTGGACATAGTTCGAAATCCAGGGAAAGTGTGAAAACTACAGCATCAATCAGTGAAGGATGGGTCAGGTGAAAGTCGAAGACAAACACACAGTAGAGCTGTGCGATTTCAGGTCTCCGCAAATCTCAGCTGTGCGATTTCAGGTCCCTGCAAATCTCAGGACAACGTAAGTTTACTGGTTTAGGAGTACCAATGGACTCTTTCCTCACTGGAGGACCCCCTTCCTAATCCAATCGTACAGGCTGCATTCATTGCTCCTGTGATGTGTGCCCCCGGAAAAGCAAGTCCCCCTCACCTCATAGGACCAGACGCACTGGGTGCCCCCAAAGCGTCGCACGCAGCGTCCCACCTCCACGTCCTCATGGGTGGTGTACATCTCCCGCAGGCAGGCCCCGATGTGGGGTACCATCCTCCGGAGGACCTCCCTGCTGAAGATCATGCCCGGACCGCCCATGCAGAAGTTCTCCCCGGGTTCGAGGGCCAGCTTGCCGAGTTCCTCGGTGGTGCCCAGGCCCGTCTGCCCCAAGTACAGGGGCTTCGTGCTGTTGAGCGACCGCAGGAAACTCTCCAACTTGTCCCCTGCAGGCAGAGAAGAAACGAAGACATCAACAAGCTGATATGTAAATGTGTCAGTTCTGTTGAAATTCATCTCAATATAATGGAATTCTAGAATATAAAACGACGATCCTGGAAGCCGTCTGAAGCGAAAAGCAAACAGACAGCACTATATTTTGCCGCACATTTTACACGACAGAAATGTGCATCGAAAATTTAAGCAACAGAATCACAAATAAAAGCTTTTTTTCTAGTGAAATGTTTGTATTGCTTGTTCTCCCACCATGCGTTAATGTAGATAAATGAAAACCGATTCAAGCTGGGATTTATCAGCCAGCACAGAAGTAATGCAGTGGCTAGATGAACAGAAAAGGAATATGTCTGTAGACCGAATGGAAAGCAGCTGAACTTAAGAAACTGCCAAATCTTCCAAACAGCATGATTGGTCATGTATTAAAAATGCTTTTTTGCATTACTTGGTCTAGTTACTAACTTATTTGTTTGTTCGCTGTAAGAAAGCGTGAGAACCAGGCAGTCAGAGAGCACATAACTCACAATTTATCGATATAACCATCGGGTTTGTAGGCCGATTAGGGTAACATGCCCGCATTCTCTGAGTGCTGGAGGTGTGAACTTAAGTGTAACACAGTAACCCACTAAATCAGACTGTATAATGACGTGCCCCTGTGGAAAGCCACCTCCTGTAATCCATCAAACATCTCCACATGGCTCTTAAAACGAACACTTTGACCCAAAGCAACTGCAAACACGTAAAACTTACTAATAGAGTGTCGTTATGTAATATGTCGACAGGCCTGTGTGTGTATCGGCCAGTTCCGCATCTGAAATTACACGTTGGCGTCTGCTGCTGATCGATATCATTGTGTTTAGGAGCATATTTTCCAACCGTTACGTTCATTTTTGTTAATATTAACTGATCACATACAAGAGTTTGGTACTCAGCTATCTCAAGGTACAAGTTAGACTTTGGTTTATATCCGGATTTGTTTTTTTCTTTCTTCTTAACGTTCTTAGTGCTAAGTTAAACTTTTAAAATAGCGATGGGTACAAGTCCTGTTTTCGGATTTAATTAAGAATGTAAACCAAGGGCTGAAAAGCAGAACTCGACGTTTGGGGGGGGGTTAAATAAACCGAGCGAGCGACTAAATTAGAGTTTCTGAGGCAATTGGTGATAAAAGCTTATCGCGAGCAGCCATAGTCAAGGCAAACTTCCACTGAAGTTCCTGTGCCAGGAGGCTGACTTACTATAAGACTAACAGGAAGCTACCGTTAAACATGCCCGGAATTGTGAAGGCTAGGTGTTAACGGGACGCTGGGCTACAGGAATGTCACAGCTGTACAGCTGTCAACATCTGGAGCGACTCAGGCACTCGGTGGACACGGAGCTCGGGGCAGCCGTTCACCTCGGATGTAGA
>JAACJT020000095.1:167665-188823 GCA_009936485.2 Gymnarchus niloticus | reverse complement strand
AGCTACCGTTAAACATGCCCGGAATTGTGAAGGCTAGGTGTTAACGGGACGCTGGGCTACAGGAATGTCACAGCTGTCAACATCTGGAGCGACTCAGGCACTCGGTGGACACGGAGCTCGGGGCAGCCGTTCACCTCGGATGTAGACGTCGTCGTCGGCTCTCATGAACCACTCGTACTGGTCCAGGTAATGGTCGTGCATGTACTTCAGCATCATGAAGGACTTCTTCTGCGGAGGGTAGGAGTCGTCCACCCCCGCCAGGGACACCACGGGTATGGAGACGGGCAGCGGGACCGTTTCGGACCTCTCGCTGGAGAAGAACTCCACCTTCCCCGGGATGCTCCTGGTCCACGTCCTCTGGGCAGCGACAGCCCGCGAATCCAGGTACTTTTTGGCTGTCATGACACCGACGTAGAGAAAATTCCGGGGCTGTGGGAAAGGTCCCCCAGCACGGCCACTGTCGTTGCTCGTTCTGGACACGTCGTCCCGCTCCTCCTCGCTGGCTTCCCGGCTGGACGCGGGACTCCGCTCCTTCTGCCACGCATGGCTGCCCGCCGTGCTCTCCAGCATCCCCTGCACTTTAGCGGCGCTCCCAGCGTTGCTGAAATAGGAGCACACACTGGGTTTCCGGCGTTTACCGCTCATTTCCAGCACCCTGGGAACGATGAGCCAAGACGCCGCAGTAAATCCCAGGAACACCCCGAGAATCACGCTCATCCAGGGTCTTCTTGACCTCACAGCCATGCTTAAATGAAGATATATTCTGCTCAGATACACCGTAGACAGGATCAATCCCCCGGTGTTAACCGGTGTTGCAGGCTGTGACCAGGCTACGATCGAAAGACATCAGCTGGCTATCGAGTACTGTTACCTAAGGGCAGGATCATCTCTGCCGTTCGCCTCCCATAAACGAGCCCAGACAGTGTAGCCACACGGCCGACGGCGGCTCTGTTACAATGTTACAGGACTGCCATGTTGCGGTGGCGGGGAAACATTGTATCAGCTTTTCCACAAATGTTTCTCTGCTGTCGGAATAAGTTGCCGTGCGACTTTCCATCGGGAAACATGACGCCTTCCCCGGGGAAGCCCAGACAGAAGTTGCCCCTCACGGATGGCTCGGGATCTGAGGTCTCCGGCTGTCCGCTTTTCTCATGGGTCCCAGCTGGACAAAACAAGAAAGAAGGAAAAAAAAAAAAGGGGGAAGAATTCTGGAGTTGTGCACATGAGCCGCTATTGAATCCCCGCCTGCCTCGCCATCTTGAGCGCTAATTGACGTCAGATTAAATAAGTTTTCGCAGGTTCTCCGATTCCTCCTCGTCGTTTCGGAGCCGGGCTCAAGTAACGGGATGGTCGTCCGGATTGGGGCGGAGCGACGCTCGGCAGCCGCAGGGAGCTTCCCCCCGGCTGGCCTGACGCGGACCGAGAGAGTCGGGGTGGGTGGGTGGGGGGGCACGTTGCATTTAATAGGGTCACTTAATAAATAAATAAATAAATAAATAATCAGAAAGGCTGACTTTTAACGGCATGAAAGCAGACAGCCAAACAGCTGATTTCCTGCCTCTTCTCGCCGTGCTGATGTCCACGTCGACCTACGGACTGGCTGATAAAAGGCTTGTGCGCGGAAATTCAGCCTCTTCCACACGCCCATTTTAGCAGACGTTTTCTCCCGCTTTTATACCCCAGTTATCCGGCTAAGTTTACGGATGCGGGTTCTGACTCAGGGTTGCACTCTGCGATAAAGGAGTGTGGATATCGATCCGATACACATTATATGATGCATTTCTGGGCTGTGGGCGACGTGCCTGTTCAACCTGAGAATAATGCGTTTAAATAAGAAAAAATGCTAGCGATGTGTGTATTCAGAACAAAGGGATTAATGTCACCTAATCCAGTTCAGCTGTTCTGTCGATCTGTGCGAGAGCTGAAGTGTTAATCCAAGGCTGAAGTGACATCTAAACTGGTATTTCGAGAAAGCTTCAAAAACTATTACGTAGTTTGAAAAAATGACAAAAAAAAACGCAAACTCTCATTTTCAGAACCCGCAGCAATAAGTAGATAAATAGCTGGAATAATGAACAATTTCGCATAAATGAACTGGATTTTGCTGGGTTATTAGCAACGCCAAACTGCATCCATCGTTCTATTAATCAGTAACTTTAGTTAAATGAGAAAACTTTAAGACTAAGAATACCTAATACTCTAGCAATACACGAAAAGCACCTTAAATCAACGTGAGATTCGCTGTTTCCTAACGTGTGCCAGGCGCGATAAGCCATAATTTAGTGTAATTATGCAGCGGGATCATCTGCACTTGCATCTTCTAATGTGACTTTGACTCGGGCGGCTGCTGCTTCCCTTTTCGCCATTGCTGAAGGATGCTGCTTAAATGCTTCGCCACAACCTGTAACCTCAAAGAGGGAAAAGAGCCGTACGGAGCTCCGGAAAACTCCGACACGACAGCTACATTCAGCAGATATTTTATGTAGATTCACTGTGTAATTTTACATGCTGCAATAGTTCAGCCAGAATCAGGTCACGCTAATAATATCATTAAGTGAATATTTCTCAGTTTCTTGAAAAAAGTTATATAATTCTTTTGGGCCCAAAATTCGGAGGGCATGGAAGATGTTTGCCTCAGCATTTCAGGATAATTTACGAAAAATGTACAAAAATAGACATTTTCCGGTAAAACAAATAAATGAGTCAGCATGGGTTATGCATAGGCTTTTTCAAATATATCGAAGATATTCCTAAAATCTTTTCTGAAAGCGATCTTGGCACCTCTAGAAACAGCAGCTCGCGCTCGTGCATCTTCCCCTTGTGTTGGATTGCCCCCTAGCGGCAGAGCTGTTATTTCACCTTAACGTACATTAAGTCGATTTACACGTCGGGGCAGAGCAACTTAAATCACATAATGCACGCAAGGTAACTTGATTACAAAACGACGCGTTATTCTGAAGCTGAATTTTCACTATGGGCTAATGTATATTCGTTTTGCAGGAAAATTCTCGATAATTTCCAATATTTGTTGTACATATGATAACATCCGTACTGAAAATATTGTCTGATGCTATTAATAATGCTATTACTAGCCCTTTTCGTTATTTAACGTTGTTAAGTGATCCAACATAGAACAATGGAAAGGCTGCGTTCCATCACAGGAGTGGATATAGCGGCGAGGCACAGCGGGGCCCAGCACTGTAATTACCGAATAGCTCTGCAGCTATTTTTAGACACTAACAATAATACGTCACCCCGAAAGCCGGACTCGGCGCTGAGGAGGGGTCTTCAAGCTCTCCTTACAGGGTTGGGACTCCAAGCAGCCCTAGTTTGTGCTAATCCCACTTTTCAGCCTGCGTAGCAGAACGATCGCGCTTGGGTATTAATTGAAGCATACATGCAAAATCATTCATATTATGTTTCTAAGCTAGGCTTCTGTATGAAGCGACATGAAAAACGCACGTGCGATATGCATTTTAATGTTTATATAAATGAGCGCGTGATCTAAAATATCACTCAATGCGCATACGGTCATTTAAAGTTTTTCGTTTCATTTCTGAAATGATTTGGCATTAATAGAATAAGCATTAGAAATGAACGCACTGTTACATGCCTTCAGGGCTGGGCATTGGAATCCTTCCTCGGCTTTGTATGTCCAGGTAGGGTTTGCATGGTCTCCGTGTCTCACGGGGTGTCCAAAGACGTGCAATTAGCCTAATTAACTGGCGTTTCTCCTGCTCCTGGTGAGTGTGTGCCGTGCGATGAACTGCTCCAGGGCCCCTCAGACCTGCCCAGGGTGATGCAGGTGGGTGGACGGATAAAAAATAAAATACATCAAATCTAGGGAATTAGTCTGAGGATCATTCTGGCAGGAAAATCACTCAGCTTTGGCACAAGTGTTGCGACGTCGAGCATCATATAGTTATGTCGACTGGATGGCAGCGGGCTGCTTCGTTTATCAGAACAATGGGTGAAGAGAATGATAAAAAATATGCCTCTTTAATAGCGAGCATAAAAAATGTTGTTACAATACATAATATCATGTATAAAACACGTTGAATTACAATCTCTCTACTTAGCAATGCATACACGTCAGTCTTTATTCTTTTGTAACCACAACTGGCACAGTAATAATAATAACGACTGCGAGCACTGACAGAATGACTAAAGCCGCTATTTTGCAGATTTTGCCTCGTTTGTGTTCGGCTTCTTTCTTCTTCAGCAGCGAGTCATATCCTGGGGTGTAGAGCTCCTCCAGCCAGAAGCTGAGATCCTTGGGGTCCTCCTACGAAAGACGAACGAGGTGCGATTTAGGAAAAGGGCGCCCTCTTATTCTCATCACAGCTGCTTCGCCAGGTTTTCACTGAATTTACAAGGCGATCTGCACGGTTATTATCCCTCGAAGAGAACCTCTTAAAGGTACGATATGAAAGATACGGTTTCACCCCCCCGACAGCTGACAGCTCAACTTTTCCCATACACAGCGAGCTGTTCTGTCCATGCTGCCTCATCCATCGAATCCATCGACATGGAAGTACTTGACGTCAATTTGACCGCACATTCAAGCCGAAGATTTCACTCTTCCCAGCATAAACTGTTGGAAATGGGGAGCAGGGGGTGCAATTCATTGTCGCTGTACAATCGGTAGATGCTCATTTCCATTGGCAAGGGCATGCTATCATCTTTAATCAAATAAGCTGAAGAACATGGTTGTCGCCTGTCGGAAAGGTCATTTCTGATTCTGGCACGGCAGCCCGACCCAGAATACCGAGAGCAAACGTATCGCCTTCCCTTGATTGGAAATAGCAATGAGTGTGATGAACAGCAATAATAAACCATAAGCTTTGCTTTGAGCTCAGGATTTCATCTTCACGGGTCGTACCTGGGGAATGAACAACGGGCGAGACGTTCGCCAGCTGTAGTCTGAGCTTTCATGTGCACAAAAGACTGATATTTCAGGGCTGTAATCCATCCATCCATCCATCCATTTTTCACACCGCTTCTGTGGTACAGGGCCACAGTGATCGCGAAACCTGTCCCGAGAAGCAAAGGCCACAAGGCCCTTGGCACGGTGCTAGTGTCTGCCAAATATTCCTAGAGGGTTCGACTTCTAAGTACAGAATTTCTTCATTATCTTCCATCTGCTTATCCAGTTGGCCAGTTATGCAATTATATCCTACCCCTAATTGGGTGCTTGTTTGTTGCTTGGTTCATTGTACCTTCTTGTCTTATCGGCCTACCTAGGATGAGATTGTGTTTCATTACCGTATAAGTTTCCTGGACTCATATCAGCATGGCTGTATTACACAGAAGGATAACACCTTATTTCTATGGGCACTCAGTTTCCTTAGCTACGAGCATTATTTATGACATCCTTTCAATAACCTTTCGTAAGCAGGGATTTGGCTGATGCATGTGGTGCATACCAACAGGCAGTTTTAAATGCTGTGCAGTGATAGGCTTCCTATAATCATTTATAGTCCGAAGTGTTTATGTCACTGACTGATTGTATGGTTGATTGCATTTGATTGGTCTTGCATAATGAAATCGCTTACATTAGTTTTACAAAGAGCCAGACAGTATAACAGTTTTTTGGGGGGACGGGGGGTGAAAAAATTTTTATTACCGGAGTGAAATGTTAGCAGGAGAAAAACAAGGAGAGCTCAGTTCTATAGTCCACAGAGTTTCCAAAGCCATACCCGGCGCTAAAGCAACGGAAAGAAAAGGCAAGCCTTAAATTCGGGAACGTTTCTCGTCACAGTGACTGCGGGCCGATAAAGGACGTACGCTTACTCGTAACACGACAGCTGTTCGTCTGAAGGGTTTTTCGGAGCGAACATCCAATCACAAGGCAGATGGGTTTTGCAAGCACAGCCAGGTAAGCTGGATCTGTTAAAAGTGACGGGAGATTGCAAATAATAGCGTTAAGGTGCAAGATACCTAAAGTGGAGCTAACTTAATATGAAATATACTGCATATATTGGCCTGCCATCTACAGGGTACCTGCTTCCTGTCCTGTGTTTCTTGGGATAGGATCCAAGCTCAGTGGGATCCTCTGCTGGGTAAGTGTTATGGAAGATGGATGGATGGATTAACTACGGATATACTATACTCTTTACATGCTGCCATTTTGCTGATCTGGTGGTCTTGTATAGCGTTAAAGGCATTAAAGCTCTCAGCCGAAGGGTTACAGGTTCTAGGAGATACAGAACTGTTTATTACCGTGACAATGTTTTTTGCAGACCTTGGAGAAACTTTACCTTTAAATAATCTGATAGATGAGATCGCACCGAATGCCTGTCGTACTCCTGGATTGTCCACGACGGCTTCGACTTTCTGTCCTCCCAGCTTTCCGCCATCCGTAGGTCTGAGTAGAGCGGGTTGCGCTTGATTTTGGATTTCAGTGTCACCGGCGTGACGTGCTTCTCCAGGACACCGTCGACAAACACGGGACTCCCTTCCGGCGACAGACTGTGGGCAGCCAGTCTCCTCTGCTCCCTCTTTAGGGGAAGAAGAGAGGATGTCTGCTTTCTCAGAGGAGCTTGCTGGTCTAAGCTATCACCTCCCAGCTCCTGTTCACTTGTGATTAAACATGTGATTTCAGTCAGCAGGACTAACTCCCAGAGTCTCAAACTGTATTAAGTCTCTGACCTTGCACAAATTAAAACGACAAATTCATTCTTAATTCAAGATGTCTCCCGAATGTTTCAATACCTCTTCGTTTCTGTTCAGTACTATCGATGAATATGAAACATTTGTCAATACATAAATTATTGGCAGTCCTTTTAACTCACACCTGCATGTCGGTACAATGCATCAGTTTGCAGTTAAAACATTCACAGTTAAGACCCCCTGAATAACTATGTGCCTTCCATGCATTATGATAACGGATCATAGTTAACTGATGACAGTTTCTGTATCTTACAAACATCGCAACTATGGAATCGCAAACAGAGTCACAAGTTGAGGGAGAGTCTAGTGATACCGGGACTGACAGTACCTGTAAGTAGACCCGATTCTGCCACTGCCGTTGGCCCGACAGCACCGCACCTGCCGCGAAGCCGACCTGGAACATCCCATGGCTGCTAGGTAACAAATTTACATCCAGCTGCAGGAATTTCTCCGGGTGGTTATTGTTAGGTAAGGCTGACAGATCCATATTTCACGAACGGTGCTCCACGGACGGCCACCGTCACTGGGCTGTGGGAAGGTGAACCACCGTCTCTTAATTATTCATGACACTCCGTTGCCCAGGGCAACTGTCTGTAACTGTATCTGACCCCTCCTCGCCTGTAAACAGACAGCCACAGTAACTGCAGAAATAGCGTCGGCATCCCAGTCGCAGGGACAGTTCCCCGGGTCATGCGTTGGCCGTCTGAGACGGTTGATTGATAGTGCATTATTAAAAGCGACCCCCCCCCCCCCGTGATTTATCGTGAGTCCAGGATGTTATATTTGACACCGTCGGTTCAAGACAAAGGTCAAGAGAAGCAGAGTGGTGCTGTGGATGACTTCCAAAGGTCCCCTTTGTCAATGTGTTATTGCTGAAAGGAAAACCTCACGATCTTTTCTCACCATTATGATTCATCAAATTTCTATTGCTCTGCTGTTTTATAGTTTTACTATATTTATTTATGGAATGTAGCAGAAGACGAATAATAAAAAAAAAACTTTATTATGGGGTAATAGTGGTCCTATCAGCTGAAAACAGCCACATACAGCCAACAGAGAACTACTCAAATTTTCCTAAGATTCCTAATGAGAATTGGTTGCACTTGGCTGATATGAAGTCACCCATACACTGAACATTAAATACAGCTTATATGCGCAATGAGAAAACAATTTCCTTGCAAATAATCTGGTGGAAAACAAGTATGTATGTGAACACATCCATCCTTTTTCTCATGGCTTGTCCCAGACGACATAGCCAGCAGGACATGGAGTGGTAACCATGACAACATGTCCCTTCCTGTGCACTAAACAGCTACTAATCTACTTGATTTAATTAAATACCAAGTTGTGTCACACACCTCATCGGAGGCATGGCCTGTGTTAACTGCCTGTGTATTACCGCCTAAATCTACTCAATAAAAACAAAAGGTAACATGTGTGGTGGGGTGTAGTTTAGTGGGTTACACATTGGTGCCCCTGTCCGGGTGGTCGTGGGTTCAGATCACCGGGCCAGCAGAGTAATCGTACTGTTGGCGGGCCCCTGAGCGATGGCCCTTAACCTCAACTGCTCCAGGTGTCCTGGCTGACCCTGCTTCCTATCCCCAATCTGTCGTCACTTGTATGTCACTTTGGACAAAAGCATCTGCTAAATAAATAAATCTCAATGCAAAATATTGCACTGGCAAACATAGCCTATGTTTATTTTTTTGGTCAGATTTCATGGACGTTGGTCAGACCTTATTGTTTTGTGAAAAATGTAGTGACTTTATGCTCTAATTTATTTACAGTGTGTTGGCTCTGATTTTCTACAGCAAAGAATGACTTTCAGGATAAATCGGCCCTTTGAGAAGTTATGAGTGGTCTAGAAAACCTTATAAATAGGCTTCCAAAACTGTGTGCTTGTCCAGTTGATTATACAAGTATGTGGTTCTGCCTCTGTGCGTTTTCGCTGCTTAAAGACGGGGATCATTAGTGCTAATCAGGAACCGACGTCACCCTGAGAAGACCAAAGAAAAGAAGGAGAAAATTGATTTTCTCAAAACCGTGACATCTACTCCATGAACTAATGCAGAAACAAGACCAGGAACGGAATTAATATAAATGTTTCAGTACCAATTTCTGCCCACAAGTTACTTCAGCCAGCCAAGATCCCGCTAAACCATCAAGACAAGATAAAAATACAGAGGGAAAAACAACTTGTTTCAAAACAAAATATTTGACACTTTGCCCAAACCTTTCTGTAGCTCCTGCCTGCATTTTTAGAGTAGGAGCTATATACAGGTATTCTACAACTCCTTTTCACAAAATCATTTTATACACTTTTATATGGTGGGAGTTACATTTACGGGAAAGAAAGTAGAGCGTAAAAGACTACAGAAGTAATTAAAAAAGTAATAATGACAGAAATACAAAAACTGACACGAGACTAGTTTGCATTCACCCATTTCTCTTTTACTGGGTTGAAGCTAGTGGAGTGATAGATGGTGATGATTCGAGGGGCCCACAGATGGAGGGGTCCCTTGGAAATATGCCACACAGATGAATTGGGGGCCCAGAATTCTTAGTCTTCCGTATCCCTTAGTCATTATACGGTCACGGTTGACTTTAATTGACGATTAAAAAAAAAGAATTGCAACAAATTTTTAATCACAATACTTAACTGTTTTTATCCTACAATTGCCTGAAAAAAACAGTATGGATAAATCTGGAATGCAAGTTAAGACTGTGTTCAAACAAACCGAAAGTAGTCAGAATCTGAATGCTGAATCAGAAGATGGTGTGAATGTACATGCAGTATGTCGATGAATTCCCAGCAGATTTATATCTAATGGGCTTACAGATTTCAAGCTGCTTTTCATGTTCATGTTATTTAAAGCCAGCCTATAGAAATATGATGGATGTCAAGATGAGGTTGGAGCTGCATTTATAATTAGGCTTGCCTTATACCGCCAGGCCAAACGTGAATGGAGGTAGGCAAACCCGTGAAAATTAGAGAAATGAGCACTGACTGAGACTAGAACATACATAAGGAAGAGTATTCTCAGATAAGTAAGAAACTTCCAACAAAGTCCCCTGGTAATAGTAACAGCTGGGCTTTTAGTGATATAGGACAGTTCAATAAGACTGACCCAATCACCAGCCAATCCCCGGAAGGTGTAGAAATGGGTGAGATATAAAAAAAACAAACAAAACCACCCCCTGGGTCAGAAACTTGAAATATCCTGTATATTTAAGAAGAAATCGGCTGCCCCACATACAATTTCCAGACTTTCACTCCTCCGGAGACTCAGTGGAGAAATGCGAGTCATTGATGGGAAAGGGTTTTGAAGTTTCAGGCTGATCAAATGAGTCAATGAATTGCTTCTCAGAAAGCGCATTAAGATGCTTCTAGTTACAATTTGTGATATGTATAATCAGGTGCATGGAGATTTTTTTATCCCTTAAAAATGAGTATTTATGAAGTATTTTAATAATGTATATGCTATGGATATGTAAACTTGTACGTATGTGGGAGAGCACACACTGCATTTGCTAATAGCAAGAAAAGCTGGCTGTGTTTGGCTTTAAGATGCAATGTATAATGAGGTTAATATTAATATACTGAAATGAATGCATTCAACAGTGAAGTATTTTTTAAAAAGTTCTTATTTTCAATTACATCTTGAGCACACTAATCACACGAAGGAATTCCAAAACACTGAAAACGGGAAAATCTAAAAACACAATAAAATAGTTCTTTTCGATAATGTTTGTTCTCTGTAAAATTTTTCTCATCCGAATTTCCTTTCCTAGTTTATAGGTCACATACTGTAGTACGTCATCCATGCCCAGAATGCTATTTCTCCATTTTGAAGCGCCAGAAATCCACGGAAAGGTGTTCTGGTTCGGAATCGGGAACAGTTAAAGGGGAGCACAGCATTTTAGTGAAATTATAACAACACTGGAATGCTTTTAATGAAAACAGAAGACAAACGGAAGTACTAGGAGATTACCAGAGTTATAGAACTGTTACATTTTACTTTCCATAGACTTCCCGCACAAATCAGTCTCTCAGTTACATTGGAGGGTGTTTTTTGTTTTTAGAAAAATGCCCTCCTGTCAGTTCCACAAGCATGGCAGTTTTACGCGTGCTAGGTTTGCACTGGATTTAAATGCATCATTTTCTACGAATGTTGAGATTTCGCCGCTTCGACTATTTTTTTCGCACCACAGCTGCAGACTTGGGATGTAATTACAATGAATTATAACTACAGTAATTTACGAACTCGGGGTTCTACATCTTCAAAGGAAGACAGAAATGCATTTTTTTTCCACTGAACTCACAGCCTTTTAGGAGATTAAATACTGATTAATTCACAACAAAACCCCTTCGTCTCAGACAGACTAGTATAAATTCCCCTTCATGTCATATCTGAATTACAAAATAAAAGATGCAAACATTTACATTGATGAGAGTGGAATTCAAACAAACATATGTAAATGCACCTTTGAAAAACAACAATAAATGGTTAAAGTGAATGAATACTAAAACCAATAAATTTTAAAATGATGTATCTAGAAAGCACCTCCTTCTTGTAAACTACAGAAAATAGTGATGAGGCATATGAGACTACTCCCACCTACCACAGGTTTCGAAGCCTCATTCAGTGCCAGCATTGATTGGCTAGCTCAGGATACTCCCACCCACAATGAGTTCTGAAGCCTCGTTTAACTGCAGCATTGATTGGTTAGTTCTGGATACTCCCACCCACAATGAGTTTTGAAGCCTCATTTAACGGCAGCATTGATTGGTTAGTTCTGGATACTCCCACCCACAATGAGTTTTGAAGCCTCATTTAACAGCAGCATCGATTGGTTACTTCAGGATACTCCCACCCACAATGAGCTTTGAAGCCTCATTTAACGGCAGCACTGATTGGTTAGTTCAGCACACTCCCACCCACCAGCCTCATTTTTCCAATTACGAAAGGAAACTGACCCACTCTAAACACACCCACCACCACACTGCTTGTCAACCACTGCATATTCAATACAATTGCTTATATTAGTAATAACCATTGTTTAAATAATGAATAGCACCATCAATTATTATTCTTGAAAAATGCCAAGAAGAAAACTTTGGAGTATTTTTTACCAAAAGCACGGCTAATGGACACATCTGACAGGGCACCAAAAATAAATTACTAGGATTAAATAAACCGTTGGGTTTTGCTTGTCGTGTACGTTTTTTTTTTGTTTTTTTTTAATATAAATAAAGGAGGACGCGGCCACAGTCTTCCCTGGTGCTGTCAGCTTCTCGACTTCATCTTCTGTGCATAAAAGTCCCTGCACGTCTCACAGCAGCGCTGGTACCAGCGCATGTCTCGGCAGAGGTTCTTCTCCCGTATCACCTTGCAATACACCGGCCACTGGTCCCGGAGACACTTGAAGGTCAGGGCAGCTGAAGGACAGGAGACGCACGGTCAGTCGCGCCACGTGTGTGCAGGTATGGGCGGGTGTGGCTCAACATGTGTGAAACGCGCTCTCTCTCTCTCTCCCAGTTTGAGGTCACGCGCTAATGCCCAAGGGTGCGGCGTATTTTTAACTTAGAAATGAGGCTGAAACATTGTCACAACCAGCAACACGTGCAACACTGTAACATGTAAAACAAGAAATGCACCTCTAGACAACACACTTACAATAGCTCTTCCTGTATTCTGGTCTCGGGATTTTAACAATTCTTGCAAACTCCTTCATTAAGTGATGCTTTAACTAAGCATCAGTTTCTTCAAATCCAGTTGTGGTAACGTATTATTATTGCTACATTAAATATATGCATCACAACATAAGTTGATGTCACATAATTAGTGTCACTGTATCATTTCGTGCATTTAAGCCTTTTTGTGTTCAAGGGAAATCGTTAGCTAAAGGCAAAGTAGGGAGAGATGCATCCAAAGAGGTGGCTTTCACTGGAATAGAAACAAAAGCAGGGCGATGTTGTTCAGGGTCCCAGGAGAGACTGGAGCCTATCCAAGACAGCACCAGGCTGTACACCCTGCATGGAGGGCCAGGCCATCAGAGGGGACACACACACAGTCATATTCTATGGGTAATTTAGAGACACCAGTGAACCTAACTGCATGTCTTTGGAGTGCAGGAGGAAGCCCATGCAACATGGGGAAAACAAGAATCCCCCCCCCACAACACACACACACACCAGTTTGTATTTCTAATCTTGTGGGGACCTTCCATTCATTTCTAAGGGCCTAACCATAATCCTAACTATGACAACCCTAACCCTTACCCAGCCCTAACCATAACCATAAGTAACCCAACAAAATCAAGATTTTTAGAAAATTGAGTTTTCCCTTGTGGGGACACGACAAATGTCCCCACAAGGTAAAAATGTCAGGTTTTTAATACCTCATGAAGATATTTTGCCCCCACAAGGTAATATAAACATGGTACACATACACACGGTGGAGGCAAGATTCAATCCCCAGCACCACTAGTTGTCAGGCGACTGTGCTACCCCCTGATATGAACTGTAACGTTATACCTGACTACTGAGAACTTGGAGCCAAATCACGCAGGCACAGCAAGCAGACCTCTTCAAATTAGGAGAGACAAAATAATGACAAACCACACGTTTGTGAAAAGCCAGATACACAGCCAATCATTCTGGCAGCCGATTCCTCTAACTGTCATTGCTGAACTTGGAAAGCAATGGACCGTTTGAATAAAAACCAGACACATGTTGATGTAATGCTCCCAAATCGGAATATTATGATTTGGCCAAGACGAGCTTCAATAAAATGAAATAAAATCCCGACTCCAGGTGAAGATATCTGGGGCTTAGAGTTGTAACCTCTGAATGAATCTGGGGCCTTCTGTTGTTGCTTCCAAATGAATATCGAGAGGTTAAATCTATTTATTAATGTAATAGTGTGTTAATATTTTGCTGGATTAATATTATGCATTACAACTGCGGAGTCTTAAAACTATTAGATCTTGTGCTGGGCCTGGCGTATTCACATCGTTCTGAAGAACTGGAAGACAGCCATGACGGTCGCATTTCTCGACGAGTATGACACTGCGAGTTTTTCAGACAGCTCTGAGGAGCGTAGAGAAGTCTGAATGGTAGCCTAAATTAAACTAGGCGACGATTAACGTCATGGATAAGCTGGGACAGCATCAATGCTGCATCAATGCTTCCATCATTCCTGACGGTGACTGCAAAATTATCTTATTAAGGATATTTTACTGGACATCAGCCAAAAACTTCTGGCGGCTCGATCCAACGCCAAACACTCTGCTGATAACGAGGCTGTGACCAAAAACGTGTAGTTGCCCCTTTCTTTGGTAAAAACATTTTTTAAATGTTTAGTTAGACATCACTGAAGCCCGGGGCCCTCGAAGTGTTCAACCATTAATAAACATGGTTTCATGAGCATTTGTATAGCCGATGCATTTTTGTGCGACGTTTATAAACGGGTTTAAATTTTACACGTCAAAATGCTAACAAAAGTTATTTAATCGATCAATTATTTATTCTTTATTTTATACTCTATTGAATTATACTCCTTTGTTTGCATGAGTATAAATGTATCCAAAAATAACGTCTACTGAATTACGTCAAATAGACTGTGATAGTTAATATTTACACCTATAGGTGGCACCCTTGTATAAAACTGCATGGGTAACATAAAATCCTGTAAATATTAATAGGCACGAAAGACCTTAACTTCTGCGCAGGAGAAACCACCTGTGAACCTCTGGATTTTACACTCAGTAACCCTGAATATGACCTCCTAAACTTCATTTTGAAAACGGGATCTTTCACACTTTTATTAAAGGGGGTCGACATTTCATTTGGCAGCCTAATCCTCGAGTTACGCACAGATGACCCCCGAGGACCACGAATACAGACAGGGGTAATAAAGAGGTAATTATAGGGCACCTATTAAAATGAGCACGGACAGACACGGAGGAGCGGGGACGGTGACAGGAGCCCTGGGTTCAGAATGAAAACGCCGGGTCGTCCTTGGTACCGGCGTGTACGATGCTATAGAACTTTATCAGGTGGACAAGCGGACACCTTGACACCTATCGGAGCTGATCTTCTTTAAACGTGTACAAAAGCAGCTTCATCTTCAGGATATACCTCAATATTCTATTATATACGTCTTTCTCCCTGCTGCATTTAAATATATACATATAGATTTCTTTCCCCTAGGGAGGGGGAGCATTTGACCATACTTATAATTAATCATGCATTGTGGGTTTTAAGTTTGATTAAAAAAAAAAAAAAAACAATTAAAGTTTGATGTAAGAGTTATAGGTAACTCAGTGATAATGAAAATACCATAGAATACTATAGATGGAAGGAACAGGATGGGAAAATACTTGTGTTTCCATCCCATTTATGTACTGGTGAAGTACATACATAATTCACCATATCACAATTTGACTAGTTAAGCCTGCACATTAACGTTAAGCTCCCTAAATCCCATTAGAACCATACATTTCTTCAGACCAATTAATATTTTGACCCTGAATAGTTCTTCATGACCTTCTCATAGGAGTCTACCACTTAGCCAACCCTTAGTTATACGGTAGAAAAGTCTAACATAAACTTTAAAGTCTGCAGTACTTTGACATGGCATTTTTCTACATAATATGGTTTTAATTTACTTATACGAGCTGACTTTCCCCAGTATGATAGCTTCTATCTACCTAAATCTTGTTTTCAACTCATATCACAGGTGGGTTGCAAAAAGCCCTTTGTTAATCATTACAACAAATAAACAAAAACAGCTGGAGAGGAGTGATCAAGGTGTCTCACTGACTCCTTTACGACAATGATGCCACCTTGTGGTGATGAGCTCTGAATTTGTGTCGCTGTGCTGGCAGACTAATCCTCTCACCTCATTGGTTGGACAGACTAATCCTCTCACCTGATTGGTTGGGCAGACTAATCCTCTCACCTTATTGGTCATGCTGGTTATGGTGAAGCAGGTTCAGTGCCAGGTCTGTGTCATGTCACGTGTGTTACATTTGTGCTGTGACTCAGACTCACGGAAGGAAGACTATGATCTGGGTTTTTGGGGGGGGGGGGGGGGTAGTGGTGCTCACTAAGCATAAATTTCTATTCCTTGTCAGTCTTACTCATGTTGGGTCAAATCAATAAATAAAGCTCTACACCGATCCAATGATTTACTAATTATAAAAATAATTAATAATAACTTATAATTTACTAATAGAAGAATCACAACATTATAGTTCCGGGGAGTTAATGCTTGTATCAGGAGGCTCACTCTTTCAAATCTCGTGGCCAGCAGAGTGATCACATCATCGGCTGGCAGTTGAGCACAGCCCTTTACCACAACAAACTGCTCCAGGGGTGCTGAGTAAATAGCCAAGCCAGTGCTCTGACCGCAAGCTTCGCTCTCCCCTGTATGCGTACGTCTCCGAGAAAAAAAGATGGGACATGTAGAAGCTAAAGGGTTCGTGGATGTCCTTGTACAAAAGGCCAGTGAAGTATCACGAGCAATAAGGATTTATGGCGGCATGTGGAGACGACTCAGAGAGGTGTGTGGCTGCGCTTGGACCAAGCGGGGGCTGCGAGACTTGCCAAGGCGCGGAGAGGTGATGGTGTTGACGTTAATCCGCTCATCGCAGGGCTGTTGCTGGCACGGCCGGAACGCGGCGGGCCTCTCGGAAGAGAAGCACTCGCCGCTGTGCCGTCCCGTGACCCTGTGCATGCACTGGACCACCCGGGACTGCATTCCTTTGCCACACGTGACGGAGCACTGTATGGGAGGCAAAGCCAACACGGGGTGACAAGAGGGGCTACCACGCTACGGTGCATGCAGATAGCATCAGAGGCCTACGTGGAAGAAAGCGACCGTCCCACCAAGTCATGTGATGCTACATCAGTCTGTTACACTGGCAAAGTACATTTTCCACAAGGAAGTACGTGTAACTGCTGTCATTTTACCGATTTAGCCTCTGCTTTTATGACCGGTGGGGAATTTAACTTTTTTTAGATTTTTCTTCCAATTGGCAACTGCCAGTTATGAGAGGGTCACGTTTTTCCCCCCGCCGCTGGGCACGGTCAGCCCTCTCGGCTCCATTCCCTTCCAGAGAACGAGATGGTGCCGACTGGGTCCGTGAGCGGCGGGCATCCCACCTTAGCCCAGTCGCCCGTCCTCCACACGTAACACCTGGAGTAGTCCTCGCAGTCCTCCACCTCGCGCGGCAACGTCGTCAGGTCGCACTTCCGCCGCGGATTGGTACACTTCACCGGGCGGTACCGTACGCCCCAGCCGCACTTTACAGAGCACTGAACACAAAACAGGGTGGGGAGAGGCCCATTTCACAATGAGGCCCACACCCCTGCCATCATTTCACATCGTGATCCCCCCCCCTCCCCCCCCCCCCAGCTACAGCTAGCCCTACTACTCCCATTGACAAGGGTAATTTGGGGAGGGGATGATCAAAGCCAAGGAGACACCTTTGTGACACTCCCATGTCAGCAGCACTTTCAGACTCAGCCCACGCTTCACTTCTCCAGGTGACTTACTCCCCCCATCATAAGGTTCTACTAAAGGGGGCATTAAATCACGGGTTGGGAAACGGAGTTTTATATATGAAAAGGTCAGCGGGGAGTTCACAGTTAATCAGGACGCTGTCTGCCGCACACGGCAGAGTAGCATGAGTCCCTCTTCACAGCTCGGTGTTGGAGCTCTGCGAGTCTTAAATGTTCTCTCACCAGTACTGGGTCTATCACAGTTCCCCGTGAACGAAGAACACACTCCTGCACCAAACCGGAACACTGCAGCCTAACTGTATTAATAAACAAGCCAGAGGTTCAATCCTTTGCTTTCAAACAAACACAGCATATCAATACACCGAGTTTTAATAACTTTAAGTAAGAGAGGGCGGGAGCCCTAGAAAAAAGGGGTGGCACCAGATCAGTGACTGACAGGTGCTTGCTGCAATGGCAGGTGCCAGGCATCCATTAGCAAACACATAGTGCTAGTGTGGCAGGGCTACCTCAGACCACATGCCAGCCTCCCACACAGTCAGGCAGTCCTGGCCCTCGCAGCGCTGGGTGTGGGCGGGCTTGGGGCCCACGCAGTCCCCATCCTTAACCTTCACCAGGGAGCCGTTCTTCAGCTGTAGGGTGCAGGCCACCTGTCTGCCCTGGGACCCTTTTCCGCAGGTGCGTGAACAGGGTGTCCATTCCGTCATCGTCCACCTGAAGGGGGGGGGGGGGGGCAGACGACAGATATTATCAACAGGGGCTGCAAAAGGAGAACAGACACTTAACGGGCTTTGCCCAGAATCCTCACCGAATCGTGTCCAGCAAAAAGATATGTATCGTTTTTTTTCTTGTCAGGTTTAATTTTCTTCCAGTCAGTGTCTGGTTTAAAGGTACCCAAATCTGACAGTGATGGCTCATCTATTCTCGTCAGTGAGGTCGTCCAACAGGAGCACACAGTTCAGTTTCCTGTTTCCAGTAAGTGTGTTCGGCATCAGAATAGTCTCTTTCCCTGTTTGGAGGCTGTAATGTTTTGCGTGTGGGTTAGAATACCATAATTCACAGAGGGAGACTGAGTCGTGCTTGTATGTTTTCTACAAACTACACACGCGTACACTCAAAGACCCCTAATCACCTATGACTAACTATTCAGCCTGACCCATAGATGGCACTGATGAGCACAACATACTAATACACTACAGAGCCAACTCAGGAGAAGGTGCCGCCTGCAAGAGCGAGGGGCACCAGGAAAATGAGGGTGCCGTTCTCGATGGGGGGTTAGGCTTGGGAGACGGATCATCTGGGAGACAGATGTGAAGACACAAACATTGGAGGGACGGGGAGAGAGAGAGAGAGAGAGGGAGGAGGGGGCACTGGTTGGTTGATGCTTCCAACCTTTGGAGACGGATCTTCAGTGAGATCAGTGGGATGGGAGAGCCGGGAAGCCAGCTGGCAGCTGTGAGGCACAGCAAGACATGACGCGACCCCGGCCCTATCGCCGTCTCCCCCTCCGACGGCAGACTGCGGAGTCTGCACTCTGTTATCAGTTAACCACAGCAGGACCGTACTCAAGATGACATGATGTACGGCAGATGCAAATGTGAGAGAAACTATTTAATCACCGGTGTTATATTGTGTCTGAGGAAATATGGCAAGTCTTTGTCTTCCAAGCTCATCTTAAGCCAGAAAACAACTATTTGCCAACCTTGGGAATAATGACCATGGCCGACCTTTGCATAAAGCTTACCATTTAAACAAGTATTATTTGGACCACATGATAAGGAATGACTCATTACCAAGTAATTCTGTCATAGCAATTAGAACGCCCGCTGCGAATGAGGTATTACGGCATTTTTTCCCCCCCAGATTATCTGCCAAACACTTGGACACTCAGGAGAGTATATGCATCTGAAGGAAGCGTTTCAGTATCTTGAGTAGATGATTTAATGGTTCTTTACCAAATGCTAAAGAAAACAAGGCTGATATCATTCACCAGCAAAAATGATTCAGACAATAATGTGTTGATAAAACATGCTAATTTGTCAAACTGTTGCAGGAAGGAACCGTTCGCTTCACGCAGCACCCTGAGTGTAATCTAATCGGGGTCTCACAGTGCCAACATGTACGGCCGTTCCATATTCCGCTTAACTGCCAGCTTTCGCATGATATGTTAAATGGCGCACAGAAATGAAAACACAGGCAGTCACGAATTTATGAAAAGTCACATTGCGCTCCCTCCAAGAAAACACATGATTTTATGATTACGACAGTTAAAGGTGGGTCAGGAATAATTAAATGACTCTATAATGTGTCTATCAGGGCAATTTCTCACATGCATTTCTGCAATCTTTCAAGCCGACTTTCAATAATTTACATTTACACTTCAGAAGAGCGAGTGTGCTGGACGGAAAATGCCAGGAAAACAAATGAGATGCAGGGTACATGAAGTCAACATAAGCGAAAAAATGTCTACAACACATGTCTGATCTCATTACAACGCCCTTGTACGAAAGCACATAAAAACATTGTATTGCAAATCACTATTCGTTAATCTTGATGACATTAGAAAATAACTGTCTTTTTTGTAGGGATTTCACATTTTGAATCGGTCTGATTTACGTAAATCTGTGCCCAGCAGTCTGACATTCAATACCCTGTAATCACAGGGCTACAGGAGGCTGCCCGGGTCCCAGGTGCCGCGTCTCGTGGATTTCTCAAGAACATCAGAGCCGCGCTCTTTCTTTGAAAAGACCGCACGTTTTTCAACACGGCGCCGCACTTTTGCTCAATTATGCTTTCTTCTCCATCAAAGGGCGGTGAACACTGCCATCTTTATGCCGAAACGGGACGTACGCTGAGAGACATCGCAAAGAGAAATGTTTTTGTGTCGAGGGCCCTGCACACAATGGTCACCCAAAAGACGACAAAACAGAAGTATGCTCCCCAGTGACCCCGTTTACATTCTCGCTACGTTCCTCTTGAGGGTGCCGGTACCAAAGTAGCGAGTGCACGAGCGCCGATGGCTTCCCCTGAAGGTTCCCCCGAACTCTCCATCACCTACTGGTTAGCTCCTTCTCCAACCACAGAGCAAGGCATGTCAGTTAGAGGGCTGGGGTCAGCTGCCCCCCCCCCCCCACTGACAGCCAAGTGTGATGGAGAAGTGACAATGGCGGAGAGAGAACTCATAGACGTGATTCGGTGTGGCGACCTCGTCTGGCAGGGCTGCTCGTTGCACTTGCGGACTTGCGGCCCCGGCTTCGCCAGGTGCCGGCACTTCCTGGTGTCCACGAGACTCGTGGTCTTGTTGACGATCCTGGTGCAGGTGACGATGCTTCTCCGTTCTCCTGAAAACGTCAGGAAAATGACATCAGGGACACTATTTCTCACTACCCCAGCTGGGTTGGAGGAGATCTCGTCTAACAAATGTTTTCGAGACATGGAAATGTTCATGCTTGAAAAAAACTTCATTTTGAAGGTTCACTTGACTGTTTCAAATTGATCTAATAGGCCTCAACTAAACCCTGGTTTGGTAGCATATATGACAGCTTAATATTTATGATGTGTCTATGCCAGCAAATGCCTTTTTATTGTAATTTATATCCCTGTTTGAAGAGCCATTACACTAATTTACCATAAACCACTGTCCATAAATCGACACTGAGTGAATAAAAGTGTGACACAAAACCAGCAGAGATATAACTTATTCCTAGATGCTGCAATTAACATGGGTACTGAAAGGGAACTTAAAGGGACAACGACCCTGAAGTGGCAGATATGGGCTCCTGTGAATCAGAATGAGGCTTAGTTTAGGGTTAGTCTCTTTGTGGAAGATACCATTCAAAACTGTTTGGGGGGGGGGGGGGGGGGGGGAAAAAAAAAAGGGGGAAAAGGGGTTGGCCGGCCTGGGTTAAAAAGAGAGCCCACCGGGGGGGGGGTTCCCCCCCCCTTAATCACATTTTTT
>JAACJT020000095.1:153854-167565 GCA_009936485.2 Gymnarchus niloticus | reverse complement strand
GACTGTAGACTCTTATGAAGGAGTGGTCATGGTGAATGAGTGAGCACGACTGTAGACTCTTATGAAGGAGTGGTCATGGTGAATGAGTGAGCACGACTGTAGACGCTCGTGAAGGAGTGGTCATGGTGAATGAGTGAGCACGACTGTAGACTCTCATGTCCAGGGCTGAGGGTGTGATGTCTTTCTGTGTGTGAGGAATCTGCACATCCTCACAGTGTTCATGTGTATTACTCTGGTTATTCTGTGTTCCACTCACAGACCAGCATCAGTTGATTCTCTAAACCACCCAGACCATGTCAATATGTGCCCAGTGATGGGTTGGCATCTCGTCCAGGGTATCTCCTTCACTCCAGCCCTGTGCTTCTTCACCATGACGCCTTACTTGATAAGCAGACATGCAACAGTGATGGAGATGAGCAAAACTAGGGCTGCAAGGAGGATTGAAATCGGTCGCAAAACCAAACAAACAACAGTGGGCATGAATAGGTAAACTTTAACAAATAAAGTTTACACATTCCGTGTTGTGCTAGTCTTGTCCAAACCTCTTGGTGCTGTGTTTTGAAAGTTCTCCAGTTCGGCTTTTACCTTGTTGTGGAATGTATGGCATAGCTTCTCCCCTCACACTTGTTACCGGTCCATCATTGGATGCGTAGCCTAGCTGCACTTCTGCCTAACTGACAGCCGCGTGAATGAAATGTATCTGGCTCGCTTTGGACAAAACTGCCAGCTAAATAACTAAATATGAGCATTTGCTGGTAACGTAAGCCCCACTGCAGTCTAACAGCATCATCACATGAACTCAGCCGGCTAAGTAGACCGTAGCAGTCATCTTTCACGGCCTCACGTGCATGCACGTGCACGCCTCAAAGCGCGACTGGCAGCGCCAAACTGGCAGCTTGTCGCCATGCGTTGAGTCCTGCTGGCCAATGAGGCGGCTGCCTACCTTTCCCGCGTCGCACTCGGTACCATCCATGGGTGGGTCCAGCTTGGTTTTGCAGTCCTTCTCCCCGCCGACGTGGCACCAAAGACCAGAACACATCACGTGCTGTGAGCAGAAGAGCAAAGCTGTGGGTCCGAAGGACAGGCTTCTTCTTCCACCGCAAGTCACTACATTTGGGATGGATTTCGGAAAACGAGCCGCGTGTGGACGCAGGTAATCGCTTTATCGGTGGCTCATGGACAACCACATTAATGCACTGACACTTTCAGAAACGTCCAGAAGAGAACTAGCAAATCTTTACATCTGGACGGGAGTTTTTTTTTCCTCCTATTTGCATTTTTGCTTGTGTTTTCTTCCTCCTCACAGTCATTTACGAGATCCCAGGTGACTATCGATTACTGCCCCCTTCCTTCCTGTCTCCATGTTTACCGCCACGGTTGACCTCATCTTTCTGTTTTCCCTTTTCGTCTATCCCTTCCATCCAATGAGGTCATTATTTACTGGAGGAATATTAGTGCAGGTTCATTTTGCCTGCAAATATCAATCCAAAATGCTCTGCTTTTGCTGACAGCCCCGCAGAGGAGGAATTAACTGTCAGCATTAGGTGACACTGTCCATGTCTCTGACGACATCGCGGTGTCCGCTGATCATGTGCTCTCGTAAACATTACGTTCCCATTTCCCCAAACGAGTGGCCCACCATACCAGTCCATTTGTTTAATTTTTTGTTCTCTTTCGTTTTTTTTATAACCTGTAAAAAGTGTTCTAGTTCTATTTTTGCATCTTATAATTTTTAAATATTCCTTTTGCAAATGTCAATTAAACATGCAATGCAGAGTGGCTTTGGGTCAAATCATACAACGTAAATCCGGCCCAAGATGTTCAAAATTTCACAAGGCTATGGTAAGATCACATGATCTAAATTCAGCTGAGTATTTAAAGCGAGGAAACTGCAGTTGGAACAACTTTTCCTGGAAACAGTCACTGGAAGCAGTGTGGCTACTGTCATCGAAAGAGATAAACATTTCCCTAAATATGCAGCTGTTAAAAAGCATAAATTCAAAATCAATTTGGAAAAAACGGGGACAGCTAAATAAACGAGTAACTGTACGTCAAACAGTTTATAATATTACTTTACTAGCAGATTATGTCAGCTTTATGCTTTCTGAAGTCTGGGTTTTGACTTTCCTAGATGTTCAAGAGGGCCGACCCGCGCCAGCGAAGCTGGACATGAGCAGGACCAGCTGTTATCACGTGTTACGCTCTGTCGAAAGTTTGGAAACCAGCCTTCACTTTTTTTAGCCTTTGGTTAATTCGCACTGTTAGCCACTAACCAGCCACAGACCGGATGGCCGAGTTTTTAAATGCCACGACCTTTGGCATGCATCATAACATTGCAAAAAATGGACAGCCGTTAACAACTGTTAAAAACTGTTAAAACTGTTAAGAACACATTTGTCAAGTCTTCGTGATCCATAAGGGGCACAGGACCTAGGAAGTCGGAGAGCGATTTTCAGATGGTGAAGCGGCACGCGTGAATTTCAGGACCAGAGTCGCCACTGTAAAGCTGTGCTTGAAACGGGGCCCATTTTAGGACCTGCCGACTGTAGGCACATGGGGGCCCCCTACGTGTGATTAATTACCGGGACCCCCTACGTGTAGATTGGTCGCTGTAATTCTGCTGGAGGGAACGGGTAATCTTATCATTATCTTAACTTACTGTTTTTTATGTTTAAACATTCACCAGTAGAATGTCGTCCATCAAACAGACAGCCCATAAAAAACAGCTTCTTAATGCCTATACGATGCCTTTAAGTAAATCCGGACACTGCTGGTGTTCTTTAGAGTCCTTATTTTATGGACACCTACTGAGATGTTTGACAAAAATTAAAACTGTTTGGCGGAAAACATACTGAGTTGCCATAGCGCCTGATAACCCAATATAATCGACCGCCAACTTTACAAGGTCCCGCAGCCTGATAAACAAGACCACTGCGGCCGAATGTCTGCATCAGCATGGCAAGAAAGGAAGACCCGAGCACAAGTTTAAGGGATTCTGTACTTTAAACCTGCATATTGGGTCTCTCCTTTGAATTACTGCTTGCGCAGTTTATGAGCCGAAAAAATCCTTTTGAAGCCATATTGATTTATGGATAAGCATTTTTCATTTTTTTTCCTTCAAGGTGATGGATGTTGAGGCTCACGTTCACAGTGTTTCAATCTCGAAACCGAAAGTGTGTATAATGCCAGTCATTTAGGAAATCAGATTAGTTTTGACGTCATGTGTCAACAGATAGCAGTGTTAAGTGGTATCCAAATGGTTATTTTTGAGTATCCCTGGCATATTTTGGACCTCAACACCACTGGCTCCTGAGTTTCGTGCTTCCAGATTTCCCCAAAGATACATTTTGCTTGTCCTGCCCCGTGCCGGCCAGAGGAGGCTGGACCTCCCCCTTGAGTCTGGTTCCTCCCAAAGTTTCTTCCTCCTGAGGGAGTTTCTCCTTGCCACTGTCGCCTTTGGCTTACTCTCTGGGGACCCTGGGCCCGGGACTATGTAAAGAGCTTTGTGACAAAGCTCATTGTTAAAGGCGCTATATAAATAAAATTAAACTGAATTTTGTAGACAAAGTCACACACAATATTAATTAATGCCGCAAATAAGCAATTCATCTTTAGATAATACCAGCTGTGTTTAATGCTAGACTCGTCCTTAGTTTCTTGACGTAGAGATAAATTTCTTTTTCATTCCTGCTGAGCCCTTAATTAATAAATTAATAAGCCTCAACTGAGATGGTGACTTCATTAATACTCAGGAAAATCAAATGCATATAAAATCACAACTAATCGATATATCGTAATGATGTAGAGAATTACAGGGATTTTGATGAGAATGTGGGCCAATTTATACTGCTGGACGTATGAATAATTAAAAACACCTCGTTTTAAACGAGCGATTACTTTACGCATTTTTTTTGGTCCCGGAAAAGTAAATTAATTCCAGTATTTGTAGTAACCCTTTAACTACCTTTGTGGATAAATCCACTGGTCTGTGAAGCATACAGAGATATTTTTCACCTGACCTCCCCGTATGTCTCACCTGCATTTTTCGGCAGTGAGATGCCGTCGTGCCGAAGAGGATCTGACACTGCTCGTCAGCCGTGTACGGCACTCCGGGGAGTCTGGAGGGCAGGATGACGGAATTCAAGCTGAGTGGATCGGTCTGTAGCAGGCAGCTGCTCGACTTAGACCTGAGGGGTGAAGAGCAAACATGGAAGCACATACCAGCCTTGAAAAGAAGGGCATACTCCACCAGATGGGAAACGTAACAGAAACGTTCTCTTTTCAACCATTTACAAACATAAGCATGATATATATTGTTTTTTTTTGGCACTAATTCAGTGTCGAATGGGGAATACAATTAATAAAACTACAGTCAGAAATATAATTCAGAATTATTTTTGAAGTAAACTTTGTCGAGATTGTAAAATGAATTATCATGGATGCATTTCCTTAATTGTTCATGATGCCCTTAATAGTTATATATGATAACTGATTCCAAAATTAAAAAAAAAAAAAAAAAAAAAACAACATCAAATGTGGCTGTATGCAAACTTTTCTTGGCAGGGTATACCTACGTAATTAGAGTGGCATAATTAATACTACTTCATTAACAAACCACTGAAGATTATTACACGTTTAGATACTTACACTTTACAAACTGTACAGGACAGCGGACTGTCACAATGTTTTTAAACTATTTGCTTGTGAGCATAGATATTTGAAACAACTTATTGAGCACAGCTGGGAAAAAACAGTGTACTTTGTTCTCTGTCATTGTACATCTTTGTAAGCATTCAACAAAAACAAAGGTCAAGGCTAATTTCACCAGTATTGGATTAGCAGACCTCAAAACCTCAGACCACAGTTCAGCCTCAGAACAATGGGGGAGGGAGTGTCTGCTGTTCTGTAAATTCAGTGCTCTTACACCATCCATCCACGTATCTACCCCTCCACCCATCCATCCATGATTTACCCTTGTGAGGGTCACCAGATTATACGTGTATATTGTGTGTATATACTGTATATAATTTCTGTATTACATGAAATCACAAACAATGTTTTAAGGTTTTTGGAATATTTGCTCCAAAAATAAAAAATGGGTTTTTTTTGCTGCTGTCCATTGTTCCTTTAACATTGTTCTGTAGATGGACTGCACACCTTCTGCAGAACTCAAACTGTAACAAATCGTCGAGCATTCGGCACTCCTTAAGAGTAGAGCAGGACCGGGTAGGAATACCTCAGAAACTTCTCCACGTCGTCGCGGCTGCAGAGGGACCAGGAGACGTCGCCCAGGTTCTGCCCCTTGATCCACTCCCCCGACATGATGTGCAGCCCGTCGGCACAGGATGGGTGGTCATTGTCATGGCTCACGCCCATACTGCACTCCGAAGCGACAGTTAGACGGCACGTTAGGCAAAACCATCGAGTAAAAACATGTAGCCTCCCCTTGGCCTAAAGCCTTTATCATGACAACATGCATGAGCTGATATTAAATGAGCGAAATGAAGAGTTTTAAGCTCAGTAAGAAGCAAACATGGCAGAAATTCCACTGTCAGGGCTTTGTGCCTCCTAAACTCATAGGTCTAACAAGAGCGTGACTGCCCAGGTCCAAACAGAATCCAGCTCGTCAGTCGGACCTAATCAGGATCTTGCATGGCCATTAGTGGGTCTCACGCGAGAGGAATTTGTCCCATCTTGTTACGTTTGAATCAAGCTGGATCTGTTTGTTCAAAATCCCACACAAAGCCCGGCTTTGTTATTTAAACAACTCTGAAGTATTGCTGATGCCTACTAAGACCCATTTCAGCGAATGAATAAATAAAAACAACAAACTGAACTATTTTATGTCAGCTCAATACAGCAAACTGTGCCTTCCCACAGAACCGAAACTCTGGTTTGCACTGAAAGTTCGGCGATAACTTGACTGATTTAGGCTCTCGAGTCACACATTGATGAAGTCCTGGAGAATGGGCTGACCGTACCTTATCAGCAAAGCCTTTGGTGTTTTCTAGCACCACCACAATGTCCTAAAGAGTAAGTTTACCAAGAGAGACACCAATGCGTCCACAAATGTAGCCACACATTCCGCCAAGGTCATATTTGCAGCCCTTTTCACATGGTACTTACTATGAAAGACAATTCCATTCACACACCATATTTTTCCTGGCATCCTGACTATAACCATGACGACATTCTAAAATCACTAGATATGTGCTGACGGGGACATAGAGCTAAATCGTTTCGTTTTGTTACGCATGATTCTCACTTTTGTGCAGGTGAACAGTTACGGCCACAGGCTATCGGCCACGGCTAATATGCATCCATCCATATATGGGGTGGGCGGCACCTACCAGTACTGCCTCACACCCCCTGGGCTGATTGTGTTGGATCCACTGGGACCTCTAGGCCAAAGACAGACGGATGACCCCTGTTTTACGTCAATGCAACTTTCAAGAACGAGTAAATCGTGACAAACTACAGCCGCAATCCCGGACTCGTGCCTCAGTTTCCTGCTTGTTTTTCTCTCGCTGACGTCGTTGACGTGTCTGATGGTACAAAAAGTGTGCTGTGGTGAAGACTGAGCCAAAACACCAAATTATACGCTGCATTCATTTTTAATTGCATAGCGGGGGGATAATTGGATTCATACCAGTCGCCCCACATTATACAGTTCTGTTGGATACATTTTTCATATAATAATCCCTAGTTATGCAGCCAAGCAATGAATATGGCTGCTGTATACATTACGATGGCACAGTTTTACATCTAATAATTAACAAAAGTGAAAGACCAGGCCGGGGTATCTGGCTGTTTCTCTGACACCCCATACTGGATGCCAGAATTGTACATAGGCCAGCCACAGACGAATGTCTTCACATACCATCAGTGTTGCTCCATTACATACAATAGTTTGAGTGCAGATTCCTCAGAATCCTTTGGAAACACGAACCGCTCAAATTTATGAACAGAACATTTTTATGAGGTTTACATTTGGTTATATATAATAACAATATTGTATCTAGTCTACCACTGATCACTGTTTCCCTTATTTCCATCGATATCTGTTGCATGGGTTTACAAGATTCACGTGAATGGTCTCGATCCTGGATCACGGGGTCCACCAGCTCAGATACTAATCCATTGCGGGTATGTGAGATTGTGTCAGCTGCTCTACGCAGTGATATTTAAAGCGTGTCATTCTGGTTCCTAGGTCAACGAGGAAGCAGCATCGCTCAAAGAGCCATTAAATGTGCACAGTCACAGACTGTACTCCCGGCTCGTAAATCAAATTATTGGACAGTCCGTTCGGCTGAACGCAGCGCGGGCCCTGGACGCGGTCACGGACAGTTAAAGGAAAACACTCACCCTTCCGTTCAGGGTCGACGTGCAGCAAAACGAACATATTTAGCGCTTAGCCACATAGCTAATCTGGCAGAGACGCTCTCCCCAGTAAATGCTAAAAGCAGTCCGCTTTCCGACAAGGCTGTAGACGACAGAAAACAAGATATCCCCAGCCAGTAAATTAGTTACTGCATGCTAATTATCCTTTAAATAGATAGGACTAATTAATGAAAGGTGACTTACAGTGCCCTGACACAATTTTATAAAAGCAAGAGAAATTATACGAAGCTCGCTTGCGCCGATCAAGTTGTTGAATACTGGAAACGACAGCTGAGTGTCCATCTTTGAAATGGGACGTATTTTAAAAGTCAGCTGTTTGGAGTTTTTTTAAAACCTACATGAAGATGAAATCCTAAACATTTTCCATCTGTGATAGCCTTTACCTTTCCTCTGAACCTTTTACCAGGTCTAAATTAACTTTGAAGCTCCTCCTTCATGCAGACATATCAATTTGGCTAATCGGGGCCATAGCTCAGAATTCAGGGCCCCCTGAATGAATATTGCCTTGGGCCCCTAGATACAGCACACATAGCTGTGTGCAATGTACTGTATTGCATGTATTCCTGGGGCCCCTCTACCTGTGGGCCCCTGGAGTCATCTTCACCTTTACCTCACTACGCTGTGACTGGCATCAAAAGCCAGTCAAGAGAAGAGGAAGAAAAGATCAAGAATGACTTGGGGGGGCAGTGACACATTATCCACAGAGGAATACAGCAGGGAGGTTTTTTTTTTCACACTTTGTTGATTTGAATTCCAAACTTTTTTTTGTTTTTGCTTTTATTCCAGTCTCAAATTTTGTCGAGTTAAATAAGCTTAAATAGCCAGATTTCCTCATGTAGATGCAGACTTCATTTTCCCACTACGCAACATTACTATCAGGAGTCCCAGTGAGCTATGACTCGCAAATGCACTCTCGCAATCGTGTGGCCATATTACGACCGGACATGATACGGAGATCGGTCAATGTGTTGTGCATCACATCTTCCCGAGTCTGCAGATACCAGCAGATGTATTTACGAATGATCTCCAAAGAGAGGGTTTTCTGCTTATACTGGTACCTAAATCAGGACCTTATGGAAAAGTGCTGTAGCTAAGAACATGTGGTTAAGTAGCTAAAGTCAGGGTTCCTTCAAAACTCCTGCCAACGTTCTTTAAGCTGATGTGCTAGAACCTAAAAATAAGTGCGACCATGTGAAAGATACATCAAAACGTCACGCTGAATCTGCAGCGTGTTTCACAGTCACCCAAAACCTTGGGTTCACCTTTGACCCAGAGAGATCCTGTTGGCTACACGTTAGAAACATTTCCAGAATAGCACTTTACATATGGGGGGACAGCATATTCCAAGTGGGTTAAGTATCTGTGCCTCTGTCCAGAAGGCTGTGGGTTCGAATCCTCTGCCAGGCAGAGTAATCAGATCACTACTAAGCCCCAGATCAAGGCCTTTAACCTGAACTGCTGACTGAAGCAGTGAAGCATTTTCAGTGTTAGCATTGAAATAATCAGCCCACTTTGCACTCTGAGGGCATAAAGCCCTACGTACCCTGATCTACAGAGTGTTCACAAGCTGCTTAATTGTTAGCCCACAAAAGGTCTTGTCCTCTGGTAGTGTTAAAAATAATCAGGATTAAGTGGTTTGACTGGTAGCTACTGAGCTCAAAAACAGTAAAAAAGAAAAACAAGCCCATAGTTTCCACAAATCTGAACAACAGTGAATTTTTAAAACGGAAGCTGGGAAAGACAACTTTAGAATGGGATTCCCTACCTTTGACCAGATGGCTGGTGAATGTGTGAACTTTTGAACTGCTGGAAACACATGTAGATTATTCCATACCAGGATGAGGATTAGGGACAAGTACTGCATGAGAAGGGCTCATGTTATTTAACAACCTCTCCAAAAAAGTCTGCTTGCATCCCTGCAGTCTTTGTCTTGATATGTCTGCTTGTTCATCGATTGCTTCTAAGTAAAGACAATGCCACTGGTGCGTGTCAATCTGATCTCATTTACTTTGAAAACCTTAGCAACAGAACTGAAAAGCAGTTCTAAGGTGCCGTTCAGAACACAAACTGGTCTGTAAGCACCCGTTTCTGGCACCGTCCGTTCAGAGTTAGAATCCAACGTTCACATTTTCGGCGGTGTCTCTTCTGTTTTATCCATCCGTCGTTTTGATGAGTTCCAATTGAGTAAGCAGACTTTGCTCTTCTGTATAGCAGACAGTGAAAATGAGCGTGTAGGACATGGGTCATTGACAAAGATCAAGGGCACTCCATTGTATCAACAACTTTAATAGCCTCAGAAAATGAGCGTGACTCATGGCCACGACATTGACTCGCTTGGCCATCTAAACTACCCCTTCTGTCTCCTCCTCTCTCACTCAGTGTCCCATTCATTACACCAAACTGTACACATGTATTGAACAAACTGAACTTAACAATAAAAATGAAGTACTTAGAGTGTCAAGGTGTAGGATCAACAAATTGCACTGACGAGCAGGCACAATCCCTCATGCGCACAGACAACTGCAGACGTCAAAATTCAGTTGAGTCAAGCACTTAAAATGACATCATTTGCATAAGTGTAACACGACACCTTGGCTCTAATTTATGCTGGAATGATACGTGCAGTATGGACTACCTAAATGAGCCAGATTCAGTCGCTTCTCTCCCAAACTTGCAGGGAAAGGAAACAGAAAAAAAACTTGCGATTATTTCATTGTGTGCCATTATTTTATCGCATGTTGAACTATGCAAAAACATCACTGCTAACTATTTTGGCATGCCGCGTATTTCTGTTGGTCAGTAACGCAAAACAAATGGGACATGCCAGGATTTGCTGGCATAAGCTTTATGTAAATAACTGCAAAGGAATTAAACATTGTTTTTCCTTCAATACTGCAAGTCACATTACATCATAAGATATCCGTCTATTGTATATTTGTCTAGCAATCAATGGCTAAGGAATTTGGGCTAATGCTTAGTTATTATTTATATAGCATATCGAAAAGTTATAATAAACTAAAATCAAACCGTTTACAACTGGGGGGTGCTGCTTATCAATGGAGAAGCATATTCAACCTGAGTACCTACAAAAATTAGTTTTCTATTGAGGAAATACAACTTTCAATGAAATGCTAAATAAAATTAGAGCTATATGTCTTCTGTCTGCAAAGGTGACATTCTCAGAGATTCATGGTAGGGCAACACAATTCTCACTGTTTCACGTCGAGTGTCTTGTGGAAATGATTATCTGTGTACCAACAGAGAGGCCTTGCAAAACTCTCAGCAGGAAAAGGACCCTATCACATTGTCTTTGGCAGTATAGAAACTCAGACTCAAATACCTACCTACCTACCTACCTACCATCCATCCATCCATCCATCCATCCATCCATCGCCCAGCTGCTTGTCCTGGACAGGGCCATAGGGTAAACTTGAGCAGCCTTAAGCGTATAGACTGTACATTTACGTATGTTGACGTGACACGGTGGAAGAGAACACACAAAAGCAGACTATAGAGGCTCAGTGCGTCCTTCAGTGAATCTACTGCCAAATGTGTGAACAATAGAAGGGAATTCCATCATCCATTTTCTGACCACTATTCCTAGTCAGGGTCACGGTGAGGCCTGGAGCCTATCCCAGGCTAGTCTACACCCTGGATGTCCATTACAGGGCACATACTCCATCATTTATGCACTAGTGGCAGATTAGGAATGCCAATTAGCCTAACAGCATGTCTATGGACCGTGGGAGGAAACTGGAGTATTTGAAAGAAACCCACGAGACCCAAGAAGAACATGTAAACTCAACACACATGAGATTCCAGTCCCCTATCCTAGCCAGCATTGATTGGTTGGTTTGGGATACTCCCGGCCACCATGGATGTGGAAGCGTCATTCAGTGCCAGTATGGATTGGTAATTCAGGATATACTCCCACCCACCACAGGTTTTGAAGTCTCAATCAGCGCCAGAATTGATTGGTAATTCAGGATATACTGCCAACACCACGGGTTTTAAAGCTTCATTTAACACCAACATTGATTGCTTAGTTCGGGACGCTCCCACTCACCATGGGTTTTCAAGCCTCATTTGTCCCATCACTACAGATGAAGTTGTGGAGAGAATCTTGAGCAGATAAAAACCAAGATAACTGTTAATGTTGCAGAAAACCGGATGAACCAGTTAAAATGCCCCACCTGCTGGACCCAATGCCTGGACCTTCTTTTCGACGGACTCGCTGCTCTTTCCGTTACCTCTGAGAAGACGCTAATCTCATTCATCTCTCTGGTTAGCGTTAATGAGACAGGCCAGTCCAAACGTGTTGTCAGGTTTACTCAATGCCACCTCAGTGATTTGAAGCAGACTCGATGGATTCATTTACCAATGTAAACAGTTCTTTGCACCTGCAAAATACTCTATAAACTGAATTCAGTGGTATTTAAAAGCTACAGAGAGGCAAAGGGAAGAGTAGTCCACAGGGGGTCTCAGCTGATTTCTAAAATATTCCCATCTGGAAAGATGCCTTGAAATCCCCCCCGAAAACAGGAACATTAGAAAAAGCAACAAGCAACATATTTGGAATTTGAACCATGTGTAAACCACAATTAGGCATGTAAATAAAGAGATGGTAGTATTCCATATGCAGTTTGGTCATATTTCAGAATGATCATTCAAGTGGACTCCGTGGCTCAGTAGAGGCGTGACCACGCGGGCGTGCGGCTGAGGGTACAAACCTGATCCTCAAGGTTCACAGGCGTTTCCTCACACGGCACAGAGACGAGTGACTCGGGTGAATCAGTGAATCTCTGTTGGTTTTACTCTCCGATTACAGAAGAAAGTGTCATCTATTTTGCCTTACCCTTTGTTTGTAGATCCTTTATCTCACTGGATGAAAACCCACCCACCGCCCAACCAAAACTGTAGTGACTGATGAATGATAAGGTATGTTAATAAATTGCTATTAATGAAATCTGGTTCATCGCTAGGTGTGCTGGCTGCATTGTGTCAGATCACGAGTGAATCTTGTTGACATTCGGGCGGTGAGAAAGCAGGCCTTCTATTCAAGTCTTTCAGTTCCTTATAAGAATATAATAAGGAACTCTTTTAAGTTCTCCCCCAGGGAGAGGGTTCTGCTCCATTAGAACAACCACTTTCTGACACGAGAACAGCTTCATTCCCCGAGAAGTTTTACTATTTATCACCTGAAAGCACCCCCAATTACATATTTATTTCAATAAATTTATGCTTTTTTCCATTACCTAAGTTATTTTTCTGTATTCATTTGGATTCGAAAAGACCAAATCAAATTCTTTGTATGTGTGCATACTTGGCTAGTAAAATTGATTCTGATTATGTAAGCGGATAGTGCTGGCACACATCTAGCATTCTACGAATGCAAATGCAACGTCAGAAAAAAAAAAAAAACTGCACGATGTTCCGCCGTAAACGTGCAGCCATCAGCAATTGCATTGCAGGGAAATTTTTCTCTTTGACGTGTGAACGTTTAGCAGGTGATGGCCATCGACGGAGACCGGTAGGTGACCAAAGCACCGAGAAAGTCCGTTTTTAAGCTAAGAATGTCATCCTGGCTTTTAACTAGATTGGAGCTGAATAACCGATCAGTGCTCAGGATTCCAGTAATTCGGAACACTTCATATTTTGAGCAGAAAATCATTTTATATTACAATAATATTAATTATTACACATCCCATCCAGGGTGTACCCCAACCCTGTGCCCTGTGCTGCTTGAGACAGGCTCTAGGCCTGCCGCAATAAGAAAAACGTCTACCAACGACAGGCCAATTTTCAACATCCGCTGAATAAGCTTTTTAAAAGGCCAATTTAAAAGTCCAATTTTACCATTGTAAAATTGAACTTTCCAGTAAGAAGTATTTTTTTGTCATTTCCTTATGGTCACCTAAGAACTCTGGAGAGAACAGTATGTCACTGCTGGCATTTCTGGTACATTACGGAATCATACAAGACCAAAGGGTATACGGGTTAATAGAAAACACCCTGTTTATGCTGCTCCTTGTGTACTGGGATGACCTGCCGAATAGTGACTGGACAAATGAGGCTTCAAAACCTGTGGTCAGACGAGGTATGCTGCTATTGACACTCCCACCCAATATGTGTTTTGAAGCTTCATTTAGCACCAGTATTAATTGGTTGATTCAGGATACTCCCACCCACCACTGCTTTTGAAGCTTCATTTAGCAGCAGTATTAATTGCTTGGTTCAGGATACTCCCACCCACCACTGCTTTTGAAGCTTCATTTAGCAGCAGTATTAATTGCTTGGTTCAGGATACTCC
>JAACJT020000095.1:114456-153754 GCA_009936485.2 Gymnarchus niloticus | reverse complement strand
CACCCACCATGGGTTTTGAAGCCTCATTTAGCACCGGTATTGATTAGTTGGTTCAGGGTACCCCTACTCACTACGGGTTTTGAAACCTCAGTGTCCCATCACTACCAAAACCTTTTCCAGCTAGGATTTTTCTGTTTAAACTTTAGCACTTAACATTTAAAATGAGCTTAACTGCACGTGAATTTAACACATCTGTGCAAACCGAGAAGAAAGCATAACCTCTCTTTAAAGAGATATGGGGCTGAGAGAAAAGCATAACCTCTCTTTATCGAGATATGGAGCTTGGGATTGTTTCGAATTCAGGACACACAAGTGTGTTTTCAGTGCATTCCTTGCCAAACAATGACAGTCTCTCTTAGCTCATTTGGCAAGGGTAGCGTTTGCTCTAGGATTCTTCAAGAATAAATAAAATAAAGCGGACACCCACGACATGAACGCAGAAGTACAGGGTACGGTGTCCCTTTACAATGTTGGATTTACACTGCCGAAGAAAAAGCGGAGGCGAGCGGCATGGAGCGAGAAGATCCCCAGGGACTGCCATTGTCTGTTCCGGCTATGGATTCAAACGCTGCGAAAAGAGTCTTATTCCTGACAGTCGCTGGGCAATCTCGTTTGTGCCGGAAAGAATTAAAGCTGAAGTTTTTTTAATGAAAAGCGGCCTTAACGGGCTTTATGGGGGGTTGGTGGAGTTGGGCTTCGATGACACATCCTCCAAGGGTTTAATGAAACCAGATGGCTCGCTGGAATATGGCAGATCTTCCAGCTGGGGTCCCTGGAGATGCATGCAAGCTGCTCTCTGCAGCAAACTCACTATCTTTCATTAATTCCAGCTTTACTCTCCCACTGCTGCTATGGCCTCCTGAAGGTACAAACTGGTGAAATTCTTCTATGGCAAATCTGGAATATGGCTCAAATGATTATTTGCTTAATGCCATTTGAGTTCACTCCTAAAACCTACTGCTTGTATTAAACATGGCAGAGAATTATTGCATTGTTAAGCTTTCCTCATATTTGTGGAAAAGATTTGTTCTCAAACAGACATTAAATAGTTAAATAAACACAGTTTGGGGTCTACACACAAGTTACTAGTTACAGCCCAAAGCCTCTGGGTGTAGGGTTCAAAGCAGACACCATAGATTTTAACTGAAAACGATCACTAGCCAAGTGTTGCTCCTATGTTTGAAAATGCAGGGACATAATAATTAAGTTATGAAGCTTACAGTTTATTTTTAGCGCATTCTAAAGAAACATTCATTCAGATAACTCAGATATGTATATTTGCTGAAGCAATGAGTCCCCCCCACCCCACAGCGTTTTAGTCTACAGTATAACCTATTTGTTGTAAATCCAGCATAAGTGTGTTTTGTTACCGGTGGACCTGATACTGACTTTGAAAGAAAAAAAAAAAAAGTTTTAAATTGAGTCCATATTAAACGGCTCACAATCATAAAACGGGAATCGCAAATATACAAACAGTAGTGAGTTCCTCGTTCTCCTCGCTCATCAGAACGCCCTTTGGTGTTTGGAGTGAAACCAAAACACACGTGTGTCGATTTTCGCCTCCGTCGGGTTACCGCACTACATCCTGAGTGGCAGGTTTACTAATCACGCTCGCTAAATGCAGCCGAATGTGCAGAACGATGTTTACACGTGGCACAGAAACGAATCGCTCGCGGGCATCTTGGAACGTCTCGCGCGCGCGCGCGCAAAGCCGACCTGCCGCTAAAGTATTACGCCAGCTCGAGGTGCAAAATGCAAAAACAATCATCCATCAGCTGTCAAGTACGTTCGTACTCGCCTTGTCCCGGCTAAATGCGAGGCGGCACAGTAACACAAACGTGACGACACCCCCATGCGATCACTCTCCCTGCGTCAGAAGAAGAGGAACTCGCTCACTTGTGGCCCATCTCGTGAGCGATGGTGAAGGCCAGACTGAGCCCGCTGTCCTCCGCCAGGACGCACTTCCTCCTCTCGCTGCACATGCCGTTGAGATATGCGATCCCTGTTGGGAAAACAGCCTCGCATGGGTCTTTTGCTGCGATCGACTGGCCATAAACCACCCCGTCCCTCTTTCCATAAAACCCATGGAAACCAGGGAAATCAGGATTGGTTTAACGGACCAGATCAGTATATCCTGTGACAACTCGTGGACCTGTCCACTTAGAAACATGGTGAACGATTAAAATGTCAGCGCTTTTGCTTGTTAAACTGTAATTGGTACCGTTTGGCTCAATAAACATTACACTGATGCTGAAATACAATGACTGAATATCCCTATGTGTCAAAAATATCATTATTTTGTACAATAAAAGGCAATACACCATGCACATTTTACGGATAATGGATGGATAACGATAAGGAGAACTCAATAAAAAATGATCAGAATTTTAGCATTAAATATTCACATTAAGTCATTGACTTGATCTCTTGACCTGTAAGGAGTGTATAATTGATATCCTTGTAAAGCTAGCTTAATGACTTCCATCGTTCAAAGATTCATCTGTCGTCTTCTTTCTGTCTCGTTTGTACAACATGGTCTCACTCCTTCTCTCAGGTAGAGAGGAGATTTAATCCACCACGCCCAAACACGTAGGAGGGAAGTCCCTATCGAAAAACACACTTTATTAATCAAATATAACGATGGTATGGAGAACACTATGAAGCATATTTTCCCCAGGTTAACCTGGCCCCACGTTCGTGAGGAGCGATGCCAGGTAGCATCGCGCTTGATGTGTGGTTATGGATCCGTCGTAGACGTGACATGGATCCGTCACAGACGTGACATCTGCTCCTCAGCTACTGCAAGATCAGGTTAAAGGGAAAACCAGGAAAGGGAATTCTTATTTTCCCATATAGCGGATCGTATGCTGTGACCTTTGATGGCTTAATCACCCCGTTGAAACGGATCCAGAACTAATGCTTTCCATTACGAAACCAGGTAGAACAATCAGGCCTTTGATGGACAAAGTAAATAAATGCAGTTTCAAGCTGAAATGTCAATTACAGTACTATGTGTTCCAATCTTTCTCTATCTATACACCTTCACCCCCCCCCACCCCTACCCACCCAAGCACCATCACTCCCCTATTTCTTAATTTTCAATGTTTTTGAGGCTCCAAAGCCTTTCAGGATCGGAAATATGATTCTCAGACGAGAGATTAGCGCTAATCTGTCCATTAATGACTGTTAGGGCTCCCCTGTCTGTCTTTGCCATGAAGAGAGTAGCGGCTAGTTGCTCCATTCTTTCTGCACTTAGCCAAGTAACTGGCTTTGTGGGCATCATGTTTTCTTAAACCCCTCCCCAAAAGCCCCCGTGTCCTGTAATGACATCCCTCTCACTGGAAATCGGAGCCGAGCGGCTGTGATCTTCGTGATAACCCTCTTCACCAGGCATGAGATGCTAACGTCTCTCCAGTAGTCAAAGCGTGTCGAGTTGACTGTGCGCAACAGAGCTCAAACACAGCTGTTTGCTTTCTCCGCAGAATGTGTTTTTCTCTCTCTTTAACCATCAAACTAAACATGAATTTAAAGACATGCAACTGGCAAGTTGCCTTAAAAACAACAGAGGTGCAAGGAGTCAAATATGCTGTCCTGCAGAAACAGCTGCAAGGATTTTTGAGCATATACGAAATTTTTTTTGCACCCGACTTCAGTCAGAAGAACGTAAAAAAATGATATAACGGCCGCCATTTCTATGAAGTAAATGAACCCGCACTGGCAATGCAGAGAAAGGTACAATCTCTCGTCCTTTCCTTGCATCCGCGTGTAGAAGCACAACGCTTAATATTTTATCGCGGACCATCAATCTTCCACCGGTGCTGATGATAAACACAGGCTACCTCATCCACATATGTTACACACCTGTAGCAGTAGCATGAGATACCCAAGAACACAAATAGCACGCACATAATCTGAGGAGGTAAGGCTTTGCGATGAACACAGGATTCAGCAGGTACGTCCACAGCTCAGAAGGTCCTCAGACAAACAGGGCGTGGCATGCAAATGTCTGATACCCCCAATACTGCAGGCAGCAGCACTGCCCAATGCGTTGTTCATATTAGCATGACACATTTTGGCAATTCATCTATGTTTACATAAGAATTTAATGCAATTTAGGTTTGATTTTTTTTTCTTGACCTAGCCAGAAGAAAACTAAAATTTTACATTACAAAATACTCCAATTTAGTAGGTGGTCTGATTGCGATTTTGTTTTCCTGTTATGAAACTTGCAGTTTTAATCACATGAACCTAATTATACACTGTCACATATGTCATTTTCTGATGTCGTCATCCATACAGAATGTTTGGCTAAATGAGGAAGGATTTTTGGTACACGTTGAAATGGTTCCTTGGTAAGAGGGCAGCATCTACTGAGCATGATAACTTCATGTTCTGTCATCAGGGGGTCTACTACTAATCTGAATGTTGACTAACAAGCATGATAACTTCATGTTGCATCTTCAGGGGGTCTAGCACTAATCTGAATGTTGACTCACAAGCAGGATAACTTCATGTTGCGTCTTCAGGGGTCTACCACTAATCTGAATGTTGACTCACAAGCAGGATAACTTCATGTTGCATCTTCAGGGGTCTACCACTAATCTAAATGTTGACTAACAAGCATGATAACTTCATGCTGCATCTTCAGGGGTCTACCACTAATCTGAATGTTGACTCACAAGCATGATAACTTCATGCTGCATCTTCAGGGGGTCTACCACTAATCTGAATGTTGACTAACAAGCATGATAACTTCATGCTGCATCTTCAGGGGGTCTACCACTAATCTGAATGTTGACTAACAAGCATGATAACTTCATGCTGCATCTTCAGGGGTCTACCACTAATCTGAATGTTGACTAACAAGCATGATAACTTCATGCTGCATCTTCAGGGGGTCTACCACCAATCTGAATGTTGACTCACAAGCAGGATAACTTCATGCTGCATCTTCAGGGGGTCTACCACTAATCTGAATGTTGACTCACAAGCAGGATAACTTCATGTTGCGTCTTCAGGGGTCTACCACTAATCTGAATGTTGACTAACAAGCATGATAACTTCATGCTGCATCGTCAGGGGGTCTACCACTAATCTGAATGTTGACTCACAAGCAGGATAACTTCATGTTGCGTCTTCAGGGGTCTACCACTAATCTGAATGTTGACTAACAAACATGATAACTTTGTATTGCGTCTTCAGGGGTCTAACACTAATCTGAATGTTGACTAATATGTTGGGCAGTCCAAAGAAGAAAGATAATAAAATCTGAATTTGAATGCGAAAACTTAGAGAAGCACTAGGAAAAAAATCTAACCATTATGTTTTCATTATGTAATCCTCATGTCACCAAACATAATGCAGAGATACTGTATTCAGGGGTCTTTTTTGTTGGTGTAATTTGACTATACTTCAGATTTGTGAGCGATGCAGCGTGGAATGCTGGGCACCAGAGGAAACGGTGTGTAATGTAACATGACTGCCAGACTCGTTCCTCATACACTCTTGTGCCCATGCTGGATCTGCTAACACCTAAGTGAGGCATAAATCCATCAGGAAAGTGCCAGCGGTTCTCCACAGTAATGTAGACGGGAGGATGAAAATTCTGAAATCATGAATGTCATATTTTTTTAAAAAGTACAGAAAATTAAACAAATCATAACTCTAAAGAAAGACTAGGAAGGATTATCCAACCACTTCGCTGGACTTACAGCATGGCTTAAATGATGGGATCAAAAACACTGTCATAATGCAGCACAGGAGGCAAGCGTCAACAGAATCAAAATTTAAATCAGATGCATCCAGGCTGACAGAATCAAAATCTGATGTCTCCAGACTGACAGGGTGAAAATCTAAATCACACTTCTCCAGGTGGACCGAATCCAAATCTAAATCAGAGATTTCTAAGTTGAAATATGTAAATCAGATATGTATCTCCAGATTGACAGAATGTAAATCTAAATCAGATGTCTTCAGTCTTGGTCCCTGAAGCCCAGTCTAAATTTTCCAGTCATTTTTAATGCACTAAACAATGTCAGGACAGAGGGAAAATGTTAAATTATTTCAGTTAATTAGTTCAATTGGGCACTTACAGACTCCAAGAAAAGCAAACGAGGTGCTGCACTGGCCTGCCACTGAGGCACCAAAGCCATTAAAACGTACATGACTTTGTCCAACAGTGGCTCACAGCTTGTGTCAACAATGAAGCTTGTCTTAGGCCAGCAATGTGCAGTGAGCAGGACGACAGCACAGACGGTGAAAATGACCGAGCTGGGGTAGAAAGGCGCCACCGAATGTGTCACTCACACGACAACGCTGGATTAATATCCGCACGAAAAATCCTGAATTAAAGATATAAACTTCTGAGTGAATGGTTAGTAAAAGGAATATTACAAAAAAAAAATTCAAAAATGATCATTGCTTTTACTGATATATTTTTGCAAACATATTCGTCATTACTAGTCTTATTGGTCTAAACTACCACAGCTGTACAACATGATCAATTTACACTGATTTAAGCTGTTCAACTCTTAATTGCTTAATTAATTTAGCAGTGGCCAAATTAGCCCGAGTTGCACAATTATGAGTCAAATACAGCTGTGTTGGTCTTGGGTAGTACGTCTGGTGGATTTAGTTGGCATTTTAACTCAATTCAGGCCATTTCATTCTCTTTATTAGTAGAGTTGCATCTGCCTTGTATGCCTTATACTGCGTTTGCAAATTTTAGGTAAAATACAATATTAAAAGCATTTATCATGCTCTCTGTGTTGTATACCATGGCCTTAATACTGGATCCAGCGTCTGTGTAATATAAACGGGCTTCTGGACTGAAGAACTGATCTTCCTCTTGAATAAAAAGTCTTTAAACAGCACTTCAACGCTAAAAATCCTCAGTTTGTCTTAAAAGCATTTAATAAGCAGTTATCCTTAGTTCACTGCATATTTAATTTGTTCTACGCAGTGACTATTGCATTATATAAACCTGCTCTCCATGTAATCTCCACATGTAACGTTGTATGTTGAATGTCTTGTTTATTTGGTTTTAATTATTTGCAAACTTTGCCAGTGGTATATCTGAATTCCTCCTGGGGTTTAAAATGAACAAGCGGGAGTAACCGCTTAACGCGTCACAGAAAACAGGGTCCTGCACCGTGTAAAGCGTAGGATTTAGGTGCGTAGCATATCCACAGAACATGGAAACAATTACATCTTGATAAAGCTCAGCGAACAGTGCCACAGCCACGGCAACCCTACACAGCACTTTGAGGGCCTGACTGTGTGGTGTGTGACCGTCAACCATCTTTTTGCGTAAGTGACGGAGACAAGCCAGACAACGGCTTTCTTTGGGCTTGATACGGTGACGCGCCTCGTGTCCATCACGCGAAACCTCCAGGTTACGTTCGCCGCGTAACGCATTGAATCGTCCGGATTCATAGAGGTTTGGCTCACGGAGGCGAGCCGGCCACGATCGTACGGTTTCTTTCGATACCGAAGACATCCATCTCTCGAGGTCGGGGCTGATGTGATATTGCTAGGCAGACACCTTCTCACCTTACGCGATGAGTTAAAGTCAACCAGTCTGCTGTATTCATTACAACTGCTGCCTTCTGTAGGCTGTAGAGTACAGGATATATACAGTAGACGTACAAAGAACGAAAGACCGATTCCTTAACGGAGCATAAATGAACAAAAAGTAGAATGAAATTGAATTAAATTATTCAAGTTCTGAAAAATTAGTAGATATTTATGCATGAGAATTACCATTTGTCAGAGTGTGTTTCTAACTAATGTAACTCTTCTTCTCACAGAGGCCAGTCTCCACCTTCAATGTGGTTGGCTTGAATTCTTTAAAGACGTTTTTCAAAGTGGGATCTTTCTGTGCTTTTTGCTTTATTATCACGGGGCTACCTGACAGGAAAGTCACGTGATTAATGGCCAGCTGTGAATAAAGCGAAGCTGCTGATCTTTTGGGAACAATAAAAATATGGCGGTTACCTTGGCTATCTGTGGAAACCAAAAGAAATGAACTCCTGGGAAGAGCAGCCACTCGTAGTCTGCTTTCACGGCTATTATGCTTCAATCTTGTGTTGCATGGAGGAGTACGAGCTCATTCAAATAGGGAAGTGACGTCGTTTATCGCAAAGACCTTTTCAGTTGTGCAGTAGCCTGGCGATCCATCCATCTTCCATGGTATCTTACTCATTGCTGGGTTGGTGGCTCAAGACTGGGCGTGGTGCCCGTCCATCGCAGGGCACACGTAAACCTTCACACCCTCAGATATGTCAAGCATCATGGCTAACCCTTGAGACTCACACTTTTCAGCGGTAGCTGCCACCTCACCAGCCGTGAGACATAAATTCTCACAACTCCCACGGTTTCTGCATGGCAGGTCCCCCCCAAGTTCACAGAAATTTCTGCTCGCTGCCACCCCCTACCCCTGCTCACACAAATTTCACAGTATACCGATGAGATCGCACTTTTTTTTACATGACTCGCTATTTTATATGGCTTTTTAAATTGCAATCTCGCCATTATGAGTGCGGCTACATCGACATGTATGCACTTTGACTGATTTAAAGATTCCAAAGATGCTATTTCATTTGTTAGTCTGCTTCTGCTCTGCAGAGGGAATCTCAAACTAACACTGGGAGAACACATAAACTATATAGACAGAGAGCTGGGGTGGTAATATAAAACCCCCAACCCTGAAGGTGTGACGTTATGGTGCTACCCACTGACCCAACATCCAATCAAAAGCCCCAACAAATGAAATTCAGCTGAGAACAGCGGATGACTCAATAAATGCAGCTGACTCACATTTACGCTACAGACTGAGCTAACACAGAGATCGTCAAACAGGAAATCAAAATTTTCCTCAAAATGCAGGAACTTACCCACGGTGTCACAGGGCTCGTCTTTGTGCACGCAGAAATCTTTCCTGAAACATAAAAGACGAAACATCAGCACAGAGTAGGCAAAGCTGCCAGATCATCCGACCCATTTGTACATAATTTGTACAGCTCAGTGGCCAACTACAAAGCATCTTTATCCCATTCTGTAGTAGTACAGCCAGGGTGCGAGGGATTATCGGGGATATTTTTGTCATCGTCAATCCATAAAGCTGCTTGGGGACTCATTGAGAGACGGGTTTTTTACGAGAAGTTTTTACACTCTGCTTGGGAGGCCTGGACAGAGGTCATAGCCTCCAGATGTCACAAGCAAAGTCTGTATTGGCCTAAGCTGACCAAGGTGTGGCTTCCTTTCTACAAGGAGCCAAATACTCCGACTGGGACCTTTTCACGGAGCCGGACTCGCTGCCCTCTCTAAAGCGGTCCTCCTCACTCTTAGTACCCCAGATGTCTGGTCTTCGGACATCATTGAAACCCGTTAGCACCATGGCCAACATGGAGCTTGAGGACTTTTAATCTGAAGTGAGAACAGGTCTGTGCATGTAGCTGGCTTCCCCTGAGGTACTCCAATGAAATATTGAGTTAGATTGTAAATTGCTTTGGATAACGGCTTTGGGTAAGGCGCAGAACAGAAAAAAAAATAAAAACGCAGTACTGCTCCTTTGGCCGAGTCGGCTCTGAAACGTCTTGAGTGCTATCAGGATTCCCTCTGAAAGCAGATCGAATTACGGTGATGTCAATGGCTAAGGACAATGAACCCCTGTGTTCGTGATTAAGGTCAGTGCGGTGGAGTGTTTTTGTTACTGACCTTTCCGTTAAGGGCAGCAGAGGTTCTGAAAAACTATTTAAGTATAGAGAAGGCTCGGTCATGAGATGCAGCACAGATCTGAGCTTTCTGATTACAAATTGTATTTTTGAATTAGCAAAGTGCAGGCAGTCTAAAAATCCAGGGGAGCTAAGAAGTGATGAATGGTCACAAACGGACATGAATACTCTAAACATTTATGTGAATGTTTTTTCAAACCTTTTGTGAGAATTTTGACTGATCGTTTTTGACTGCTCTTGAGCTTTTGCGCTTATGTAATTTTATTTGTTTCATTATTTATCGACAGACATTCCTGGATTCCATCAGGGCCTTTCGGAACAGTCTCCGGGCCCCCGAGTCCACGTGTTGCTGCCAACAGCTGAATCAGTCAGTCTTAGACAGTCACAAACAAGACAATGGACAACACTGGAACAACAAATAAAATGTGATTAAGACACAGCTGGCTGATTAACTGCAGAGAACCTCGCAGGGACACGTCACCTCATTCCGCATGACTCCATGACACCCGAAATATGAAGCACCTGCCCGGGGAAATTAAATCGTGTGCCAGGAGAAAGGCAACTCTCAACAGACGTGCAGAGTCGAGTTCCCAAGCAGATCCAGCTTTCTAAAGGGTTGAAAACCTATGTTTGGTTCTGCGTAGAGCAGTTGTCAATACCCCATAGGTGACAACAAGCGGAATTAAAACCAGAAAGCAATGCGTGCGGTGGACGCATATCTCAGCCGCTGTAATCCTCATGAACTCGGTTTGAAGGCGAGTGGAATGGAGGGCGGAGCATCCGAGCGTAAAGCGACGTGGCACGTTTCGAAGGCCGAGCCGGAGTAGACCTCCTACCTGGTGATGAGGATGGCGGTGTCCACCGAGGGCGTGTCGTCCATCCAGAGGCTGGAGAAGTCCGATCGAGCTCCCTTCCTCCCGTACTGCACGTGCTGCCAGTGGCAGAAGCTCTCAAGCATCTTCTCGCCGTGCTGCCCGACGTACATGTCTGCCTGAGGAGGATGCATATGTTACCTGCGGTCCGTCCGGTTTCACCCCCAGTCCTTTACATGACCCGGTGTGTCTGCTGAAGTCATTCAACTCAAACGGCCTCAACGGTGCTACTGTGAATTCAGCCTAGGACCCATTCCTTACTGCTGCCGTGCCACCGTACGGCACGTCGCTACTGGATCTTCTACGTTGTATCAGTTTTCCCGACAGACCAAGGAAACAAAACACTTTTTAACCAGTGCCTCAAAGTTTCTCCAAAAAAGCCTTATCCTTGAATTCTCACTTTGAAATATATATGCTAATCCTTTACAAATTGACTTACAATGGGCATTCTGCTGTCGAGATTATTCTCCGTTTAAAAAACAATTAAAGGTAATTCTTATTAGATTATAAGACTGATTACATAATGTGTTCAAGTATATGATGCATGGCAGAATGTCAATACTGGCTTTCAAAATTGGGGGCCAGGAAGTTTAACTGTGGAAACAGCCTAACGAGGTAAGACTGTATTCCATGGAGAAAAGAGGTAATCCACTTTACAGTTCTGACAGCTGCTGGGGCTGAATCAAAGTGAGGGCTAACATTTTAATACATTTACGTTCTATGCAGTGTTGTCCAAGCCATTCTCCCCTGCGAAATGTAAACCACATTAAAACCAACGTAATATTATTAAAACAGCCTAAATGTGTTTTTTGTTGCTTTAGCGATCCTCTCGTTTTTCTGTCTGCACGTCCCAAACTCTCCAAAGGCTCGCACTTCCACATTCGTCCAAAAGCCGAAAAAACGCAAGTCATAGCAAACTGACTAAATGTACTATTGGCGCAAAAACAAATCCGTGAATAAAAAAATGAAAAACTGATTCTCCTCGCAAAAGTGATTTAACAGTGATGCAAGTCCACTTGCCGAGCTTCAGGTCGGTATGTTTATAAATAACACGCAAATGGTAATGTGGCCTTCAGCTGTTAGCCTCGAAAAAGTCAAAACCCATTTCACCACACACAGTTTTAGTACACAAAGATAATTCGTAACAAAGCCTTTTGAATTCGTCAGTCGAATATGGTCCTGCAGGCAGTGTGCAGCTCGGCAAGTTAGGGCTGTGTTGCTATTCCAAAGGCTGTGGGTTCCAATCCCACGGCTGATGGAGTAATCATATCACTCTTGGGCCCTTGAGCATGGCCCCTAACCCCAACTGTTCTCGGGATGCTGGCTGACCGTGCTCCCTGACCACAAACTTTCTTGAATTTTATGTTGCTTTGGACAAAAAGTGTCTGCTGAACAGATGTGATTTACGCTTAAATGTATGGATGTGCTGGAAAGGAAATCCTAGTCAACACTATAGGGGACACAAATGCCATATTTAAATGCAAGCTACACACAATCTGGCAACACCCTCAGGAAAAATAATGAAACACAACAACAAGAAGCATTTCCTGTATTGTTTATCCCAACAGACCACTTTTCCGTCACTAATTAAAGTTTTGTAGGATGAACACTTAATCACAGACATATCCATCCATGTTTTGATTTGATCATACTAGAGTGTAACTGCTGTTAACTCTGACAGAGGTATAATTAATTCAGTACTCTGGTCATTTCTGCAGCATGTTTTCATTTGCACAAGGAGCCCCATTCCAAGCAATCACGTATTAAGGAGAAAATGTATCCTTACTGGGGTTTCCTGAAGTAGTACAAGCTTGGTTACACAAATGTTGATCTGGATGCCAAGACTCTTGTGTTGAAATAAGTTGAAAACCTGGAACAAAAATGATTAGATCATACTGGGTGTGCAACAGTACTTCAAATCACTTGAAAGTTTTGAATCACCCTGTGAATTAACCAAGTGCATCATAGATACCCAGCTCATAAAATAAATTTTAAAAAATGAGAAAATACACTTGCTTCCCATTTCAGCACATTAAAGCCAAGGATGGGGATGTAAGTTGTACTACACAAACTATTTACACAATAAGTAACTGTGACATGATTTAAAGTCGTAATATCCTGTCAGTTGTAGCTGATTTCACTGCTCAGAATCCAAACGAGCGATGACCTTCGGCTAAGCGACCATGGAGTGGAACAGGGGAGAGGGTGGTGAGAACAAAATGGTAGCTACAGAAGTGGCGACGGGTGTGGCAAGCGACTGCTCACGTCCCATAGGTGCGTCTGTCTCAAAGGGTCAAGTGATGTGGCAACGCCTGATTGGACAAAACGGAGGGAGGGCAGAGTCATGAGATCAGTGAGGCTGTCGACATCTGCATTCATGAGCACCAGCATGGAGATCTGGAAAGGTCTGGATGGGAGGGTGATGGGCAGAAGTAATGTCTGTGAGGAATGCACTAATTATTTTCTATGGTAGTATTCGACAGGTAAAACTCGGAAGCTTGAGGCATCTTGAGGCAGCTTGAGGGATCTTTGCTTTCTATTCATTTTCTTGGGACGTACCCTAAACTCGGGTAAAATTGGCATCCCAGGAGAAAACTGAGCCCAGATGAGAGGAGTGCCAAACGTTGCCATATTAAATGTTTATAACCTTTTCGGATCCATCTTAAGCTCCGGGAGTGGGAGGAAATGGCAAGTGCCGCTGAACATCTGGATTAAAAATGTCACCAGGCAGACTTACCATGTTCATGACGGTCAGGATGAAGCGCCTGGCCGCCTCCACGCCGTAATAGCTGACCATGGCAGGATCGGCTACCACCAGCGTCTCCATGTTGTATTCATGGTGTAGTTTGTAGGAGTACCTCTTCCCTCGCCCGCTCTCCACCTGTCGTCGGCCCTTGCTTCTCAGTTTCTCTGTGGAAGACAGATCACACCCGGTGCAGTTCGAGTTTTTCCACTCCAACTCGGAGCAGCGAGCACTCATCGAGCATACAGAACCAGGAGACCTGACGGGTTTTGTGGCTCGGCTGTGAAAAGACGAGGCTGTGTAAATCCAAAGCAGCTAGCTAAAACCTCTTAATGAAAACCTTCAAACCCCAAAGCTATGGCCATAAAGGAACTCAGCCTGTCAAGACTTCCAACTTACCTCCAACGAGCCTCAATCATATTTTCATCACGACCTACAGGGGCAAAGGTGGGGAATGTGGCTATTTTGGTGGGGGGGAGCACCCACCAAACAAGTAAGACATATGCACATCACAACGCATCACTCCACAGATTCGTTAAATTAGGTGTGAAAGCCTTTTGTTGAAGCATTCTGGCAAATAAACAATCTCCACGTAGCTTCGGTGTGAAAGGAAAGGTGCGTTTCCAAGGACCGGAGCAGGGTGGCCCGTGAATCAAACATGGATCCAAGAAAGGAGAGTGCATTGGCAGCTCGGACCGCGACCGGGCAGGATGCAGGCCGGGATTAAAAGCATGTTTGTGTTTAGGCTTCATCTCCTTCAGACAGGTCCTCTGTGATCTCCAGCAGTCAGGCTAGGCACCTGGGTGCGACACGACCCTTTGCGTTGACTCATAATTGCTTTCAGACAGAGGAGCTCTCTGCACACGCGCTGTCAGGCAAGGCAAGATATTACCCAAGTAAAACAACCAGGGAAAGACGGCCACACTACTTTTAGCATCTGGCCTGAATGCAGGATAGAATTTAAGGCATCTGTGTGTTTAGGTATAATCGCCTACAGACAGATGATCTCTCTGAACCAGATTAGTCAGGCTAGACAAGAGATTAATGGGATAAAAATGTGAGGACCAGTAAGGGGGTAATATTTACATATGAACACAAACACAAACAGCATGTTTTCCATGTTTTGGGAAATACTGAGTGCTCCGGCATGCCAAAGCATTGCAAGAGTACTTCTCGGCAACGTGCTATCGTAAGTTGGCAGAAATGAAATCTGAGCAGGCCCACTGAGGGCCTTCTCTGGTACTCATTCCCACCTGGTCTTCTACTATGGTCACGCGTGCCTATGTCTCTCCTGAAAACTCTCCCTCATATGCAGTACGTTAGCGGCCGGGTACGAAGAGATCATTACGGGCTCTTCATCGTGAAATGATCAAAAATATCAAAGCGAAAGAACTCATCAGTACACCTGCATACGCAGGGCCATCTTAGACCTCTGCTTACTCTGAAGCACTGGGCACAACATTAACACGGGACCTTGGGAGTCCGACCTTGGAGTAATTAGAAATCACTTTCTCTGAAAACATCAGATTTATTCATATTAACGCTCTGACTGTAATGCCACACTTTATTTTTGGATTGGCATTGTAGGAAAGTCATTTTTGTGAGTCCTGTAAGATTATTTAACTTATTACACATCAAAGTGTGCATAACAAATATGCAATAAATGAACATTACCAGGGATTAATTCACAGTAGCTGGACACGTTTGCTCTGATGGCTCCATCCTCCAAGGCACGTTTTCTTCGGTAGGCCCGGTGTGGCTGTCCCATGATGGAAACGGTATCATTCAAAGGTTCGATGAATAAAAAATCTTGACTGAGCTGAATAAACCCCATCTGCAAAAGGAACAAAGTAAGAAAAAAAAACACACTAATCTGAATGCAATTTAGTAAACTGCCAGTAAAGTTAAACAACGTTTTATACATGCAAAGAGATTCTTTGTGCAAAATTAACCATTGTAGCTTCCAGTCAGTTTCCAGCCGTTTTTGTTGAACTTTAAATTGCAAACATAACTCGGGCTTGCTGAACTAAAGCCTGGATCCAATGTTGCACCTAGTATTAATCTCAATGGCTTTAAGCATCGCCCTTACCTTAACTAATCAAAATTGATTTTCTACTGAGTAGCAAAACTGTAAATCAATTTATGCATCTAGTGTACAAACTTCCCCAAAAAGTCTCGCTAAAGTGTGAACGACACACAGATCGACTCTCTGCTCTATGTGTATGGTTTCATTTATAAATGATACTTAAGTGTTTATTGAAATTCATTATCAGCTCTTGGTATTCCTGTGTCTATATGTAAACTAATTATATATATATATATATGTAATATATAAACTATGTATCATTCTAAATATTGCCATCTCTCTCACACATAAACATATTATCCAATTTATATACTAACAGGCTATCAATTGAATTAAATGCATAGACATGTCAGATACTGACATTTAACCTCTACAAACAGTATACCCAAGCCAGAAGAGCGGTGGTGTGAACCTCCATCTCAATAACTGCCTATCCCAGGATGCACTGGGTCACCACGGGGCCTCTTTAATCTCGCAGTGCCACACTAAAGGTAAATTAAACCACACGCCCTTGGATGCCACAAGTCAACAGGATGGACTCGGTTTGTGGGGAAGACCATAAACGTATGTAGAAGTTAACTGAATAAATAAATAAAAATGCATATCTCTGCCAAATGTCACATGCTGTAAGCTCTCTGTTTGCTCTGGTGCACAGAGTCCATTTCAGGTGATAAAAAAAATCCAAGCTTGTGGTAGCCTTGCATTCACTTTGTCCTCCTCCCAGAATCCTCAGTCAAAAATTGCAAAAATTTTACTCAGAAATCCAGCTAGTCTTGTTATTCAAATGTCACAGTATAAAATCTGGCTCCCTGTGAATTATTCTCTGCTTTCCATATACAGTACAAAAACAGAACCGTCTAGTAACATAGGAAAGTTAGTCTAAGTTTCCTAGCCGCAAAAACCAAACTATTGGCTTGTTTGAATGCTGAGGACCAATGACATACATGTGTGATTTTTTTCTTCGGCCAACCAAAATTTGTTTTTGAGTTTGAAAATTAAAAGTGGCACTAGTAGAGTCCATGAATCTGTTATTAAGGCGAATGACAACAGAGGGGAAAAACTATACTTGTAACAGGGTTATTTAAACCTGGAGGTATCAGAGCCTGAAGACAGCAGTGATGACCTCAGAATAACTGAATAACCCTGTAGTTAAACAACATTAATTTTATAAATCTTGCTCCTTGCTTGGGGCAAAGATTCAGATCAGCCTGGATTAAGAATTAAAACCAGATTCATTAATTATACCAGATCAACTGACAGCATGAGAGAAAGTGAAAAAAAAAAAAAAACTTTTAGAACATATTACATCAGTTTTTTTTTTCATTTTGGACGATTGTGGTTTGAATGAAAAGAAAATCTGCTAGTATTTAGAAGGTTTTGTGAGTAAACCACAGATTGGCCCTTGAGTCATATATTTCGGCAGTTAAATTCATTAGCGGTTTCCCCTTCAAAGATGCCATCTCCAGGCGACCCGGCTCCAGATAAACATTTGTTTCTTCAGAAAGGGTCGGCGAGGGCATTTCCAAAAGTTGCGCTAACCGTGGCAGGATGCTCGTGCCTCTGGCTGACTCTCTGCGGAGTCTCAGACGGAGACCGGGACTCGTCACCGGCCCGGGAGATTTCCACACTCCAGAACTTTACATCACTGGTCAGTCCGTCCAAATAACAAGCCCCCGGCTGCCTGCCCGCTCCGCCCTGCCTGACCTGCTCTCCTCAGCCGCATGGCTGATTCCAATAAGGCAAGCGACTCATACTCTGCAGCCCGCCACCCGCGAGTAACCCTTAAGTGCCTCTGGGGAAGACACCCGATGAGGTTTGAAGGAAGCACTGTTGGAGCGACACTGGACACCCACAGCAGAACGGGCAGAGAAAGCCTATTTGGATTGTGCCAAATTAATTCCAATGACTCAATCAGACTAAACAAGTCGATCTCTCGCTTGATTAAAGGAAGTCGTTTTATGTCTGCTATATATTTCTTGCTAACTGCCAAAGGCAGAAGTATTGTAAACACTTAATAAAGTCTCCATGCACATTAACATAGAATATGAATTGTCAAAAATCAGCCAGTTTGGGCAAATTCTTCGATATGAAAATTCTGCTTAACATTAAACCCTGTATATTGACAAATATCTCCCCCTGACTTTGCACAACGTACTTCAGATCTGAATTTTAAAATGAAGTTGAAGTGTTCAAACTTGGTTTGCAATCAGGATTAGTTTCAACGCGTTTTTGAGAAAACCACTTACAAAAGTGTCGTTTTGTACGAATGTCTCACCGTCCACATGTACGAACAACTCACTGTGCACACGTACAAATATCTTGACAGAAACATGCTAATTCCTAAATACAGAGCCATTTTTACAATGTTTGACTTGACATACTCCTTTGGCCTAGGTGTTATTATTACTGTTATATACATTCTTTGCTTACCTACGTTTTAGAATTTACAAAATGTTTATTCCCAGAGGAATTAAGGCTAAGTGCCTTTCTCAACCGTCCAATAGCAGGTCGTTCCCAGAGAGAGCAACCCTTAGACTAGGGACGTCACCTTGAGACTCAACCTGCAGGTCCATCTATCCTCTTCAGCGTGCAGTGTGGGTCCAGATCCTCAGGCCTTACGTACTTCATCGATACGAGTGCCCCTCATTGATCAATACTCTCCACTTTCATTGTCTTCGCTCAGCTATTCAGCCGGTGCATTTTGCAGTAACATTCACCTGACCGTGGACGGAAGGCTGGCTTATGCAGCTTTGAGTCACATTTTGTATGCGTCTACTTCATTCTGCATTGCTTGGTCCCACAAAGCCTTGCTTTTCCTGAGGGGTTCCAGAACCGTGAAATGACGTTTCCACTGAAATCTGAAATCTGCAACAATTCGTGCTCTAGATTTTTTTTTTCCCTTAAGTGTGGGATTTCAGTTACATTGCCAAAGTGCAGGAAATGATTGCAGAGCTGCATGCGGTTGACTATTTGTCACCACAGCATATGCTTTTCTCAGCATGTGAAGACTTTTCCGAGGAGATCTTGTGAGTATGTGTGTGATTTCTCTGTCAGTAGTCATGCCTAACTGTGATTGCTGTGCCAAAACTGCTGATTTTTCATATATCTGTGTGAAATTTCAACATTTAATCCTAAACGTACAGAAACTCTATTTTTTTCATTTTCCACAGTGTTTTGCAGATTAGATTTATATTACCTGAAATTTAGCGCACTCTATATAATTTGGCTCCACAATAAAAATTCCAATATTCAGAACTGTCTCTGAGTTGTTGCCTCCACAAAAGCTAATCGTGCACCAAATACAGTGTCTCATGTACTTGGTGAAAACAAACAATAGCACCCTTTCCCCATGCCATTTTTTTTCCGGCTCTCTTAAGAGGTGATGCTTTAAGTTGATAAGAGGAAGTTAGCGATTCCAGGCCAAACTCTTGGGAAGAAGTCCAAGCCATGAAAACCGCAGGAGTTCACCTCCGAAAAGCTCAGGAGGTCACTAATGACCATGCACCATGGCCTTTGGAGAGGTTTATGTCGTCTCTTTACGTGAGATCCAGAACCACAAGAATGGAGGGTGTGGCCATGGCACAGATCCCAGTGTTCTTGAAAGCTACTCCCTGAGGTTTGCGAGATGCACCTGGGCCGTCGTAGGCAATCTGTTCTGCCTTGCCGAAAGCGAACGCGAGACAGATTTTGGAGTTTTTGGAACTGTCGAGCGCCAAAAGCCCATTGCTGAGCCTTTGCAACAAGCACAGGCACAAATATAACACGTATTTTGGATGTGGAAGGAAAAAAATAATACAGCAGACTTCCCCTCAAATTTTGACATCATTATTCTAATTTCCATGTAGGATAGCTGCCTCAAAAAGCAACGTTCACTTACGGGAAAAAAAAAAAAAATCTTTTGACTCTCTTCAGAATTATAGCCTAAACTGAAATATCATGGTAAAAATGGCTCCAGTTGAGAAAAAGGTCTTGGAATGAACCTTTGTTGTCATATTTTACCCTTGGCCCATTCATAGGAACTATTCCCAGGGTAGGTTTGACCATACGGCTAGTAGTAACAAAGGTTTATTTCAAATTTCCTACGGGAACAGGCCTAACGACTGGACCAAATAATTGTTGGCCCCAGGAGTCCACAACTGTTGTACAGATGAGCATAAGTCACGTTGTAAAAAAATTCAAGAGCAAAAATAATGCAAATATAGGATGAAGGGGACAGCCACCTGTAACATATAATTTACGTGCTATTCTACCTGTCGTGAAATGATTATATGTAAATTTATACATGACCTCTAAAACACAAAAAGTTTCGGTTATGAAGTTTAACTTGTAGCATGCTTAATTCTTCATGACACACATCCTTGACAAAAGCGCTACAACAAAAAAGAAAATTAAATGTTCTGTTCTATTTCTTTCAACAATACGAACAGCAAGTTAAATACTCAGTATGTGCTTTTAAACTGCACAGAGAACAAGGTGCCTGCTGGGTAACACCGTTTGACAGATACAGCGCTCCACGCAGCTTGTAGTGTGTAAAGAAAGCTGCCTGGTGGGTAGGAATGCACTGGACCAGCAGTTCATGCCGAAGCTCGTGCTTCAGTGCATACGGACAGTCTAGTACGATGCCCAATGCATATGTTTTGCAGCTTCCTTAAGTCTGAGTTTTCACTATTTCTAAACAGTGTCTGTGTGTGTAGCTTACCGTTGTTGACATTAATACGTATTGACAGCGCAAAGAAACGTCGAAGTCAAGCTCACCGTAATGGCACGTCTCCAATGACAAAAAACATCTTACAGGACAATGCTGCGACATACGAAGGATCGCAAAGTCACAGACACAAAATAACAGGAATCACGACAGCATTCCAGCAGGAACGTTCCCACGACGTCCAGCAACGTCCTCATTGCGTTCTTAACGTTCCTGTAACGTACCTGTAGCCGTTTGCGCGGCCTAAATCACGAAGATGGAGTGCTTACCATGTGACCTGTATTTCAGCACAAGTTAGAAGTCATATTCTGCCCCAGAGTCCAAAGAGAGACGGTTATATTTACCAGTCCGGCGCAGGTGCTGAAGGAGGCGATGGATCCTGAGTAATTGAGAACAGTCCCGCTGTAATAGCAGCCTCTTTCCGCGTTGGCAGACGAAGGAACTTGCGTGTCGCGCTGAGATGCCTTTCGTGCTTTCAGCCTCTCCTCCACCATGAATTTCTGGGACAGAAAGCGAGCGTCTCTCCTCAGGATGAGACGCAGATCCTCGCCAAAAGCCGGAATCTTGAATCTTAGTTCTGGAGGAGCCAGCGTTTGCGGTCTCGGAGGATCCCGGTGGTGTAGGTCGTATTCATGCCAGCCAGGAACGGAGCGGACCTCCCGAGAGCTGCTGCCCGCACTGACATCTCCATCTCGGCTGTCTGGTCTGCCGGGACCCGGCGGACCCACGTCAGGAAAAAGCTCGGGGAAAATGATCTCCGTCTCGGAATCCTGGAAGACCTGCGGAGCTGCATTGATATATCAGAGATGAAATAAAACGTCGCCGATGGAGTCAATGAAACGTGATCTAAGTTGACTCCGTCTGCGCTCTTAAATGGAAAATAGAAACCTCTTGATTAAATGCAGGTGAACGCTCATAAAAGTAACTTTGTAAGCCGGTACGTCTAACTTTTTACTATTAGGTGAAGTATTGAATGTGCTATCGCATGATATCAGACATAATAGACAGTAACAAGTCATATCATAAATTTAAAATGTATCGCCTCTACCTGAAGTTACAGTAGCCGCCAGAACACACAAGTGATGGAAAAAGCCGCAGATGCCACTGAGATGCATATTCTGTGGAGCTATCCAGCGCGCCCGAAATGTATCTGACAGTGTGCAACAGTAACGAGATGCTGTCTATGAAAGTCACTTTCCAGGAGCGCAGGCCAAGAGTATGTGTCTGTGCACTGGCCGTGGCTTCTGTCCGTGTCCCGGTGTCTGTGCTGATGTCTCCTCACTCACATCAAGGAGGCTTCCCAAAATGAATGAGTCGCGGTTGCTGCCGACCGAAAACTCGGCAGGAAAAAGCCAGCGCCGAATTAGAGCCGAGGGGAGAGAAGGAGAGAGAGGGAGGCGGAGGGGGGAACGTGGGTACACATCATATACATACACCCTGATGTATGGAGCCCTGGAGAGCCCTGGAGAGCCCCGGAGCATCCACACTTCCCGGGCACAGCATCGCCACACATGGAGACGCTGACCCGGCTAAGCGGGGAGTGCATGCTCTGCTGTTGTCCGAGCTAATTATTAGGTTAGGCACTGTTATCTTATTACACGTTTTATGTCCTTATAGCAGTTTTACTTTTTTTTTTAAAAAAAAAAAAAAAGATGCATAGCATTATAAGAGACTGCTGTAGCCTTTCAGCGTTGCTTAAATGCGCATTACTTGTAGGGGCCAGGCTGTCTAGAATTTGAATAATATTTTCCCAACCACAGGGGGGGGAAAAAAATAAATAAATAAAAAAATGGATTGCATGTTATGGATCTTAAACAAAATAGCTGTATAAATTTAAAGCTTAAGATGCCCTCTGCTTGGATAAAACGCAAAGCATGTTAGACGGTTTCGGGAACGCTTTAGGCAAAGCCAGTGATGTCTTAACGATATACAGCATGTCTGGAGCGGGCTAATTAAGTTAAATCCCCTAGACGAAAACAAAACTAATCATGGATAGGGTTCGAGTGACATTAAACCTACAGCATATATGAAAAATAGCTGTGACGTCAACGTAATTAAAGGCTAATCAGGTTCAGTCCAAAATCACCGCTATGTGACACAAACAACCCGTAGAAAAAGGCGGGATTTTAGGAAACAGTCGTTAACGGTTAACCTTGAGGGACATACCAATAGCAGCATTTTCATTAACTTGCCGATGGCTGAACACAGCCTATAACGTAACAAAACTTTAAATGAAATGTTTTAATTTAATCTGATGAGCAATTTGATTGGCACCACATATATAAGCGAAGGGATCCCTTTTGTACAAGACAGTCAAAGACAAATTTATTGCAGTAGTACAGCATATGCAAGTTTTGAGCTTGTCATGCCAACCCTTAGTCTATATTATTCAGACACTGTGTATTAATATAAAATTAAAGTCAGTCAATTTAAAACAGAAAGATGAATTGAACGATGAGTTTTGCCTACTACGGTTAGGAGAGCACGAACCGCTGTCATCCCTACGGCGTATACACACCACATTTTGCTCCTGTAACGTGGTTCGCTGTGCATGAAGTAGCTAGCCTTTTTTTTTTTTTTTTTTCAGATTCCTAATCATGATAGTGTAGGGAGCTTTGCAAATGGAGTACTGGTATGGGTCTTGATTACCACTGGGGATGACTCACATTTATATAGGTCACTGAACATTTGCTGAGGGAAAAATTTCTAAGCCTCCCATATGGTCCTTTGTTGCAGATAAAATCAAGACAAATAGGTGATACATAGAGAAAATACATATTTTCCACAGAAGAAGCTCAGGTAAGAATATGGTAGAAAACATTATAACAGCAGAAAATATCGACTTGAGTGCAAAAACCTTTTATTGCTTAAAATAATTGTATTTCTCAGTGTCTTTGACCCCGTACCATGGTGCTGTTTCAGTTTCATGGGTACCCTGTGCAGACACCTGGGGAACAAGCTACAATCACATGGCGCGTTATTCGTTCTTCTTTCAAAAGGGCTGTAAGTCCTGTGAAACCTTTCAAGATGCAGATAAGTCTGTTCTCGAGAGGTGTATTTCTTGAAAGTACTGCGCCTGAGACACCGTGGATGCATAAGTGATGAAGTTTAAAATGCGAAAGTCGGATAACTGACAAGCCCGGCGGTCAGCGGAGGGTGTCTCTTTAGATTGTCATAAGAAGCAAACCATCGCTCATACACATAAATGCTTTGTTTGTTGTCTACATTTGTCATTATTTGCCATTTGTGTTTGGCTGTTTTATCTGTCTTGTATGTTAATGTATCGCATAAATCTGGCACTAAGTTGTGCAGGAAGCATTCCGATAAGAATTTAATTGTATCACGTGTCCATGACAACAAGAAGAACGTCTCGAACCTCGAGTCCAACCTGGAGAGTGTGTGGTACAAGAGTTCATTTTACCGCTATGGAGGGTGAAGAGGAAGGGAAGACTTGGTATGGTAGGGACTGCTAACGGTACAGAGTGTGCTCCGTGAAACAGCGTGAAGCTACTGCGGCTCAGCTGTGAGCCCGGGTGTGGGCTTGCTTTGAAAGCTGTTAGGGAACAGCTTCAGTTAAACGTGTAAAAGCAGGTTGGGGTACTTTCAGCTCTCCTGAAAGTTGGTCAGAACATGTCTTATCATCCCTCTCTAAATCTACACCCATGATAAGACTTAAACTGCAGCTTCTGTGTGGTGGGGGTGATTTCTCAAAGCTGTGTACGCATCTGCCTGTGTCTGGAAGGTCGTGGGTTCAAATCCCGTTGCCCGAAGTATAATTATATCACCACTGGGCCCTAGTGCGAGGCAGTTAACCCAAGCTGCTCCAGGATCAGTAAATCCTGGCTGACCCTGCTCACTCACCACTTATGCAACTCATTTTGGACAAAATACCCACTTAATAATAAAAAAAATGTATTAATAGTGGGAAAGCACAGTTATTCTGTGCACTTAAAGTTTCTGCGTATCTTAGATAACGTCAATTAGTAAAAATGAGTTAAAGGCAGTGAACAGTGGTTAAAACGGGGTAGACTACATTCTAAGAATCCATTTCCTGAAGTTATTTAACAGCTGTCCGCCTACGTGTGATCTGAGGCATATCAGTTTAGAAGAATGTTTTGTACTTAACTCTGATGCTTTTATTATATGCCATTACATTTTCTTGGATCATTAACATACGATCAAAATGAAGCCCCAGAACTTCAGAACTCCATTCCAATTGGCAACAGGAAAGCTGTATAATCAATTTGGGCCTTGCTCACTTCCTCTATGCCAGTTCTACATGGCATATTTGGGATTGCAATGATGTACTGTAACCAATGGGAAAGGGTCGGAACGCTTCAATCGATTTTTGAGGAGCAGAGACTTCTTAAAAGCGGACCTTTGCTCCCTTAAGAAAACTTGGTGTGTTTTTGGTGGCCACGTAATTTTGTTTCACATGGTGGCATCATCTATATCTTTTATGCATGGTTATGCAGTATGTTTGCAAGATAATTCAGATCCGGGTTCTCCTTTTTTCTGTTTACAGTGACCGCCTGTGTAATCATGTATTCATAATTTCATATAATTTGCCTGTTCATAATGTCATATGCTTGATAATTTCACAAGTTTCAGAATGCATATAACCCAGGTCAAATCCATTTGTTTCCCACAATGATTAAATTCAAAGTCTTCACAGTATTGAGTGTCTCAGTAGGGTCAAATTCACCCAGACCATAGTGTGGCCCCGTGTCTCACTCAGATCTTAGAGTGGCCCCGTGTCTCACCCAGACCATAGTGTGGCCCCGTGTCTCACTCAGATCTTAGAGTGGCCCCGTGTCTCACACAGACCATAGTGTGGCTTCGTGTCTCACTCAGACCATAGTGTGGCCCCATGTGGATGATTGTCTTAGCCAGTGATTTCCACTATGGTTTATCTATCCTGAGAGGGGCCCAGTAGAAGATAGACCTGTTTGGATAAGTTATTAAAACAATATGATTATTCTCCTTTTGGCAATGAAATGGTCATTATCAATGGCTTAGAAGTAGATGAGGCTTTCAAGGCCAATTTCATTTATTTCATTTGATTCATATTTCATATTTTTCATTGGTTTCTTTTGAAAACTTTTGCTTTATCTGCTCCTGTGTTTTCTGAATTTATTGTTCTAGAGCAGAAGTAAAATTCACAAAAGATAAATCACAAATGTATTAGAACAATCCAGATTTCATAGTCAGACTGTGCAGCAGAACAAAAGTCATATGTCACTTCATTTTGCAGTCTATAGACATACAAACGGAAAACTAATATCTAGTACTGACAAACGTATGCACTCTCTGATCTTAACCCAAAATACTTTATGTGAAATTAATGAAAACAGATTTAATTGTACATTAAATCCTGTGTATACAATAATAAGCTTATGAAATAAAGGGACAACATAATGCTTCTTTCTGCAAAAATAACATCACATTAAACAACATAAGTATACATTTTGGGATACAAAACAATATGTAAAGTGAAGAACCAGATATAAAGCATAAAGTTTTGTCTCACAAATTTTACTTGAACATTAGTGGGGGTCCTAACTAGCTTCGATCCCGACGTGTGGATGGCTATTTCTGTCAGCACTTCAGCAGGTTATGAGCTGGATCTGGATAAAAGTGAACATTCTCTTTGATGCTGACAAACAATGTTGGACCAGCAGCAGTACCCCCCCCCAGCAGCAACAGGAGAAACTGACCACCCACATGATTACTGTGTGAAGAGCTGTTGAATGAAGACAGACCTTTCCATAACCACAGTCTCAGGTCCTCTCTGTCTTTTCAGTTTTTCCCATCCATTTATCCATCAACTCTTTAGCCTAATCAAGGTTCCTGGGAAGCTATATTTCAAAATGCAGGACAATCTGGAGTCAGCCATCACTTTATGAATCAGTTATTTCTTGTGAGGTGCATTTAAGTATTTAAGTAGTATGGGTCAAATGACCTGGACAGTATGTAGATGTGACTCATGTAGAGTGGATTAAATGAAATTTGAAATAAAAGTGAAATTAATGAGGATTATATTATTTAAGTTGGGTATGCACAGGTTTTCAAAGGATTTTTTGAGGGACACATTAGAGTAGCCTTGATGCAAGGAGCTCAACCTGTCTTCCTGAATATGCCTGATAACTTTAACGGGCAATTGCGAGTCTTTTCATGAAAGTAAACATCGTGCCGCGAGTTCCGCACTAAAATTGAACACACTTTTCTTTGTCAAGAAATGTTTTCTTTTGTTTTGTTGTAAAGTGAAGCATTACACATGCCTGCTTTGGCCTTTAAACCTCCTATTGTCGGCGACGTCCGTCTTAAGCATTTTTATGAACAGCACACTTCGGGAAGGCCTGAAGGTTACTCTTTTCCTCGCAGTAACATGGTGTTGCAGTTCCCATTAACACTCCCCTCTCTCCATCGCAGCAGAGATGCTTTAAACACATTAGAAGTTCCTTTATCTTCCTTAATCAGAGCTTCAGTCAAACACACTTCCCTGGCAAGACGCAGGAATTTTCCATTATACGCTGCGCTGGGAGACCTGACAGGAATATGAGGTAATGCGATGTTTGAAACAGGGAGTAATAAATTAAATGTCCTTAGATTTGGGAAGAGCAGGACAGCTTGATGTACACGAACAGCTTAATCGGCGAGCCGTTCACTAGTCTCATATACAGACTTTAATGCATTATTTTTCTCACGTTTAATCGTCAACTTAATTTGACACCTTTGATTTTTTATGTCTTTTATTTTCGTTCTTTCTTTTATTTCTGCCAGAATAACTTGAATGTATTTATTTTCCTAAATCTTAATTGTTCTTAACGTTTTAAAGTCCCTTATGTTTTCTTTCTTTTCTTTTTTTTTTTATCGCAGCCCTGTGTATGAAATGTCCTGTACAAATGAATTGTATGCCGTGAACAGAGTCGGCTACAGAGAGTAAGCAAGTGACTCTGTTACGGTGACAAGGCCATCTGGAAAGCAGTGACGAGTGTGATATTTGACCTCGTTGGAGTCGGAGCTCCGAGCTCCCCACTAATTGTGATGCACCAGATGTGCATTTTTTCCTGATTCAAAGTCTCTCTCTGCCTGTTTTCCCATACCAGGCTGCACGCCTAATGGTAATTAGAGCAAATGAGATCTCAGCACGTGTCTCAGCTTGAAATGCTATTTAATTGCTTGTTTTTATTTTTGGAGAATCTGATAAGGATGCATCTGCAAAAATGCGCTTATAGATCTGACACTGGATCAGCACTGCAGATAAAAAAAATGGTGCTGTGATAAGAAAAGGTGACTTGAAAATGTGATTTTGCCGGCAACTGCACTGAGGTAGCTCCAGATGGTGTTAGAAAACACCACATGAAAAAAAAATGTCAAAAATATTGAAAATATTTCGTGTATTTTGGAAAATGTTTTCCAGTACGTTCCACTTGAATCACCCTTCACATTCAGTGAGCTCCAACGTTTTTAACCGGTTCCCTTGTGTTTTCAACAAATGCGACGGAGGTGCCATGATTTTTTTAATTCAAAAAGCAAGAACAGAAACAACAGAGAAGAAGCTTATCCGATCCGGTGTTGAATGTTTTTGGCAGACCCTGGTAGCCAGAGCAACTTACAGTGGATGCTGTTAATCACAGCAGTAGACAAAGTATTAAATTAGTTATAACAGCTTTAACACTTACCAGCAAATTAGGGGGGAGGGGGGTGCTGTTGCAGCTGTTTAATGCATAGTACATAGAATACAGACACAGACGGAAATATGAAAAGGCCCAGTCCTCTGCAGCAGTCCAGCAGCGCCATTTACCGCTGCGAGAGATTTACAGTCTTCTACTTGTCGTGCAATGCGGTTGACTGTACGCGTGTCAGCAGATTAGGAATCCAAGGCGAGGCAGGTACGTTCTCGGTGTCGGGCAGGAGCAAACCTCTGTCTTTCCCGTGGAGGACATCTTCTCAAATAATGAGATGCTCTGCAGCATTGCTATTTAAATCTAATTGTTTTTTTTTCTGTTCTTCAGAAACACTTAAGGAAATTCGACGCTTTCTTAAAATAAAAGTTGGCAACTGTTTTTATCTGCATTTTTTATTGATGTTCAGAGATTGGTTAACTCCTTTTAATGTTGGTTCAGTTTCCATTTTTGCTTTCATAGCAAAACAGCAGAAGGGACAGAGCTGTAATTTCTTCAGCAGTGGGAGACAACAGCATTATATTAACATTAGCAGCAGGGTGCTGATGACGAGCATCAGTCTCGATGTGAAGGGTGTCCTTTGATAGAAGATGGAGCCAAAATGGCCAGATGTTGCTCTGAGAAGTTTGCTGCCGGCACAGTAAGGCACAGCTTGCACAGTCTGTACGGTTACTCTCCAGCACGTGTGATTATGCAGGATCCGTGAGCTGTTGTACGGAATAGCTATCGCTATTTGCAAGTGGAGTTCTAGAACTTCTATGACTTCAGACTTGAAAGGACAAGCGAGTGTATCATGGTATATAGACAAGGACCAATCTTCTTCCAGTTTGCTGTGAAAGCAGGTGCTGGTCTTACCATTACATTTCTACATAGATAAGTCGTCATTGTTGAAGGTACCATTATCTGTGTTTACAGCAATGTGTATGAAATTGGTATCGATTCTGGAGAGCTCTTGGATAAGGTAAAAATGCAGATAAGGTAAAAATGCAGATAAGGTAAAAATGTAGTTTTCCAGAAACCTTTTGGTTCTTTAGGGAAAAATTAATTCATACCTTTGCTTTTAAGGTTTATACATTGGGACACTTAAACTATTTATTTCATAGAGTGCCATAATTAATTAGTTAACAAACACATTGCAGGATTTTTCCCAAAGGGGCTCAGCCAGTCTGACTGTAGACTTGACTGAGATCCTGATCATTTGCATGACTTTTTTTTGCATCTGAAATGGTAATGTGTTTTCTGCAAGAGCAAAATGTCTTTCACGATTCCCATCATTATTCTGGTTGAAACACAGACAGCAAGCTTTTCTGCAAGATTGGCCTCCCATCTCCAGAAGAACAGAACAAGCCACAATGAGCTTTGCAGCGACTAAAGATAATAAACAAACACTATTTTTATCCCAAGGATACAGTTTACATTTTGCAGGCCCATAGTGTATGGAAAAAAAAGGACCAATTTAAAGTACGAGAGCTTAGAATAAACTTAGAGCCTTTTCAGTTTATTATTATTGGAAATTGATCGGTACGAAGGCCAAAAGCAGTTGATGGAGAGCAAGTGCATCTACATGACACGGAATGTCCAGGGGGTAAACAAGGCCTGGAGAAGAGAGCGACACTGCTGGAAATGTTGGTTATGAAGCCAATGAGAAAAGGACAGACACAGGCTGTTTAGGCACCTTCCTTTGTCGTGTGCTCTTGTCAAGTTTGTAATATACCATAACGACAAGAGAAAAAAATAGAATTAGATTTGTGATAATAGAAAATTCAAGGGCATATTTTCAAATCAGCCTTACTTACAGTCCTACAAATTCAAATTTTCGAGATCTTACCTCCTTGCTCAGAGGACAATTTTAATGATTTCCACGCATGTTGAAACTCACATTTCGGTGTCTTACGTGAAGCTTTTCATTTTTATGTTTGAACGCGATGGACAAGACAGCACAGGTTTATGCAGGGGAAAGCCAATAGAATCTATGAATACAGATATTGTATTTTTTTTATGTCACCTTAGCGGTGGATATAAACATTAACATTACATTTTTAATCACATTCTGAAAGACAAGGAACCACAATGGGAGGCATTTTTACAGACTGGACTTTCGTTCAAATAATTTCAGATGAATGTGTCTACTTTAAATGCATGTGGACTTCCTCCACAGGACCCCTGTTTCCTTTGGGTGTGCCTGTTTCATTGCCCGCAGAGAAATCATGTTTTATAATGGTGGCAACACCACCTCAGTTATCAACCTGACGACCACAGACTGCTGGACCTTAAGGAGGGAATTGAGCCATAAACTCCAGCGAATGTAGCACTCCGCAGGCAAAGTATTGCATGCCTCCTGAGGAAATGTGAGCAAGTAAATAATGGATGTGATATTCAAAATGGCCACCGAGGTGCCCAAATATTGGGAAAGAAGGCACCCTTGATTATGTTTACACATCCTGCTGTACAAAACATTTAATTTTGTTAAATGCAGAGAATCCATTTGCATCCAAACTAGACAGTGATATGTGTTGAGCTGTCTGGGACGCCTCAGAAGAATGCCAGTAAAACACCAACTGAAGTCATGGGGGGAGGCGTTGGTCAGTGAGACAAAGATGCACCGTAATATTTGGTAAGACCACAAGCTGAACAGTACCAGCCAGTGCTGATATGTGCTCACGCTATGGCATCTCGGGATGCTCAGCTCGAGTTTTATTTTTTAAATCAGTGTGTGACTTTTATGATTAAAGTTGAGCAGCTGGCGTTTTCAGGCATAAGCCCCCTCTGACAAATGTATGTTCCATCCTCACCACGCTGTCAACGCATACCGTTAGGTATTTACAATGTTAGCCGCGGTTACGACCACCAGGCCCTTATAAAAGCCTGTTATGTCTGAGGAAGCGAATCCCAAACTCACTTTATTTCTTTGTTATTATTTATGCCCTGACATTTACAGTTGGATGACAATTTTAAACATTTAGCAGGACCCACATTGTGTGTGTTTGTAAATATTTAATGACCGTCGGCCAGTTATTTACCCTGGCTGAACTTTTTCTTCGAAAGAAGAGTTCAGTTCTGTTCTCAAAGCAGAGATGATCTTCTGTGTTGAGCTTTGGAATTTATTTTATTGAGGGTAAACTCCACTGTATAATTTATATTCTGGAAGCATTTATTACAGAAGTTTAGCTAAATGAAGGAAATATGTGGCAACCAAGTTGTTTTTTTTTTTTTCTTTTTATGAAATAATGCACAATTTAATACCAAAATCAATCTGAGGACATATAATCTGTAGGTCGTGAAGACAATGCGATACACGCTGACCGGTAACTACTCTATTTAAGTAAATACTATGATCCACTCATAGTGAAACTTCTGATTTTGGTCGAAGGTTTTGTTTTATCAAATCATGCACCCATTCATCCATATACAGGGCATGCACCATCATGATTTATCAAATTATAAAATCTGCATTTTCATAACCTAGGTTTCCTTTAAACATCATACAGATATGTACTCGTATCTATATTGATTATCCTTGAATGATAAATTCATTGTGTAGGTGAGTTTATAACATAATGACAAAAAGAGCATTGGTGATCTTACGCATATAATATAAATGCAATAATATAAATATTTCATATTATATCATGTGCTGATAAAAATATTCCAGAACCAAGGGGAATCAATCTGCAGAGAGCTGGCGTATATTATTGTTTATGTATTCCTGCATTTTTTCGCATTTATTGATGCATTTGTATTGACAGAAGCTGCGACTCATTCCCATCGCATTAGTGTGACCACCTGCACAATGACAATAAAAACGTTTGGCCCTATATGAGGCTTTCTTTTGATGCCTGAGAGTCCATCTGTTTGCTGGATCATAGCTTACCGCCTCCTATGAATGGCTTCAATCATCTACTGTCTCTGTGCCACAGAATTACAAAAGCACAGCTCCTACTGGGACGTCAGCTGGTGCCTCCTTTGGTCACAAGTCAGCAAATTGAGGTCTCCTAACCGGGAAGCTACCTGCTTCCCCAAGCAGCTCAGCCATTCTGTTTTGCGGGACACGTGAATGACTGTAGCCAGACAAACCCCTCCCCTTTCTGCCTCATCATCGGTAACACGGCAGGCCAAGTCTGGGGCGGCCCAGATTCTGTCACTGGGTGGGAAGTTCTCAAAGGCTGGGGCCGGGGCAGTTTTGGGAACCGTTCCGTCACTCCAGCTGAATCTAGACGAGTAAAGACAAGGCTACCTTTAAAACCCAGACCATCCGCAACGGGCCCTGTGTTTTCCAGACCCATTCATGGATAGGGATCTACAACTCCTACACAGCTGTTTAAGCCATTGACAACCCCCTTTTGAAACTTCCAGCATGTATGTTTTCCAACTGGAAGCATGACTGACTTTACGGCGTCGGTCCGCTTGCAAAATGTTTTTAATGCGTGCAGCTCTCCGTGACGTTAAGAGGCCACATAGACGTCCTTTCGGGTCTCGTTTTTAATTAGGCAAACCTCTTACATACTCATGATGCACAATTAAAGTCAGGGCAAGTTCTCCGTGCTATAAGGACAAATGTGACACTGCTGTGCTTTTTTCGCATGCTGTTGAGCCACGCCGACCGATTCACCCTTGAATCTTAAATCAGATCTGAAACATCCACGTGAGGTCAGTCACGAAATGAGAAATTAGGAACGTTATCTTTTTATTTGGCTGGTCAGCCAGATGCAATACGTTAAGTCTGAGTTTGGCACAACTAAAACAATAATTGTTCTTCTGTTTTTTAATCTGGGAGATGGTTTCTGGACGAAAGCAAATGACTACAACACAGGCAACATGGACGGTTACTCCACACATTGTGACTCTCTGAAGCACAGATATCACATTTTAACCCTTTCATCTTCTGACCACTTGTCCTGGTTGGGGTCACGGGGGGCATGGAGCCTATCCCAGGCAGCCTAACGCACAAGGCGGGGGGCACTCTGGATGGGGTGGTAATCATTTTAGCCCATTTGTTTGTTAAATGATGAGTCTGAGGTGACCGAATGTTTAATCTTATTCATGCTAATTTTTATCTGTTTCAATTCGATGTTATTTATATAGCGCCTTTTGCATACTCCCGGGCTCTGGGTCCCCAGAGAGTTAGCCAAGGCCGACAGTGGCAAGGAAAAACCCCCTCAGGAGGAAGAAACCTTGGGAGGAATCAGATGATGGTACATGACCAATTAACAATATACTCAGACTTGATTCATGAAACTAAAATATACCTCTAATTAACTCTACCCTCACCAGGATAAGATGAAGGCGAAGATAACGATGAATATTTATATTTAACATACAGTAATGCAAACGCAAAATAGTGAAAAGTTGAAAATAAATGTTTGGGAAAATGGTTAACAGTTTACTCTTACATCCCTGCTTACAAACAGAAATGGAACTGCACCAGCTAATTAAAAAAAAAAACACCAAAAAATGTGATGTAAACATTCACCAAACTTCATTTTGGCTTTGCCGATATCTTTAAAAAACAAACATCATGCAGATTCGTACAGTACAAAGACTGCTAGAAACCTGGTGTGACTCAGAGCATTAAGTCACAGGAGGACCGTGCAGGAATGATAACACGCATGGATAAAAGTATTCCAGTGTGGACTGACCATTTCCTGTGGTGCCGAGTGCACTGTCCCAAATCGGGCCTCCTGGTGACCCACGGCCATTCCCAGATTGCAGCCCAAAGCAAAAGTTCCCCCTGTCTGCATTCTCTCTTCAGCAGCCAGTCTGGTTGCAAAGTGGACCTGGGTGACTCATTGACAGACACCCCTCCAGCCCGGAAGCACACTACAGCCTGACAGCCAAAATGCCGGTTTCTTTCTATGTTGCGTGCTGAGCCTCTGGAGTCTTGGCCTCTTCTTGCCGTCGGTCCTACTTCAGGCTTTCTCCTGAGCCAAGAGAGGGGTCTGTACCAAATCTGCCTGTCATTTTCATGTTCCTCAGTTCCTGCTTCTGGTTTTCAAAACACCTCTCAAGCAACCGTGTTCGATTACCGTCACTTGTGGCATACGGCACACAGTAACGTTAGGTCGTTACTTCAGTTAAAATTCCAATTTGGCGTCTCCCATGTTCGCCAAGTTGTGAGGCTACAAGTGGCTGTGAGGTTAAGAGAAATTGCGAAAACGATCTTAGCTTTAATTGCAGGAGTGAGAGCATTGCTGAAACGTTTTAGAGACTCAGCCTCCATGTAATATAGCAGAATTTCTGTGTTACTTAAATCAGTTTGAGCAAAGGCATCAGCTAAGGAGATGAGTTATAATTCCTAAAACTAGTGCAAATATTCTACGGTAAAACATACATAAAGCAGGTTTTCTGACTTCATAATGAAATGTAGTAAATGTTTATCCTAACTGAAATGTTTCCTTTATGACTTGCAGAGCAGTCTGTAACCATTTTCTCCTTACCATGAAATGTTTCGTTTGTTGGCATGGAAAAAAACGTGCAATAATAAATCAGAATTTTTTAACACCTGTAATATCATACATTTCCTTAGTTAGCAAGTTAACCTCTGAATGCTGGGAAAAAGAGTCATAATTCCACCTCTAGTAAACAAGCTTCCAGTGAAAGTCAATAACAGCCAACTCGCTGTCACCGAGAAGCTAATTATATGTCATCGACACATAAATATCTGTGCAGGCGTCAGAAGACGACCAGGCAGCTTGGGGAAGAACGTTCACTGAAGTCCGCAAGGATTCCTCACGTACAAGAAGTCATAACCCCAGAGAAAGAGCTGGAATGCACACAAAGATATACAGTCTTTTTGATATATATGGTAGTAGGTAGACTTTTTGTTAGGCACTATGATCCCCAAAGCATGGGAATGGCTGTGTAAACAGCAGTGCGTTATCGTTGGCTTGGGGTCTGCTAAAGCGAATCGCACCTGGCCTCCGAGGCTAGGCTGTTGGTCGCCTATTAGGACGTCAAAAACTGAGAAACAGAGCTGGAGGCCTGTGCCAGTGGAGTGCTCCAAACAGCTAGCGTGTTACTGTAATGTTGTCTGGACATACATGCACATTTAATCGACCTGTTTGTTACACTCGTTTATTAAATATATATATATGTAACCAATATATATTATATATACAGAAGATTAGCCAACCTGTCAATGGTTTGTTACATTCACTATATACATGCTGTATATACGACTAACCACTCAACTGAATTGTTACACTCAAACTGAATATTTCACTCAGGTGAATTTTCTTAACAAGCATTCGAACGCCTGACTCTCGGGTAACAAGCATTGCCATTTGCTGGAAGCCTCCACTTGTGTGTGACAGCATGCCAAATTGGATCCATTTTGAAATGCTTTGTGATCAGTAAAGGTTTACTGTCAATTTATAAACACAAATAAATAAATATGATTTAAATGAAATCATTCTGCATTAGTAGTATGGAGGATGCACAGGTATAAAATCACTTGTTTAATTTTTTAGGCTTTTAACAAAATAATTGAGTGCAGCTTTCATAATAATTAAATTGTCCCCAAAAGGAATCAATCTGACTGCCGCTTAATCTGCGCGGGTTATCATGACAAAGCCACGTTGGTACAATGTTACAGGAAAAAATGACATGATTAACTAATTTAACAGCAGTTTTATTATTCGCCTGGAACACAGAGTAGATAACACAACTAAACACTACGTAATTGCACGTAAGCTAACTTCATTATGAGAGTTAAACAATTATAAAATAGTTCAGAATTCCTTGAGAGAACCAAACTGCTCCCTAATGAATTCCTGCCTTGTGGAGAAAGTAATTTAAATAAACAAAAATAATTAAACTGTGACGGAGGCGTAAATTGAGCTGATGTTAAATATATCTGATGAGTAAACCGACTACAGATCCACAGATCATTGTCATTTTGATTGTTTTAATAAATGCGTAAGTTCATAGCAAAAGGATGAAAACAACTGTCTTATGCATTTGGGTGTTTGATCATAAAAGCAGAATGCCATATGAAAATATTCAACAAACCTGCGCTTGTACTTTTCTGGTATTTTTTGTGGAAATTATCAGGTAGACCAATAAAAGCACGCTTACTTTGTATTATTTGGTGTAGGTTCTTATAGCATCATTGAGAGATGTGGTTATATTTTTTTTCTTTATTCAATGTGGACAGGTGACAGATGGATGATTTTATGTTTTCAACTCCCCAGTCTTCGCTCGTGATCTAAGCATTTCCAGGTTTAAAATGTTCAGTCTGAGTACGTTATAGACAGAGTTGACATGGGAGCTGTTAAGACCATTCCCACATGAAAGCAACAGCTTTTCTGGAAAAAAGTCTCCATTCATTTGATCTTATTTGGTAATAAGACCACCGACAAACTGACAGACTGCCTCCAGTCTGCCTCTGTGTCACAGGCAAACTGAAAGAATGCCTCCACAGTTACTCTTCCAGAAGACGAGACAATGGAACAGGTCTCAAACTTAGCGGAAAACGTCTCGCTTCTGTCTTTTTTGCCTTCAATATGATGGAAACAAAAGCTGATGGGTAATAAATGAGGTGAGACCATTAGGTATAACCACAACTTTAATCTCTTTCCATAAAAAAAACAAAATTTAAAGCTTCACATGACTGAAGGACACCTGGAGCAGCCCTGTGCCAATACTAGCCAAAAGGCTCATGGGATTGAGGCTCAGCTGCTAGCTGATTGCCGTGAGAGTGGGAGATGGCCTTTATTTTCTGCAATGGCCACACAGACATCAGCAACATCCTAAATCAAGAGGCTTTTTTAAAATTCTTCTTCTTCAAACAGAATAATCCAAGATTTGATTAAGTTAGTTGTTTTGTTATGGCACATCATTTTAACTTCATGGCACCTAAAGATAGTGGAACAGTGCATCTTTTTTTAAAATCCAAATATCTATTATATATCAATTAAAAAACATAGAATTGATGGAACAGTGCATCTCTGTGATGGTGCTGACGTCTTTGGGGGGTTGTTGGTATGATTCCCCCACATATGCTATGTACCAGCACCAGTACACAGGAATTCTTTGGTTTTCATATATCACAGTTTTCTTTCTAAGACTCACACATCCAGGTGAGAGCGAGGCTTGGGATCACAGTGCAGGGTCAGTCATTTACCGAGCATGTCTGGGGCAGTTTTGGGGTTTAGGGCCTTCTCCAAGGGCCCAGTGGTGAAATGATTACTCTGTCGGTCATGGAATTTGAACCGGAAACAGATGCAGACACCAAACCCACAGAGCCACACATTGCTCCCAAACCCTGGGTCACATGGGTGTTCACCGGACACAGATGATCAACAAAAAAAACTCCCTTCAATTAAACCGCCTAAAGAAATCACACATTAAAAGTTTCTCTGTAATATTTATTACTGGCAATGAGTTCCCTGTCCACTACTGTACAGGCTGTAGATCAACAACTGAAGACATGATAAGGAGAAGGAGTGGTGGTCTGTGTTATGAGAGATGCACCCCAGCAAGGGAGTGACATAAAACTTTAGGCTACAAAGGAGAAAGAATGATTGCTTGCAGAAAGTCCGCGGGGCTTATACGATCGTGGAGGGACAGAGAAACCCCAGAAGAGTACGTGGTGACTGAATAACCGAGCAGGTGGAGGGAGAAAAAGACTGACACTGAGACAAAAACAACGACAAGCAAAGCGCTCTGTCGCCTAGGGGGAGTTCCGCGAAGGAATCGGGAGAACTACCATTCCCGCCTTTTTTTTTTTGTGACTCGTTTCTCATTTCAGGATAGCGCGGAGAGCACGTGACATCGGTGCGTTTGTTCCGTTAACCGTATGTCACGCAAGCAGAGGTTTGAAAACGTTACCGTATCGCGAAGGGGAAGCTCTTTTCTTGACAAGGCGAGTACACCCTGCTCGCTTCAGGACTACGACGAAACAATGCTGCGGGAAACAGAGCACAAACCTGTAACCTGTCACGCTAAAACCTTTTATTTTTCTGACAACGTGAAGGCTTCCCCCCCCTCGTGTCTTCGGGGTATTTCACAGTCAACTACTTTAGAAACGAAAGGAAACAGACACTGGCATTTTATGTCGCCGTTGCGCGATCGTTCTGATTTTAAACGAAAACGGCGTTGGACTCGAACCTGTGAAAATAAATCACACGATTGTAGCTGACCATTATGTGAGATGCATGTCCATAGAAGTTATTTTCCACTTTTGTGTAGCTCTTGAGGCCGCTTTATTTTTTGACTGTGACATCATCCGCTCGCTAAGACATTCCGTCACCTCTCAAAACACAAATTATACAAAGTGCCTGTGATATGATTTCCTACTCTGCCGTCTCCGTTGGCTGTCCTACCCAAACTGTCTCACACACAACAATATGGAAGTGTCTCGGTGGATATGTGTGTACAAGCAGTTTTCGTTTTTTTGTTTAGTTCTCATGTGCAGCTGAGAGAGAAACCAGTGAGAGCTGAGAAGTTTAAAAAACAACAACAAAAAAAACTATACAACTATGTTACATTGCTGAAGAAATGTAGCTTTTGAGGGTTAAAAAAAATTGAGTACGATGTCCCTTTACAGCTTCACGTTCTTGGACAAAACCACCATAGGTGTTCCACCATCACCTGAATCTTTAAACCCAGAATAACATTGTTCAGTTTATTTTTATAGTGCCTTTTACAACACAGTTGGCACAAAGCACTTAACAGGAGTGTGTGGTCATTACACCGTGCATCGATGACAAAGAAAAAGGTCAGAGGACCACGAAGGAGAGGAACCAAAAACTCTGGGTGTCCAAGGTCAACTGGCCGCCCACCCCCGAGGGCGTGCTATCAGTATACATAGCAGGGAAAGATATATGAACAATGAATATTCAAAGAGTAAATTATAGACAGGTCCATCATCTGTGAGTCGGTTCATCAGTCCGATCATCATAAGATCTTGTTTGCAGACCACATCCATGATGTCACCTTGGATGCTTGGGAGTCATACCACACCCAAGGTGGATGGTACCTACGTCTTTTCTGGAAAGACATCACACCTTGTCTACTCCATCTCAGTTAAGGAGTAGTGATGCTAGCCTTTGGCATGACCCTAGACAGCTAAATCACCTCATCTTAATCATGCAGTGTCAGTCACTAGTGGATGCACGTCTTCTATAAGACTGAAGGAAACGCCATTCATAAATCTTTCCGGGTGCTGCTCAGTTTCATCACATCATGGGTGCATTAATGCAGTTTCCTAAGCCTTTGGATGAATTTCTCATTATGCGAACGGTACTCCTGTAGACCACATACCCTGAATTTCATCTTCCTAAAGGTCCCATCCCTCCCCACATCAGTCTTGAAGCCCTCATAGCAGGGGAAATCCGGGGCCTAAGAGATGACTGACAGAGCTTCAGGACCGATGTCCTCACGGCTGAGGAAACCCGGGGCCTAAGAGATGACTGACAGAGCTTCAGGACCGATGTCCTCACGGCTGAGGAAACCCGGGGCCTAAGAGATG
>JAACJT020000095.1:78537-107795 GCA_009936485.2 Gymnarchus niloticus | reverse complement strand
GATGGACTGGCATCCCATCCAGGGTGTACCAAGGCCTTGTGCCCTGTGATGGACTGGCATCCCATCCAGGGTGTACCAAGGCCTTGTGCCCTGTGATGGACTGGCATCCCATCCAGGGTGTACCCCAGCCTTGTGCCCTGTGATGGACTGGCATCCCATCCAGGGTGTACCAAGGCCTTGTGCCCTGTGCTGTCTGGGAGCAACTCCAGGCTTCCCTGCAACCATTACCAGGATCAGTTGCAGGAAGAGGGATGGATGGATATTCATTGACACGTTGGATTCAATGCAGTTTTCTGCGTTAGAAATCATTACAAAAAAATGAATTATAATGACACAACTGGGCCTTAACCCTAAATGATGGATGAGAAAGTCTTTATATGTGACAGCTTGGCTGATCCCAAATTTATTTGCAAAAATCGCAGCTTTAGCAACATGTGTTGCTTATTTTAATTCAATTATTGATGTTTTAGACTTCCTTCCCCTGGGAGCACTGGGCCACCAGTTTGAATTCTTAACCAATCTTTCTCTAGCCCCAGATAAGTGCTTGGAAGGCAGAAAGCTACCTATTTTTTATTTTTGGTTAACTTTAGTTTTCTCCTCAGACTGTATATTTTGTTAAATCAGTGTTACAGAGCCACTCTGAGTGAAACTGATGGAGTGGATATACACATTCAAAACAATTCAGTCGCTCCTACGCAAGTCTGCCAGCCTACAGTACATGTCATGTCTGGCTTGAACAGTTCCATTAGACTTAACTGTCTTAAACGTTTAGTTTATGTATCAGTAATGTTCAGAATGAGCAGGCCTACTGTTTGGTTTTCAGGGACTTTCCGCAGTTTCTGCGTGATGTATGGTGTTGGTCTAAGTTATACAGAATCAAACTGTTTTATAGCTTCATGGTTAATTATGCTTATGTTAGTGTCTCTTTCTGTATTTCAATAACATTGGCTTAGCAGTCATTGCCTTAGCATGTAATTACAGCTTTAGACAAAGCTGGATTTAAAGTGATACCATATTTATTGGTTTTGAGGGTGACATCTCACCAATATGTTATTTTACAACTTCATATTCAATTATGAACCAATTTCTCTGTAAAAAAAAAATTTAATTCTATTTAGTTGTATATTAAAATGTTAAATGTTTTGTAGTGCCCACTGACCATGCAGTGGATGGATGGATGGATGGATGGATGGATGGATGGATTGTGTAGCGGCATTTCATTGTGTTGTGCATGTTTAAACATCACATGCCAGGCTTATTCATTATGAGATTCAGGTCTTTGGATTGGAACAAAAATGACATGGGGGTCATTTGTCCTGAAAGATACATTCACCATTAGGAAAGAAGTTTTTTTCCTGGTACTTGATTCTGGATCAAGTGGATCGAGGTGAGGCACGTAAAATGATCACTATACGTGACAGCCGGAAGCCCTTACTACTGAAACCAGGGTCCTGCAGGAATTTCATCGCAACTTTCCGTGTCTGGATATTAATTTACAGCAAACAACTTGTCAGGGTCTCTATTGTTTTAAAGCCGATACTTCGAGAAATCCTATGGAATTAAAGAGAGGCTGCAACTTTGCCATCTTGTTAGCTTCCCTTTGCTGTTATCAGAATCTCATTTCATTCTAATAGAATATCTGTATTCAATATTTCAGCTGTGTTCTGTGTGTTATTACTGCTATCTCGTTTTTTTGGTGCTGAAACCGTGCTTTGCCACAAACAGCATCTCATTGTTACACATGACATCGACAAATTTTTTAATTTTGCGCGGGCTGCTGCAGACGTTGTGTACCTGTCGCGTGGGCAGTGGATGACATTTTTTCATGATATGACCGAAAAGTGCAACCGGCGGGTAGCGCGTCCACCCAGTTTCCAGTTATATGATTTATCATAACTGTGTAAATGACATAAGAGCATTTTGATTAAATATCTTGCTTCCGGCTAATAAAGCAGAAGTCCACCATGGATAAGGTCCTAGGAAAATCTTCATGACTCAGGCCCATGCCCTTCAACCTTAGAGCATTATAAAAAAGCATTATAGAGCATTATATTATTAAAAAAAAAAAATCAAATTATTTTAGGATTGAAGGTGCAGAAGGAGCAGAGTAAAGCAAAGTCCTCACTAAGTTAAAATAGTGGATAAAGGCTCAAGTGCCAAGTCTGATCTCGTCGGGGTTTGATTTGGGACTGGACGTTGTGAGGTCGTATTCGTGAACTTTAAAATGTAAAAGTTATCATCCATTAAAGTATATTTCCATTCGACTGTGTGTATTTAATGATGTCTGGCTTGTCTCTGTCTCGAATGAGGGAGCATATAACGCTACGACGTTCTAAAGTTTGAAGACATCCGGGTGCCTTCGAAAGTTCGGAATGAAATACATCTCGGTTCTGTTCTCTTTTCTCTCCTCAGGCCCCAGGTTACCAGCTGCTTTCCTGTTTCGAGGAGAAGAACAGTTGGTTACTGAACAACTGCGCTTCAAATTACATTAACATGTCAGGGAATTGAAAGAAAATCAAACAGAACGACCCGTTACATTAGAAATACAGTTACAACAACTGCAGATATAAGCCATTAGTCACTGCTCAATGTACATAGCAGTTTTTCAAAGGTAAAATCTTTCACAGTTTATCATCTTGGCACATGCTTTAAATTCTTAAATAATAACCCCTATGAGTAATTAAATCAATGTTAGAAGTCATATTTCTAGCTAATCTCTATTGTATGATACTCTGTAGTGCAGTATGTCACACTTTCAAACGTGTCTATATTAGGATAGCTATTCGAGCTGAAGAAATAAAATATGGAAAAATTTCAAATTGCCCCAGATCGGCAAGGTATACAAATCCTTTATTTTCCAAATGTTGTGATTTTAAGGGACATTTTCCCACATTAAAGTCTACTTGTTCATTATTCTGCCTGCAGAGGTTTTGCCTGCCGTACTTCGTAGTTACAAACCCAGAATTAAGCAGCAAGAAAATAAGGAGCTTTATTTAAATACAAGTAGTAAATGACGATAACGATTGACTCGAATAAAAACGTAAATATCTTAATTTAATTTTGTTCACTGCCAATATTCATATCACACTGATGTTTTGAGGCTAGGATGTGCTATGAGATGTACAACAAGCATTTACCAGACAACGGTATGATTTTGCTTGGGTGTAGTTTAATACTGGTTGACCAGCGCCCTCCTCAGGCCTTAGGACGTTATTGCTCCGATTTGGAACAAGTACGTTGAAGCAAAAGGCTAGTAAAAGCGGTGTTTCTATCCGAAAATCCCAATTTCCTACAGCTTAATATCATACATGAGAAACGTATCGGATAGGCACCTGGTTCAGGAGCACAACAGCAGACCCTGCAGTATCTTCAGACTCAGACTATAACCCAGCCAAAGAAAAACAGACGGCCTTAATACACAAATGCATAACTGACAAAATATAATTCAGATTTATAACGAGGCTCTAAAAGTGTGCATAAGACCTGTGAACCCACTAATAGTTATATAAATGGGTGGTGAATATTATATACACGAGCTAATGGCCGTTTGTAGCCAAACTGCACTCTTCATCCTTTTAGCAGCAAACGTCTTTCCCACACGACAGACGTTGGGGCATTAAAATCGCCTTATAACCCTTGCAGGGTTCATGCAGGAAGACAGTTAGACGTGAATGCTGATTCTTGCGTGTAACGCAGCCCTGTTTGATCCAGTTGCATTAGTCGCTATCCCAAGGCTTATTCTAAAGGCCCCTGTTATCTTAGTTTAAGTTATGGTTAAAATGTTGATATGAAAGCTATGTAGAAAAACACAATCGACGCAGCTGTTAAATTGTGACCGACCTGCACACAGTAATGTCTGAATTAAGGAAAACGTGCTCTTCCATTTACATCTAATTCCATTTAATGTCAACAACAAGACAGCATGTTTTAGTTTTAAACGTAAATCACAGTGCGTGGACAGTCTTGGGCCAGACATCCACCTACGTACCGCCGCTGAATCCAAGAATAATATTTAACTTGGCTCCTCTTTAGCCTCAAGTTCCGCTGCGACGACATCAAACAGAAAATCTACAGGAACTCTGATGTGATTTCACGTTGAACTCGGAGCCAGACCCAAAGATAACGCCGGCCTAATTTAATTTATTTTTATAGTGCCTTCCAGGACCCAGCTAGCCCAAGGCACCTGAGAGGAATGGTAATTATAATGCACGATTATGTAAAAGGAAATTCTATTACATGCCTAGAACTTCAATGTTGGTGCAGTACAAAATGGTTGATGTAATCAGTTCATGACCACGTTCAGACCACCAGTGGGGTACCTGATACGCCGCACCGCACATCAGACGGACTTCAGTTAATTCCATCGTCCCATAGGGTCCATTTCATTCTTGGGACCGTTGTTTACTACAAATGTTAGAAACGTCTTCGCCACCTTCAAGCATGACCATACAGAAAGAGCAAACCAACAGCACACAGTACATACAAACATTTATTTATTTCCGTAAGCAGATACAAAACCAAGTGTTCTTACGTGTTTACAAACCTGCACAAGTCTACAACTGCACACCTCGACCTCGACAGCTGTTTTACAATCAGGTTGGATAGTTAATAAATAGGCACATAAAAAAATAATTTCTACCACTGACACGCAACACTGTCTGCAGGCTGGTTTTACAACACCGATGTATTCTAACAAAACAGCCAAATAACACCCAGCTGAACAGTATGATCTGCGTATCTGCTGCCTAGATTATCCTCACCTCTACACTTGCTGGGACTGGGAGGTGTGTGGAAAGTATCATGTTGGAAGCATTGTGGCGTACACGCATGACTGCATGTGCAGAAACACCTTATAGCAGCGTGCAGCACGTTTGCACGGCTTTAGAAAGGAGAGGCGACGTTTCCAGCCTCGACCGTGAAAACCCACTGATGGTCTGCACCTTGGAGCCCCGGTATGCGCCTGGGAATCGAGGCGCGGCCTGACCGTGTATTTTAAAACCTACCACCGAAATCTATTTTTTCAAAAAAAAAAAAATTAAGTGTAATAAATTAAAAATTAAATGCGGTCACATGATCTACATACAATATAACCACTTTTGTTTTAGCCGCGCCCACGGTATAATTTTTAATTCTTAATTACGAAATACTAACAGGAATTAAGACGCATGAATTTAGTTTCAAGATAAATTATGTGGAAAACGCGGTTCCTGTACACAAAGAATACCTTTTTAATCTGAGTATGGGTGAGTAGAAGATTCTCCCAGAAGGGGTCACTTTAATATAAAATGATATTTCCTCAGTAGGTAAAATTGAGTATTAGCGTTCTTTAACACACCATCTTGCACAAAGAGAAACAAACAGGTTCAACAAGGAATTATACGGAATATCCCCTGGTTCACACTCAGACTTTATCCATTTAAAGGCTGATTTCTATCCCAAATGTTTACACCACAATAAGGACTGGCTGGCATATAGAGTTGACTGCAACTTGGAAAAAAATCACTGGCTAGGAACAAAGTATACTTCGAACAGACCAAACAAACTTGAAACCCATTTAAAAATAAAATATTTCCCTATAACTGAGTGAGGATTATAAATATGCTAATCATTGAAGGTGTTTAAATAAACATAACATAACCCTATGGACTGAGAGCAAACGTATGCAATGTCATTCCTCTTGGACGGTTGACGTATCGTTATCCCGGCACGTGACTTGACCTCAGACCTTGGACAGTAAACCTGACTCAGGAGCGCTGGCCTTAATGATGTTCTGAATCTCCTTGAATTTGGGATGCTCTTTATCGGAGACCAGCTGCAGAAGAACCGACTCACTCGTGGTGATGATGATCCCGATGCGAGCTAGACGCTGCGATAAGACGGAGGTGATGTTAACGTTTTAAAGAACACTGTCACTTTAAGAAAGGAACGCAACCATGTCATCACAGTTGCCCAAATAGTATTGCGTTTTAACGAGCTTTACATCATTGTAAGATATCGCCTTACCGTCTGTCAAACTTCATAAACAGGAAGAGAGGAAAAGTTTAAGACAAATTTCTTTTGCACATTTTAAATCAAATTAAGTAACTACTAACACTTCTGTTTTAACAGGCGTATGCTATTTTTTTTTTTTTTTTCTAAATGTTACATAATTTAGTAAGATTTCCTGTAATTGCAGACAAGGAAAACGCAACCTCTTAGTGGACACTAAGAACACGATGGAAAGCTTGGCTAATGAATGATTCATCGAGGACTTCCACTAGATGAGGAGTTGCTAGCTTTACCTCCAGTGCAAACATTCTGTCCATCATACTCCTGGATGATGTAGAGTCAGCCACGATGTGGACCTCCAAACCCCTCCCAATTAAATCCAGGGCTGTCTGTTGAATGCAGACGTGGGTCTGTGCAGGAAAAATGTATAATTTGCATATATACTTGCATGGGCCATGACATTCATTGGACTGCAAACAATGGATTTGACGCAGCCCTGTCATTTCTAAGTCGCCACTAGGTGGTAGTAGTGAACAATAACTGCTTAAATTAATAAATGGACACCCTGGTCAATCAGAAAGCACAAGAACCCAGTATCCTCGCAGAAGACAAACAAGCACGAAAGTAATTCGCTTGGATATAACATGTCTAAAATTCCAGGTTTTTTTTTTTTTTTTTTTTTAAATTTGATAAAAACCTAGCAGAACATTTTTTTGCTAATGTACTCATTCATTAAGATAAATGTGTTTCAGAAACCGGATGGAGTATTAAGACCACACTGGCATCAAAACGAAGGGTCCTCGTACCTCCACCCCAAACAGCACCACGCTGCGCAGTCCGGGAATCTCGGCCAGGGCTGCCTCCACCTCAGGCAGCACCATGGAAAACTTGGTCTTGGGGAACACCAGCTTGGCGCCTGTCAGGTCCAGTTCCTGCACCGTACTGCCCAGACCCTTAGGGTACTGCTCGGATACAATCACGGGGATGCCCAGGATGCGAGCGCCCTGGAGCTGAGCACAGACAAGTGTGAGGCGTGACACTCATGAGGCACGCCATTTTCACGGAGTCTGAGTGCTTTGAAGGGGCTCCTCACGACAGCAGTTAGGGCCAAACCATAGAACTGAGGTGCTTCCACGGTGGTAACGGAATCCAGGCTAATCTGTACACTGTAACCGTTACCCTCAAAACCAGCCCGTAACTCCCCAGCAAGTCTGAAAATAACGAGAATGCCGTCACGTCACGGATCCCCATCCTGAACGTGATCGTTCACAACAAACATTTCCACATGATCAATGATCTGTGTAGTCATTCCAGACCCATCAGAAATCTGTGAAATAACTCGGTGTCATATGCAATCAAGGGCAATCAGAGGTCTAATCCAGAAATGTCTGGTTAAGCACCAGCGCAAGGATATGATGGAAACCAGCCTGAGTGCAACACAAGCTTATTTGCTCTAGGATTTTTCCAGAAGGTCATTATGCAAAATTGACTGTTTATTCAGCCATACATCTTCCAGGCACTTTTCCTGGACAGGATTGGGGGGGGAGGGGGGCTAGAACGTTCCCAAGCAACAAAAAGCACAAGGCCAGGGTACACCATGATAGGGCTGCCAGTCACACACAGACACACATGTAGTAACACAGTTTGGAAAATTCAGATGCCAGTTAGCCTAAGTGCATGTCTTTAGATGGCAAGAGGAAACCCGCACGACACAGGAAAACACACAAACAAGAGTGGAGAAAAGATTCGAATCCCCATCCCTGAAGGTGTGAGGCAGCAGCGCTAACCGCTGAGCCACTACAGAATCCATGGCGATCGTTGGGCTTTGTGGAAGCATGCGGGTGTAAATGCATTAAACAAAATGTATAAAGCAGGAACAAGCCTTGAGAAGCCTTTACACACACCACCTCTTTACGGTGACACTTACCAGTCTCTGTCCCACACTGATGATGTCACCAAAATATTTGATGGCTGGCCGGAATCTCTCCTGCATGTCGCAACAGAAGAAGACCGTGGTGGAAGGGGACAGGTTCCCCAGAGTGGTGATCTGCAGACAGAGAGAAAGATGCTGCATTCGCATGTTTCCGTGTCTTGGCTTCATACGGGCCTCACCCACACTGACAATGACAGCATGGCCAAATTCAGTTTTCCAAGCCCTAGGTAGGCATGGTCTGTCCATGCATCCATTTAGGAAGGATTGGGAACATGCTACGTGGGAATTTGACCGGACATTACAGCTTCATCCAGTCCAGTGACACGTAAGGAGTGGCTCACTTCCTCCAGTTCGTGACCTTTAACCCCTGTAGTCTCCACTGAAGGCCCAGAGCCTAATTTCCTTGTTCTCCATCAACATCACACATCATCGTCATTTCACAGGGGATACGCGCACAATACTCAGAAATGAACGAAACGGGCTGGGTGCCGAGCGGATTTTCCAGGAAGTCATCCTATTCCTCTAAAGGCCAAGGAGTAATTTGCTATCAGGCTTTCAGCATCCAACTCAGCCAGCTTGAACCCATCCACTCCCCCTCTGGTTCTCATGAAAACCAAGTCATTCTTTGAAGCTGACATACCCTACACAGGCTCTGGAGCTACTTCTAGACTTTTCCCATAAAACTAGACCTTCAAAAGCGCCAAGACTTTACATGGTCTCCAATCATACTGTATATTACTGGTTACTACAAACATTGTGAGCTCCACGGGGAAAAATATGCAAAGTTTAATGGACACTGTTAGTGATTGTGCACATATTCAGACTTTCCAGGAAATCAGTAAGCTTCCCAGGATTATAAAAATGCCCCAGTCCCAGTTACCAAAACACATTTTATGGCCTCATTGTTTTAATGTACTTGCATTATTATAACCATCTTTTTACTTAAAAGTAGTTCATTCAGCCAAAACAAATTGTATTAATATTTTCCCACCGCCTACAGTATTTAGCTGCATCAAATTCTACTGAACTACAACCAAAATATAATGAAGCACAATGTAAAAATATGGCGATGATGACTTCATATTTAACGGCATGCATTGCGTGGCCCAACATAAGCATGCTGCTTTTGCATTTTTAGCTTTCTTTTCCCCCCCAAACTCAAAATTTTTCAATAGGATCTACAGCTTTAACGAAATCGGTAAAATACGTCAGACTAAGCATTATGTAGCAATATTCAACTGAATAGGTCCGTTTTGGGCTTTGAATTACTCACAGCGTTAAGTGCTACACTTGTCAATAGCAGTAATAGCTAAATGTGTGGCTGTATACCAAACGTTTCCAGACATGGAGAAGAAAGCAGAATAATCCAGAAACCAGGAATAAGTTCAAAGCCATGGCTCACCAGGAAACTGTTACCAGACTACAGGTGCGGCTGAGTTATCCACACACCTGCTCAGCTGGCCTGCATAGGCAACATGAGAACGAAGCACCCTACATGAGGCTTAACCTGCTCTAGATGCGCTCACGATGAAGCCTCATGCAGAAACACGATACACCCGCGCTTTCCTATGCATCAACCTGTTGAGGGATCCCATGCATTAATAACTAACCCCATGCGATATTAATAAGGGAGCGACCGCTTCGGCCCACGTGACGCACGAGCTGACCCTCTTAACCAGCTTATCTGCGCTGACCTGCTTCTGATGCCCGCACAGCTGCTTAAGTTAACTAGTACTACGGCTGTTAGCTGTCACCCAGCCACACACAACAAGAATGTAACGAAACAGCGCTGGCGTGCTGTGTCCAGACAGGCAGCCGTAGTTACAATGTAGCGCTGCAGTGTCTTTAAAGTGGCTGTGCTCTAAATTTACCCTCCGCTGACACGGCGTGCTCCGTCAGCCTGATCAGCCTGATCTCTCGGGGCATTTAAGAGAAAGGCGTATTTCCTTACGTCCATTTGTAGGGGGATCAGGCGCAGTTTGCATTTCTCGGATATCACGAATCCTTTGGGCAGGTCCACGTACTGGCCCCACTCGTCGGAAAACACCTGGATGACGAACTTGCGGTGCACGTCGATCTGGTGTCCGTAGATCGACAGGAACTTCTGGATCAGCACCTCGTAACTGGAGCCGACCGGGACGGACGAAGGTCGGGAGAAGACGGAGTACGAGAACAAGACGGGGACGTGGTTGTTGTTGCTGTGGGCATCCGCCATGATGATGATGATGATGATGATGATGATGGTGGTGGTGGTGGTGGAGGCGACAGAGGAAGAGGAGGAGACCGGCTGGTGACTGCATGCCCTCTCAACTTTGACCCGCAGCGCAACAGTTCAGCAGCTGCCTGACAGTCGTGATATGTTCAATAAACATGAAGATTGCGTTTGAGAATGTGTTTTATTTTTATTGCAGGACGGAGGCAGCGGCGTCATTCCAGATGTGCCACAGCACACTGTACTCAGAGCAAAATATGGAGAGCATATTCATGATGCATATTTCAGGTCAAACTGACGGTCTGTTTTCACGAAGACTGATGGCAACGTGCGGCTTCGTTATAACCGCGATGATAATCCAGACAGGAATTTTATTTTTCACATAATTAGCTCGCTGGGTATTAATCATGGACCTCTGGGCTTCAGTGTATTAGAGTTTTATTGCAGCTGAACATATTGTAATTATTCGGGGATGGTTGTTTATAGACTGTTAAAAATCACAGATGCCCGAAACTTTGAATTAAAGAAACGAATGATGAACACTGAAGTAAAAAAAAAAAGTATTAAAAATCACCAAAGTCGGGTTCAGGCAGCCCTTGGATTGTGTGTTATCTTGCATGGCATGGCATCATCCTGGGGATAATTGCCAGTAAGATAAGTTGGCCATGGTGACAGTGGGAAATAAAACTGATGAATTTTTTTAAACATTTTGATCCCGGAGATCTCATTTTAATTATTGCTCTTAAAACTGGATCCAGAAACAGTTTGTGCAGTGTGATGTGTGAAGCAGTTAGCTGGGACCAGAGCTCAGTAAATCTGGGTCTATCCGCAAAGTTTTTCCCTAAGAATCCGATCAAAGTCCTCAACTGAAAAACACTGAAGCCAGCGGACCAAGACAAACACACAGTGTGTGTCTTCTGTGCTGTTCTATGAACGATTCTTTGCTGCCACCTTCAGAACCTCATCTGTTTTGCACGTTTATTTAAATAGACGCCTATTTGAAAATGTCGTTCTAAAACTAGTTCTAGGGCAATAAGAGCCGTTTAACCCCCCATATTTTGGCATGCATTTTATCTGTTGTCTATTCATTTGAATATTAATATGAAAGCGTAAAAAATGCTCTTTATCGGACAGGGTTGTGTGTGTGTGATTGTAAACAGTAGAGACGCAAACTGAAAACCAGTATCTTTTGTGGATGCGCGTGATACAGCCATGATACATGTCTAACGCAGGAAGAATATTGCTAAAATAATATAATGCAATTGACTGTTACTATAAACCATGGACAGATTGATGAGTGCAGTCAAGACTTCATTGTGAAATTTTTAAAATTTAATCATTGAAAGTCATCTCTATTATGCATGACTTACAAAATGTTGTTTTTTTATATAAATACACTGCTATTGAGGCTCAAACAAAATTAAAATTAACTCTTCAATTACAAAAGCATTAGCTTTGGATTTTAATCTCCGCTGCGTGAATTATTAATGGTGCGTTCCAGGATTCGCTGCATTGTCAGATATTTTCACTGCCCCAAACCTCTAAACCAGTTGAGACCTTTGATAAAAACGTGTCTTTTTGTTATTGCTTTACCGATTGCTGTAAAAGCTATTGAGATAACTAAGCTATAATTCACGATCATTTCTTCAGTTATTATAATTGCTGTAGAATGAGGTAATGAGAGAAGTATGACATAGTTAAAAGTAAGCCTGTTGTAGCAGATACCCTGACACCCTGAGTGAATCCACTTAATGACTTGAAAGGGTAACACATCTCACCGTCGATTATGGACAAAAAACGCCCAGTAGTATTTTACCTGAGGTATAAACACGTGCACATATTTCTGACCAGTGACTCACTGTGACATGAGATTCTTTGTAACAATTTGCTCTCAGTGGTCACATTATTGGGTCCACCTAATAGTATCTAGCTAGTATCAGCTCAGACCCACTTTTGCCTCCAAAGGAGTCGTATTTTTAGAGAAGCCATTCTGCACAGCGCTGTTATTTTACGCTTTAGGTTTTCCGTTTCGATTTAATGCGTATGGCCTCCTCCCTCTGACAAGTGTTTTGTTCTTCACACCATTCTCTGTAAGCTCTAGAACGTGTGGGGCGTGACAACCTCGGGAGGGTGGCTGTTTCCGAGATTCTAGAACCACCACATTTGAATCCGAGTCAGAATCAATTTATTGATTATTAAATAGTTTAAATCTGGCACCCAGAATCACACCATTTTCCTGGATCGCTAATCTTCACCCTGTTTGCTGCGTGTCCTGAACTGCAGCCACATGATTCACAGTTTCGAGGAACCGACTTTGCGTTAATGAGCAGGTTCAGCTAACAAACTGGCCACTCAGCATATAAAGACATTTCTCGTTAAATTATAAACAGGCTTACACAACATGCATGTTTCGTCCGTGTTGATTTAAACTTCTCAGCTAATAAGGTCAAATGTCAGGACTGAGGTATAATAGTGTTTAAAATCCACTCATGTTTCAACAATTATCCAGTGCAAGGAACCGAGGGGCTTTCCCAGTCACGACAGGGCAGGGATACATTTTGGATGAGACACCAGTCCATCGATGGGGACACTGGCAGTTTTGAGGCACCAACTAACTGCATATCGTATTCTTGGGGGGGGGGGACCAACACAACATTGCAGACACAGAGGGGTGGGGTGTGAACCCCTAACCACTGAGGTGTGAAGCAGGAATGATACCCACTGCATCGCCATACCATGTATGATCAAATAACCAACTGGTCAAGACCGTTATCTACATCAACAAAGCATCTTAAGTCGGCCTATCTGATGCTGATTACAGTAATTTAACCGCATCCATAAATCAAGTCCAAAATAAAATATTTATTAAATGTTTATTTCTGTACCATGAACACAGTTTTGTGCATGCGAGAGACCTCGTAAATAAGAGCAAGGCCGACTTTACATTGATAGAACTTGCTCGTAAGAAACAAAAATTGTCATAGTACGCACAGTTTGATCCGTAATAAGTAAAACAAACTTTTTAAAAACTTGTGTTTTTCCTGCTATCAGAATCACTGTAGAACGCTATGCAGTCTTTGTAGGATCCATAGCTTGAATATTTAAACTCATTCGTGTGACTTTTGATAACCTTCTGGTACATAAAGATGCCTCAAAAGTTGGAAAAACTCACTGTAAAAAAAATTCCAGTCAGTGATAAGATATTCTGCAATGGCTCTTCAAGTTTAAAAATGGTTATTAAACCTTATCATACCCCATTTATTCCATAGGTTAAACAATCACCTGTCAACCATTTCAAGTCTTTCGACCGCACGACTTCAAAAACCTACTGAAATGTGTTTTGCACTCGCTCCACTCACTGACAGCGGTGCACACACTCCTGTGAAAACTCAGACCAATGTGAGTGACCTCAGTCACACTGTGACAGCGACTGCAGTTGATAAGAGAGTGTGTAATGAGTTCACTGCTCCAGAGGTCATCGTACCAACTGCTCTGGACCTGTCTGACAACAGAACTGAGAAAAGATGATAAAACAACTCTGAATGTCGTAATTTTAAAAAGATCAGAATACCTAAAGCAGTCTTGTTTTAGCTCTGATAATTAGGCCTCTGACCCTATTTATTAGTACCATAGAATTCCACTCCCTTAAAGTACGATCTTCACAGGCCTGTTGGCCTATTGGCTTAATTCCTTCAGTAGTATTATTTTGTGTGCCCTTAAACATCTAGCATTACAAAAGCCCCTCCTAAAGATCTAGGACCTTCTGGAGAAGAAAAACCAAAAAATGGTTGGCTTTTTTTCCCACATTGCTACAACTTCTGTTGCCCAGACACAATGCGTTGAAAAACTGCATTGGTGAGTTCCACATAGCTCTTCTCCGCATTGTCTAGGAAGTAAAGTGGGTCTTTGATGGTTGAAGGACTGAATCCACTATCTACTAGGTTCAACTTCTGCTGCTTGTAAGTGCCAGTCAATTCCATTGACTCCTGCAAAATCCAAAAACATATACCATGAATCTTTGTGAATCACATTAAATTAAAAAAGATTTATCTTCAGAATGCGCTAGAACCTTGTTCTCCATGCAATCTTGGTCATCTGAAATCCCCTAATGTAATTCTGACTCAAAACTTGCTGTCCACCCATAGGAAAATGTTCAAAGACAATCGTATCCCCGTGATATGCTGCTATTGTGTTGTTTTTCAAGGATATCGTTTTTCCCCCATGTCCTGAAAACCCTTCATTCTCAAACTGAACGATCTCCTTTCCATCTCCTCATCTAAAACTTTTGCAGTGGTTTTTTTTTCATGATATTTGGTAACATTTGGAAAATGTGAAATTTACAGAATGATCAGAAGATAACGCAAGCTCATTCTGTAGGGAAATACAGACTTTTTGGTGCTTCTGTAAACTGCTGCACATTTTCCATCTTTTCCTGAATCGACCATCTAACCATAAACATTAATGATAAATTAGATTAAAGATCAGCAAGTGAGATCTGAGACTCTAAGGACAAACACTGAGCATTTGGAATGTGAAAAAAAAAAACAAAGTGCATGCCAGAAATGTGTACTTTTGGAATGTGATATAGGGAGAAGGTCTGGGTACCTGAATTCTAATAAACACGGGCTGGGCATAACGCGGTAGGTGATGAAGCACATGATCAAAGAGATTCTTCCCATCAAACCTGTTACCAGGCCTGATAATGACTGCCGCCATGCCAGCCCTGCCTTCATTCCCTGCAAATATGCAAGCGGTCCTCATTCAACATCCCATAATCACCCTTTGGGCTTACCAAGCATGTGCAATAAATGAGCAAGAAAAAACAGGTTGAGATGACATAAAAAATCTCATCATTTGTGCCCCAATGCCAACAGCACCGTGGTTCACCCCTCTTTTAAAGTATTAATGGGCTTCACTCCTGAAGATTGTCTCATTCTAACTGAAATCGAAGACGTTATCAGATTGCGTCCTCTTGGTCATTGCGATGTTTCCATATTTTCTGAAAACTAAAACATTTCCATATTTTGCTGACTCATATCACTTGGTGAGAAGACGTCCATTTTTTAACACATCGGTGTTTAAATTTGTCATCTAACCAAGTGTTTGCCAGTCGAAGCCCTTTGTGAAACCAACACCTAGCTTATAGGTGTGGGGTTTAATGAAACCTCAGCCAGTGCCAATGCTTCACTCCTACCTGGGACCTCCACACCGTACACATTGGCCTCTTGGATGAAGTCCAGTAGACCCAGGATTTCTGCCACTTCAGTTGTTGCCACATTTTCCCCTTTCCACCTGGTATAAACATACTCTTCCATGACCATATCCAGAGATTCCCGGGTTTTGTTGTTTAATACCGGGAAACGAAAATGGCAGTGAATTCGGGTGCCGCACCTGAAAGAGTCACCAATCCTGTCCTTGAAGCAGATGAAGTCCTCCTGATCTTCAACCATCAGGTCACCTGTGTTGAAAAACACGTCCCCTTTCACCATCACGTCCCGTAGCACCTTCTTCTGTGCATGCTGCTTGGTTCCGGCATAGCCAAAGAATGGACTTTGTGAGTTGACCTTGCAGAGGAGCAGGCCGGTCTCGCCTGGCAAGGAAAAACAACAACCAGAGTCACTGACAGGTACAGGCGTAAGTTGGACATACTTCGATGTGTGGAATCCATACAAACCCGTCACACAATATGATACACACACAACAACATCCAAAGAGGCTTTGGCAAAATGACTGAAGTACTCCTACAAACCTGCAATGAATTATAAATTATTTAATCCTTTACAGAAGCCAAATTTCATTATTTTATTTATCAGACTGTGGCAAATGTGCTCTCACCCTTGGCCACGGGTTCGCAGAATCCTCGTTGATTGCGCACAGGTTCGTCTTTGACCATGTCGTACTTCACAACGACGTATTTAAAAATACGCTACGAAAGGAGAAGAGTAAAGGAGTCAGGTGACTCGTGCAAATTGAAAAAGACGCTTTATAAGCTTGTCCACATTGGCCCAAAGATGTAGTTAACCTGTCCGCGAAACCAGACCGGCAGTTTGTGAATACAGAGGATAATCTTACATGCAGGTGAAATATGATAGCATGAAGTTATTATTTATGCTGACTGTAACAGGCTTGTCAAACTATTAGGAAACATTTTTAATGTAATTAGTAGCATCGGCATGAATGCATCAATAAAGCATGCATATATTTCATGAGAAAAACACAACTGCTTACTTTACCAGTCATTTTTTAGTTATACCTTTACATCAGCAGAACTTTTTTCCCCCAACAGGCTTTTTCTGATGTTGTCTTTTGCATTTTTAATTCCTTTTCAATTTTTTTTTTTTTTCCTTACAAAGACAGGCAAACAAATATATAATTTAAAATCAGTTTAGTCTTTGACTTCCAAGGAGCCGGATAATTATTCCGGAACCATGCTGTGATATTCCATTCTCTGTGTGCAAGGCTTCAGAAATGGTCTTTTTTTCTGTTCTTACTAAAATACGACTTGCCTTTTTTCATCCCTTTCAGTAAAGTCCTGCCAAAGTGTCAATAAATTAAAGACAGAAAAGATCTTGTATAATCACCCTAATAATAAGGCTGCAGGCAGTAAAAACTACAGCAAAAAATCAGTAAAAGACTTCCTGAAGCCTAGGAATATTCTGTGCTGATGAATAGCTCGACTGTTCCTGAGTTTATTTTGAATTTCTCAGCCTCAGCTGGCACGACACTACCTCAGCTAACAGAGAACTGCTAATTAGAGCCTATGAGATTAGCATGGCGGCATGGATAAATTACAAGCGGGATACTCGGCTCAAACGTTTTGCATCCCATGCCTATTTGAGGAAAGCACCGGTGAATATCTTCACGCAGAACTTTAAAACACTTCCTGGTTCTACCACATGAAAAAGGGGAACTGTGCTTACGATAGGAAAGCACTTTACAAATCAAGCGACGAGACAGAATACGTTGACTTGGAAAATCTGCTGATGTCATTTCCTGTGTCGTCCTGGGTATGTGCGTTTCTGTGATCACTCAAAGGAGAACCTGGCCTAGTTTTTCACTTGGCTTTTCTTTCAAAGCCATTATATATTGGACAGTGAAAAACATACATTTGAAAGGACTCCTATTACCGCAGAGGACACAAAACTGGCCTGCATTCAGTCAAGTGTGTTCCCCTTCAAATTGCTCTACAGTGACACCAGCTGGGCACCTGTAGGACTGCAGGCAGAATCAAAGAAGCAGGGCCTTAATGCTACGATACTGACTATCAAAGAAGCAGGGCCTTAGTGCTGGGATACTGACAATCAAAGAAGCAGGGCCTTAGTGCTGGGATACTGACAATCAAAGAAGCAGGGCCTTAGTGCTGGGACACTGACTATCAAAGACTCTAAGAGCCCCGTTAGCTCTCCTGCCAAATATAACATCATATGTAATGAAACCTCTCTGATTACTGGGCTGGCCTGAACCAGCTTTCCCCATGGCAAATTACTGCCTGAAAGTTAAAATCACATAGTAAAGATTAGCACTAGTTATGGTGTAAAGTATTTCTAAGAAATTCTCTTATAGCCTATATATAGAAATGTTCTGAATGAAATGATTTCTTTAAATACATACAAGCATGTAGTTATCCTCATTAATCTCACTAAATGTCATGTTTCTCATTAATACATATCCATTATACGGTATACTGCCCTGTGTTGCAGGAAAAGCATATAGATCTACCAGGTCACCTGAAATTGTTTACAGTCTGCTTTTAAATGGAAACGCATCTTTCCTATATATACAGTATATATTATTATATAAACTGTCCAACCAAAACACTATGACCACCCCCTAGTAGAACAACTGGATCTTCCCAGCAGCTAGATGGCGCACTTATAAAAGCACAAATGAGAAAAAGGACAGGCTCCAGTAAACGGCAGGACAGTCTATCCATGAGAGACCCATCAATAGTGAATACATGGATATTCTTTTTTCTACTTTTTCTACTTTTTTCAACATGTAAGGTATAAATATTCAACCCTCAACTTTCGTTATTTAAAATTGTCTTAAGACCTATTTGGCCAACTGTGGAAGATCCAGGGGGAGCGTAGATTTACCCGTAAGTTTACTGTCATATGTTACTTTCCTTAGCGACACTCCTCCTAACTGGCAAGGACCGAAGAGGATAAATACTTTGATGACACTCTTTGATGGCACTCTTTGATCATGGTCCCATTCATACACAATGCTTTCAACGTTACGGAAACTACAGGCACATATCTGACAAGATTCTGATTCAGTTCCTTTGCCATTCAGCTGACGTTTCATGTGATCACCTTCCATGAAAAACATTCAGTTAATACACAGAACCGCACAGTTTTCAATCCTGTCAGCTACCAAGTTTAAAGCCATGAAAAAATGAACCATTTTCTGCTAATTCCCAGTGTCATCTGTTAAGAAATATGTCTGTGTGCTAAATAATCCCCTTTAACTCAGAAATCGCCTTTAAGACGGGAAGGGGGCAATGTATGGGCGTCTCTGTGTTGGGGATTAGCCTCTGATAAATTCTGATAAATTATGGCCCTAGCCAAGATATCCTTGTGACCCATTTCTAGAAACAGCGGTCTTGTTTTTCTTCCTGTCCCCTCAATCTGGTAATCCCCAAAGCCACCATCAAGGCCCTGTTCAGTCCTCCCATCCCAACATCACATGGATCCACTCAACATGCCAATCAGAGCAAGTCTTGCCAAAATGACAGCTAATTCTGTGTAAATTGTGCTTTTATAACCACTAGATCTCAATGGAATCCTGTGTTTATCTGACATAGCTAAGGATGTTCACCCTGAAAAGCATGCACTGTGGAACACAAAACACTGAGCTACATTTCCCTCAATGTGTAAATAAACTGGCCTCCATTATGGGTTTACTGATGCGTTAACCACGCTAACTGAACTGCGGAAACAGGGCGGCCCGTGCCGCCTGGACCATGTGACCTGCGACAAGAAGGATCTCACCTTGTAGAAGAAGTTGGAGCGTCCCACGGCGCCAATCTTGCCCAGGTGGTTCATGAAGCAGAGGTTGCCCTCGGTGGAACCGTAAAACTCGCACATGCGGATCTCGCCGAAGCGCCGGTGAAACTCGCGCCACACGTCCTGACGCAGCCCGTTCCCCACAGCCATGTGGACCCTGTGCTGTCGATCGTTCTCTGACTTGAAGAGAAAGGGAGCAGTGGAAATCAAGGCATTAGGACCTAACTAACATCTGGCTTATCATCAGCTCTGGATATCTAAAGAGATGAAAAATCAGCTCAGAATTCACAGAACATTGTTCTGGCTTGGAGATACTGAAGGTTACAATGCCACCAGGACAAAACCTGAAAAGAGGCATCAAAAGCACCAAGCCTGCCTACAAGCAACAAATGGAAGACCACTCTAAAAAAAAGTCATCCAGTCCATCTATAATTCCAAAGCAGTAACGACCACCCCCACAAGCAATGATGCCTCACTTGCGGAGGAATGAAACAACTTCTTGGCATCCTTTGACAAGAGCAACAGACACAATGGAATGTGAGCAAACAACTGAGCATCGACATCATGCTCATCGAGAAAATTCCTTTGTGGTGTGAATGTTCAGAAGACAGCAGGCCTGCAAGGAACATCAGGGACGGTGCTCAGCAGATGGTGGAGGAAAACACTAAAATCTTCAAGCTGCCTCTGTCCCAGGCCAGTATCCCTGTATCCATCAAGTCAAACCCTTATCTCATTTTCCTTTCTTGTTTTTCTCACTTTAAGACAGTGCGGAGTAGAAATTCCCACTTATGACCGATCACATGTGCCACTCTATGACTTGACGATGGTCTAACTCTACAGATATAGGCATTAATCATAATTTTCACCCACACCGGCCTCCCTCAGGCTGGGATCACCTCTGTTCTCCAACCTAATACTCATGAGGCACAAGGCTGTGTACTTAATCCTCTCGTCCCCACCTTCTGCCCCAGGGCTAGACAACCAGTTGGACATGAAAAGCCACAAACTTGAGGTCCTGAAAGATGCGAGCCTGGGCCATTGCGAGAAAACTCTGTGAAGAGGTCGGGAGACAAAAAAAAGTGCGCGACTGAGGTGGCGGAGTGTCTCGTCGCCTGTCCATTGCCGTTCTCTATAGATATCCATCATTTATATGTGTCAATGGCAGCATCATGCCACCCCTGTGAACCAGCAAGCCAGATTGTGCCATGGAGTTGGCCTGAACAGGACAGCCTTAGTGCTTAACTAAGTCTGGACCCTACCTAAGGAAGCACGGAGAACAAAGCAGATTTACAAATGGGACAGGATTCCGATCCAATACTAGGCACGAGCTCACATGTTGTGGGAAATTTAGAGACAGCAGTCCTCGTGGTCCATGTGTTTGGACTGCAGGAGAAACATCTCCATGCTGCACACATACAGCCAAGGGCAGGAACAGAACCCACAACCCGGGAAATCTGAGGCAACAGTTCTACCCACTGAGTCACCGTGCCCCATTATTATGAATCTGTCACAATGCTTCCCAGTGCTACATGACTCTGCAAATTAGATCTCCATATACAGAAGGTCACCAGGTCAAATCCCATGACCAACAGTGTGATCATATCACCACTGGGCCCTTGAGCCAGGCTTTTAACAGTAAGAAACTGCTCTAAGGGTCCCAGAAAAATGGCTGACACTGCCGTGAGACCCCACACTTTAATCTCACCTATTTGTGTGTCTGTCTCATGGGAAAACAAAGGAATTCTTATGCACTTGTTCTCGCCCTTGAATAATGGCCAAAAAAGTATTGCTTCAGTTTACATGATCACTGCTATCACAGAATTACGTTTTTATATTCAGCAAAGCGTTACTAAGTACAGTGGATGTTCTCTTTGAGTTTGTGTGTACTGAAGGCTGGCACGTACCAGCCTAAACTATCAAGGATAGATGACCAGGACAAAGAGGGCTTTGACACACCGCACTTGTTTAGTGTTGGCCTAAGAACACCTCTCATTTGGAAATGGTTTCACCCTGATAAGGTCATCTTGAAAATCAAAAGTGTGTGCGTGCCTCAGCTCAGCCACAAAATAGGAGCAACAAAAATGTTTCCTGAGAAACAACTGAATTATTACTGGATCTATTAACATGACCTTGTTCTATGTGTCATAAAGCTCTCCATAAGACCTACGGAGCAATACGTAAGCTATAAAAATCTAAACCACGTAAAATGCATCTTCAACAAAGGGCACGCCATCCAACCCATGCATCCGTTTTCCATAGTGACGTATCTGACCCTGAGAGCCAGTATCAGGAACACCACTGCAGGAGATGACCCCAGGTAGAAACAGCATAGCATGTAAGAGTACACGCATGTATAAATTAAAGGTGAAATTGAGAGAAAAGGTTATTTAACATGAGAAAAAAGCTAATAGAGGGGAAGACCTGCTTACATGCCGAAATGTAACAAAACCAAACAGATTAAACCGAAATTGTCACCTAAAATCTACAGCTGCATTTGGATATTTTAGTTTGCTATACACGGTTGTCATAACAAGCTAAGATTCAATGGCCTAACCTCAATAGTTTTTGATCACATGATGTGTGTTACGTTTGAGTGAAAAAACCAAGGGAAAAGCAGCAATCGTTGATAAATGCAGAATAAATTACCTTTGGCTGATTGCAGAGATACCGACAGATCTCTCCGATGTACTGGAATATCGTCACGTTGTGCTCTCTACAGTCATTCCAAAATTGCGAGGCTGAGAACCTCTTCTTTAGCACACAGGTAGCCCCTGTATGATTGAAACACATACGTGAAGCAGTCTCTGAGGTAAACTGATGGCATTTAAATGACAAGTGCATGTCACAGTAATGATCTCTCCATCCATCTTCTAACTGCTAATGTAGTTTAGTGTCACAGGTGCAATTTAGGAACACCAGTTAGCCTGAAAGCATGTCGCCGGATTGCATGAGGAAACTAAAGTAAACGGGGGAACCTGTGCATCACAGAGACAACACGCAAATTCCACGCTCAAATCCCCAAACCAGGAAGCGTAAGGCAGCAGTGCCACCTGCTGAACCACATGCCAAAATAGTTTAGATGCCTCAAAAGTAGTTCAAACACCTGTGTGAGATCTCTTAAAGCGATATTCAACACGCAAGCAGAGTGGTGCCATTACATGGATCCCCACGTCAACGTTACGTACGCATCACGTTACTCTACTGCCCCGAGTCATTTGCACGCTACTGCAGAAAAATATGATGATTCCCAAGGTGGAGGGTCTTACCTATTTCAATGGTTCCCCCGATGCCAATGAGCGAGGCGGCGCTGTGGTACAGGGGGAGTGGGATATACACCACGTCATCTGGGCGGCCCCCGAACACCCAGAGCCCTCCGGACGCTTTCAGGGCCTGCATGTGCGTGATCACAGCCGCTTTGGGCAGTCCTGGGAGGAGGGCGGAAGGCCAGATGAAGTCTCATGCACCAATTTTGGCTGCCCAGTAAACTGCTCCCACAAACTGCATGGCGCTAGAGGCTAACCGACCTGTGGTAAAATTTAAGGGGGTCGACCAATATGAAAACAGCAATCAAGGTTCTGAATTTTATACTATACTGAACTAGTATTGAATTGTCCAAGCCAACAACATTCTCGCTTCCAAGTTAGCGATAAATCTGACTAAAGGGGAAAAAATCTGCGTCGATATATCAATCGATTCATAACAGCAGACCAAAATAAAGGCTTACGTGAGTGAGAAAGTAAAATAATATCAAAATAAGTCAAAGCCTTATTTCATTTCTCAGTATTGTGCCTTTAGCCGGCTGTTAACATCCTTCAGTATTGTCCCTCAATAGAGGAATCACTGAAGTTGTCCAAATGTAATGCCTTGATAACCGTAAATTTCCTAAAGGAAATTCTGATTTCTGCATTCATTAAAATGTTATATACTTGCAAGGGCGTTTCAGCAAATTTATGATAGCTTTATAATTTACTTTATATGTCAGGCTATGAAGATTGTATGTTACCCCCATATATGTGCATTGAATTTGCACACCTTTATAGCTTTAAAATGTCTAAAACCTGCATTCTTTGTTTGATGTACTATTACAATCTAGGTGGCTGCTGACTCAAGGGTACAAGAGCCAGCCCCCTTCGAGGCATGGGCTCGTACAAACTTTTGGTCAACAGTCCAAATCGGAAATCCCAAAGCCGACCACCACATTGTCAGTTTAAAGCCAGCAAATCGAGTACCGGTGGTCCCCGACGTGTATATGTAGAGTGTGGTTGTTCTGAGGGAGGTGACAGCCCGGCGCTCCGGTGGGACAGGCCGAGCAGGAGCCTGCTGCACCTTGTCCAGCAGGGTCTTCACTCCGGGAAGACGGCTCTCTGCTTTCATGACCCAAACGCTGATGCTGTCCTTCTGCAGGGTGGGCAAAATGTCCTCCAACACGTCCAGCAAATCTGAAAGGTAACACACAAAAAAAAACGGGAAGGATAGGTGCCTTGAGGCAGCAGATAGCTGAGTCAACAGACCCTGGACATGGCAAACATAATTAGCATGGTTCATTGGTAAAGAAGGAAATTAAATTCCATGTGACCTACATGTGATGATATTGGGGAATTCTCAGTAACTTAAAAACTAGGAATCGTGTTGAACAGATCAGTAATACAGTACCATCTTCCACTGGTCACCATCAGAAACACTGTTACTGTGAAATTAGCAGGCAAAGTCAGCTTATAAGCTAAAGATTTACTTCTCCAGTTCAATCTGACAGCTGATTGCATGACTAGCCTGGAGCTAACTTGGGGTCCATCTGACCATGTTCTAAATACTCTTCCTGGTCAGGTTGGGATACACCTTGGATGGGGTGCCAGTCCATCACAGGGCACAAGGCTGGGGTACACCCTGGATGGGGTGCCAGTCCATCACGGGGCACAAGGCTGGGGTACACCCTGGATGGGGTGCCAGAACTCAGTCATACACTACAGGCAGTTTAGAGACACCAGTCAACCTAGTCACATGTCTTTGGACCGTGGGATGAAACTGGAGTACCAGAAGGAAACCCACAAGACGTGAGGTGAAGATGCAAACTCCACACAAACATGGCAGACATGAGATTCAGACCTTCATGTGCTGTGAGGTAACAGGCTACCACTGAACCACTATGCCTGACCCCCCCAACTTGAAGTAAACTCTTGAAGACGTGAAAATTAGCAAACAGGGAGAGCATTATATAACACACCTGTCAAAAATGTAAAGAGATATGAACAAATCTAAAAATGAAATAATCATTTAATTAAATCGAGTGAACTGGACTAGTAAAAATTTAATTGTCAAATCAATAAAGATCACCAGTTTAATAAATTAAAAATGTTCTATGGTGAAAGCATTCTTTAAAAAAATCTCTAATAAACTGGTATTAGAGGGGCAATGTAATTATTATATGTTATTGCTTATTGCTGTTCACTAATTTATCTTTTAATTACTTTTGAAATTTGAAAAGTCCTACAGATGCGGATGCACAGCTGCTTTTAACAGGTCACTGCTATGAAAACCAGGCTACTGGTGAATTGTAATCCTACTTAAACTCTAAGCAGAAATAAAACCCAGAATAATCTGAGAATGTGTGTGTGTGTGTGTGTGTGTGTGTGTGTGGGGGGGGGTCCCCGTCGGGGTCGCCGGCTGTTTCGTTGCAGGTTGCATGAAAAAAAAATGACAATTCAGAGCGCCGGGTTTAATCGCGTTCAAGTTAATTTGGAAACATCTCTACCTAAATGTCCACGTCGCTGTCCGATCAGAAGGAAATCAATAGGAAAATGCGTACATGTCATCTGTGCACTGTAATCAACGCGGAGTTTTTATGAAAACTCGGAGAAGTGCAGTAAGTTATCTAGCTGGCGAAATGAAAGACGTTTACCCGCCCCGACGATGAGGACTTTGGCCGGGCAGCAGTTGAAACACTGTAGCAGTGATCTCGCTTTGATGTTCGTGTTGAGAAACGACACCACGCATCCCAGTTTGCCGAGTCCCAGCCACAGGCAAACGAAGTCCGGCTCGTTGTTCATGAGGAGTGCCACAGTGTCGCCCTTCTTCACGCCTCCCAGCCTCTCAAAAACCTGTGCCACCTGGTCGCTCCGCCGGTTCACGTCTCCGTAAGTGTAAGTGACTCCTTCATAAATCACAAACGCCTTGCTGGGCATTCGTTCAGCCCGCCGCACGAAGGTGTCCAGGACGGTAACTACTCTGCGGGACCTTTTGTACGATTCCAGCTTCAGGCCGTACCTGATGACCTTCAGCAAAAATAAGGAGTCTTTCCAAAGGTACGGGAAGCATCGCTTCTGCACCCAGTGCATGGCGAGGAGACCAGCCAGTGCGGCTGTCATCCATGCTACGGGCTCCAGCATAACTGCAGTGTGATCAATTTATTTTCAGGAAAAGTATCACGAATGTCCCCAGGCTAATAACACGCAGTTCTCCGTATCCTTCATAGACGAGACTATGAAGCAGGAGAAACGTCTGAAGACAACCACCTTCACTTCTTATCTTAGTTCTTTAGTCTAGAACTTGTCACGTGGGTTCGCGTTCCACAGCTATTCGGAACAGCAGGTTCTCTCGTTTTACGCGTTTGGTATTGCAGAGCTCCGAGCTGCGCATGGAACGAGCATAAGGAGGATTTATATATGTTTGGAAGTGGACAGAGAAAGTCGGAATTATATACAATTGTTGACGGACTTCACCTCATCTAGAGGGATGTCAGTCCATCACAGGGCACACACACGGCCAGACAGAACGGTAACCTGGCTGTAAGAGACAAATCAACACTGGGAGGAACATAAATACATAACAATATAGGAACGTATCAATTCAGTTTCGGTATTTTATTTTGGGGACAATATACTGTAGCTTACTGAAATGATGGGGGGACCGGTTCCTACATCCTGAATACGGCTAATTTATACCTTCAACACTACACCAAACTGCTCAATTAAGTCAATTAACTCACCAGAAGAATCGCTCTAGTCAAGTTCTGAAAGACAGTGTACCCCTTTTTAATGCTTCATTTGTAATTTGAAAGGCGCCAAAGCTCATGCATATTAACGCACGGCAGTGACAATGACACGGCACTGCTCTGTGGCGGCCAGAACTGTGTGCCAGGATGCTAATGGGATTTAAGGCAAGTATAGTCCTGTATCATAGTGTACAATGCAGTTCTTTTTTTTTTACATAGTTAACTGGGATCACTGTACACAGGAGATGATGTAGAGTAAATTGGGGAAATACCCAGGTGTTCTGAGGTGTATCAGACAGCCAGGGAAATCTGTCTGGAACATTGCACAGGTGCTAAGGAACAGACTGGCTCGTTAGTAGTTCAGCAGGATTGACTGGATCGACTTCACAACGTTAACTGACAGTGTTTATAACCCTGGTATTCACATGGGAGCAGAACAGAAGGCATCTGTGGTGTGAACTCATGGAATATCAATGTGCTAAGACCAACAGAAAACATAAAGCAGGCTGGAACGGCGGCATGAAGGACCTGGAGTATCAAAGGAAAACTGAAACTGGAAAACTAACCTTAAATTAATAAACCCAGAGACTGCAAGTGGTAGTGCTTAAAGGGTTTTGCCTGGAGCCGGAAGGTGGGAGGCTGAAATCCAGTTAGTGTTTTACCCAGTCGCAGTAACAATACAGAAATTTCCACCACATAACAATCTGGGAACATCCCCCTAAGTTATATATTATACTTGCACTTTTGTGTTTCATAGAAAGCTATTGTTGATGAAATAAACATTGCTGAATATTATTTTTCCTTATTTTTTATTTATTGTACAGCACTTTGGTGCAATCATGTGTTGCTTTTAAATATGCTTTATAAACAAATATTCAATCAATCAATTTATGTACTGAAGCATCCCCCCCATGATCAGACTTGTCCTTTGTGAGAATATTTAAGTCAGCTGAATTTTAATTAGAGTAAATGCATGGCATTAATTAACTCCCCTAAGCATTTTTTTGTTCAAAAAATAATTTATTTGATGTCCGGAGTCACCCTTTAACAGCCTTCCTGCATGATTAACTCCTTAGAAGTTTATTTCCTCAGTCAAAATTAGATGCTAATTAAATCAATATGCTACATGCAGAAAACATACCTAGTTATATGCATCTTTTTTTCCAGATTTGGAAATAACATGAACGTTGCTAATGCTTTCTTTTTTTTCCCCATTGCAAATGGAAACCCCTACAAAAGGTGTGTTTGTGACGATTTTATTAGTCGTTTGGCCGTGGAGCATGCATTTGAAAACAGGATCTGGAAATTCCATGAGAGAAAGAGACGTCCTGAGTTGCATTTGAGTTCACAGAAATATTGATATTGCCCTTGTGTGTGATTTAGAGAAGCAGACATTTTTAGCTCTGGACTGTTTGACAGGGAACACCGAGTGCTCAGAATGCATGTTTGCGGACTGCTCATTGAATGCATATGTGCGTCTGCGGTCGTGGAAGCCCCTCTCACTGGGCATGCGCGGTACATGTACAGACGTTTAAAACTTGGGGTAAAGATCTTTCAGCTTTAACTGTAGACTTCTTTCTCCGCAGAAGACTTTCTGTACCCTCCGTCTCACCATGATACCTGTGGTGTTAGCGACGGCATTCGCCGGATTTGTTGCTGCCCTCGTCTTCCAGAGGATGTTTTACCCGTACTTTTGGGATGACTTGATTTATCACCTCAAACTTCGCCAAGTCGGACGACTGATGAAGTCAAGGATGAAGAACGGTGTTGTCACTTTCGTCGACTGCTTTGTTCAGCAGGCGAAGGAGATCCCCGACAAAGCCTTCATCATTTATGAGGGTCAAGTTTTAACATATCAGGCTGTAGACAGAAGAAGCAACAAATTGGCACGCTTATTCAGGAAACATAGTGACTTGAAAAAAGGAGACAGTGCTGCGCTCCTGATGAACAATGAGCCTGATTTCATCTGTGTCTGGTTCGGGCTTGCCAAACTGGGCTGCGAAGTGGCATTTTTGAACTTTAACACCAAATCAAAGTCCCTTCTTCATTGCTTCCAGAGCTGCGGTGCAAAAACACTCATCGTCGGCACAGGTATTCTGGAAGAGCTTGACCTTTTTTTTTTTTTTTTTTTTTTGCATGCTGGTGTCTTTATGCTGCTTTGGTATCGTTGCATTGCTATCTGTGCTGGAGTGGCTACCCACGCGCGCCGCTCGCTCCGCTCGTCCATATGAGCGGCGACTGTGCCGCAGTGCGCATGCGCGGATCTTTAAATTTAGATCGCGTGACATCACTTTAACATGTGGATAAACATGCGTGATGACGTGACCAGACATCAAAAATCACATTTTTGCATTTTAACTACCTGTTGTTGCTATTCTCCTCTCAAAGCTGTGCCTAGTTCCTATGCCTATGTAATTAATAAATTAATTCGTCTGTAATAGGCAAAGCATAAGCCGCTGCAGTATATAGTAATGTACCATTAATAACAATGCAGCGAAACTCTTGCCACGTAAATTAGAAGCTTATGTAAGATCATGGTACACGGAATTAGATGTGCTGTTATTATAATCGGGCGGACTGGACAGCTTTTTATTTAGGTCTAATATTACAGTTTTTATTTCTCTTGCTACTTGTTGACTTGTTCCTCATGTTTTGCGGTGCGTTTAAATGTTATTTTGCCTTTCAGGGTTCACAATATATGTTTATATGATCTTGATCTCAGTGTTAATTCTTTCTGTTCCTTAGGCTGTGTATCTGGTGTTGGTTTGTGGGGTGTGTGTAATCCTCGTAAATGTAACATAGTAAACTGACACAATTTGTACAGGAGACTGATAACGTTTTAAAAAACCTCCAGCAGTATCAACCACAACCCTGCACTAGATTAACAGATGGGGAAGGTGGATGATTTTAGCGGTGTCAGTTCTGCTTAATATGCCGTGCTATAGGATTGCAAACAATTAATGAGCATAAAGCAAAGGAAGGAAAAAGGTCACTAAGACAAGAAATGAAGAGAAGACCAAAGTGGATGTCGGAGGGGACCCTGAAAATTGCCCTTGAACGTAGAAAAGCCAAAGCAAAAGGAAGGAGTGAGGAAGTGGCGGAGCTGAACAGAAAATTTCAAAGAGCAGC
>JAACJT020000095.1:19232-78437 GCA_009936485.2 Gymnarchus niloticus | reverse complement strand
TATTGCACATGGGAGAAATATAAAGGAGGGAAGCTAGCATATGCACACCATAATATCAAATATGAATTGTAGTTTAAGATATTAAACCGGATATTAAACGAGTCATCACATGGATCTAAGTTTTGAATCCTCCGGGGGGAGCAAAACCAGTAAGTAACATGGTTTCCTGTTTGCCGTGAATCACCGAGCCGGTTATGGGTCATGGGCCCTGTCTTGGGCAGGTTGCTGGGGAAGCTCCCGCGAGCGTGCGGCTGGCCGTGGGGAGCGGACTGAGGTCAGATGTCTGGAAGGAGTTCGCCAGGCGCTTTGGCAGCATCCGCGTCTGCGAGTCATACGGGTTGACTGAAGCCAGCATCGGATTCGTCAACTACACCAGCGAAATCGGGCCCATTGGTCGTGCAGGTTACTTCAATAAGGTCAGATTTAATAACATCATGAAGGAATTTTAAAAGCTAAATAGTATGATTACAAATAACCTTCATAGAAATGTTGAACTTTTAAGACAGGAAAGAGCATATACAAATACATCATTACTACTGTCAATCAAGTGTACAGATGATTAACCATTGGTTTAGTTCATTTGCATAACTTGAGGTGGATATTGTCCAGTTACAGAGTTCACGTGTCACGTTACAATATTGCTAATGAGTCATGCATGTGTCTGATGTTTTACGCCAATGGGGCTGGGGCAAAATCGACCAGAACTGTCACGTTTATATTTTACAGTGGAATCTGCCCTTTGAGTTCCTGAAATACGATCCTTTGACATACGAGCCAGTCCGAACAGACACAGGGCGCTGCGTGAAAGTGGACAAAGGTGTGCTGAACTACGTGTGAATCTCTTCTTTGACATCAGGCGGCGGTGTGGTAAAATCGTGTTCTTTTGGGTTTTACAGGAGAGACGGGCATTTTGGTGGCCCCCTTGTCAGCCACCAACCTTTTCTTGGGCTATGCTGGGAACGAGGCGCAGTCGGAGAAGAAGCGGCTGCGTGACGTCTTTCAGGAGGGCGATGTCTATTTCAACACCGGCGACCTCATGCTTCAAGACCACCGGGATTTTGTGTATTTTCGAGACCGGTTAGGAGATACGTTCAGGTACCCTCCTTTGTTCATTCTTTATCTTGTCCCGTCAAGGAGAAGTCTATGGCTGACAAATGGTTTGTTGTACACTCAGCGCAGAGTCGTGGCCTAGTTCCCTTAGAAGGGTAACACGGATCTTTTCTCAACAAGGCCACGGTCTCTGAGCCGCCTTTTGTGGGAGCAGAGGCTGGGACTAATCCAGTCAGGGAGGGGGAGTCACAGATGGGGGGGTGGTCTGTGAAAGCCTCTGGGGAAAGAAAGGGAACCATTTCCTATTCACCAGGTCCTGGGTGATGTGGGTCCTGCTCCGGTGATGGCTTGTCAGCGGTAATAAGGGCATTTCAATGGGTGGGCTGATGTGCTCATGGTGGTGCTGGACACATGTATGGGGGGGCAAGCGGGGAGGTCCGAGTTCCAGCGAATGTGGTTGCCATGGAGGAGAGCGTGGTGGATGGGGCTTCCCATTGAGGAAGCGCCAGCAGGTCAAACGCTTGTGCCCAGAGAAATGTCGAACAGCAGCCAGGGTCATAATACAAACAGCGATGAGGCAGTAAGTAGCTCATTACTGCTGTTTAGCACCACACTGTGGCCAGTGGGAGTCCACGGCTTGGGCAAGCTTGAAACGCGTCACGGTTTCACTCCCTTTGACGTTAAAAGTTCAGTAACTCATTATAACGTGAAACACAAAAAGTGTCCCGCGGGAAAGGTTCTGTTTTGGCTAAGGAGTTGAATTCAAATTACAGTGACTCTCAAAATACAATTCAGTGCAAAAGAATTTAATAAGACATATAGTCATTTAATAACGAAGGGAAGAGACATAGAAATTGATATTGTCTATGAAAATGGCTAAGAAATCTGAGGCTAGGTGATTATTCTGAGTGTTATGGCATAGTGTGGTGTCCCTTCTGAACGAGGACCCTTCGCTCATAATACCTGCTCTTTGACCAGTAAACCTAAAGGCCTCTGAGGCCTCTTCGCTGTTACCTTAATGACCAGGGTTTCCTTTTCATGCTTGTCTGAGCAGCTTGTGCCCTTGTGAATAATTCCACAATCGGCAGGATGTCCAATCTGCGAGTGGCAGTTCCCAAACTGAGAACCGAACTTTGACAATGTGCACGACTACAGCACGTGACGTCCAAAATGTTCGGACACATGGATGCACGCAACTTGTGTTATCATTACTGTGTCATCATTGATACCCTTTATCGGGCAAGGAACCACGTATAGTAACTTTATTGACCTTGATTTGCAACATAAAAATGAAAAAATTTGAAAAAGTCACAATAGTAAAAATATCCTCCAATAACATTCTAGGGTTGAAATTATTTTGAATTTACAAGTATTTCAATTAGTGTCCTATAAAGGGTTAAAGATCCCCCCTACCCCCAAAAAACTCTGATTTGTTGTTTTGATTATTACCAACCTTGTGGGGAATGACTCGACGGGGCACCGTCACCGGATAATCGTATTAAACACTCCAGCAAAGAAAACCGTAGTCCCTTGCGTCACATGAAATCCAGCAGTGCCACCTAGTGTTCAGTCGCGAACCAGCCATGGTAAACACGTGAATAAACGAAAGCCTGCATCTCGACGGTTTCCATGGTTCACGTTCCTCACAGCAGTGAATCGTCAAAAATCCCATTCTAGACTGGACCACACAAGACCAATTTATTCACGAACAAAAAGAAGTTAGAATTTAATGAATTCATTACTTTGATCTGGGAATGAAATATGATGCTTAAAAGATTATTCTTAACTTTACTGTGTTGTTTAAGGCTAGGCTGGGTTTGTACTTTAGATGCTGGCAGGCTCAGTTAATCTGGAACTCTTATTGTACACTAAAGTCACATAAATGGCTCAAAAACTTTTATACAACTGTAAAAAATGATACTATAAAATGGGAAATGTATTGAATTTGGTGCTCCTTTGGATACAAGCCACTGCCAGGAGAGTAAATCAAGTCATTTTTTATATTTTAAAGATCACATTGAATTACAACTAAATTCTGGACATTCTCAGTCATGGTACTGTTAGCCAAAATATCCAGGGTGTACCCCAGCCTCGTGCGCTGCTAGCTGGGATGGGGTACAGGCCCCCCTCATCTCTGACCTGGATAATCGGCTGGAAGATGGACAGCTGGATGCACGCATGCATGCACTGATGGTCACTGTACTTTGCTTTTAGGTGGAAGGGAGAGAACGTGGCTACAACTGAAGTGTCAGAGATCCTGGGCGATGTGGACTTCCTGCAAGAAGTAAACATGTATGGCGTAACTGTCCCAGGTGACCAAAGACATTAAATTGTCACTTAAGGGAAAACCTTAAAAACTGTAATTTAAAAAACCATATGTGTGTAAGTTTATTCTTCGTTTTTCCCTCCCAGCTCATTTGGGTTGCCATATTTTCACTCCTAACTGGAGCATCTACCCCCTCATACTGTTTTACTCTCACCCTTGGTCAGTACAGACCAAGCCAAGGGACATTTGTCCCATTATAAGGCTCAGGAAGCCTCGCAGAGGGGCCACAGCCAACTGGGTCTGCTTCATGCCAGCTGACAGGTTACCAGTGTGGTCTCTAGCATGTGCCTCAGGCAGCTGGAAAGGCTGCAGATTATTTACATGGACAGTCAGAAATGCACTTATACAACCCTACTCTAAAACAAACATATCAACAGAAACGTTCCATCAGAGTAAGTTATCTGTGTTATGAGGTATGGCTTCAGCTAAGTAAAACCTGTCACAATGCTGTTTTTTCTGTTCACGATGCAGGGTATGAAGGTAGAGCCGGAATGGCGGCCATCGTCCTAAAATCGGATCGGACGCTGGATGGCAAAAGCATCTACAAGCTCGTGTCCGAGAGGCTGCCAGCGTACGCCTGGCCGTGGTTTCTGCGGGTTCAGGTAAGGCGGTCATAGCATGCAGATGGGCCTTTTTATTTGCTGAAGAGAATCTTGAAGGTAGGATATTTTGGGAAAAACTGATCTGTCTGATTAAACCAAACTTGAAAGGTTTACAGCTGATCCATAGCAGGTTTTACATAAAAACACGGTGACTGGATATTCTGTACATACCCAAGTATATATTAATAGATTGAGAAGTACAGTACTGCTTATGTACAGTACTACGTATGTGCCTGGATGGTTGAATAGTTACGTAATTCACACTCCTTGATGAGAGTAAATTCCATCAGATCCCAAATACGTGACTGCCCTCGTTTTCTTTTTCTTCTCCCTTGAACATCTGGGCGACATCTGTGCGAACCTCGGCGAGCTCGTAGCAAACGAGATGGGCGAGGCCTGCACCAGCCGGACAGCCCTGCTCCAGAACGTGGGGCGTGAGCGCCTCCTCGCTAAGTTGTGAGACGGTGGAGGGCTGAGGATTAGTAGGAGGATTTGTGCTTCCATTTAGGAGGCTTTAGCTTGATGATAGCCGGGACGATTCAGGACAAATATCTGTTTTGTCATTTCAGAGTCGTCCGGCATTCGTGCAGCTTAGTGGTATAAGGCACACAACCTGGAGAACTGAACTGTGGTCCTGATTTGGTTCAGCTCATTATCTTGTAGAGTACTCAAGCAGATGTTCCTAGTCGATGTACAGAGGGCATAAGGCGTATTTATGTCCAATGATGAACTGAAACTCTATGCAGAGTGCAGTGCTGTTAACCCTAATTTGGCAGATTTTCTGGTGGTGATGTGGGAAACTTTTTGTCTCTTTCCCTGCTCCCCAGGTGTCCCTGGACATGACGGAAACGTTTAAACAGCAGAAAGAGAAACTGGTTCGAGAGGGTTTTTCCCCATTGGTTGTTCAAGACCCCCTGTATTTCCTGGACGTTTTTGAGAAAGACTACATTCCCCTCACCGAAACGGTGTATGGCAGCATTATTGGCGGGAAAATAAGACTGTAAAAGAGAAGGGACCGAATCAGCTTGTACCACGAAAAGTAGTATTTGTTTACTTGAATATGTAATCGCCTCAACTTATAAGTGAAGGATATTAATTGGGTAAGACATCGTCTTCCATAAACAAAATAGTTGACTCATGGGAATAGTTTAAAACCCAGCAGCTGTTTCTAAATAAAATGAGGGACACCAGAATTATTCCTGTTTATTCATAGAAATCTGTTTGTATTTAGGCATTAGCTTATAGGCGTTTCTATAGAGGGTTTTATCAGAGCGATGCGGATGACTCGCTTTAACACTTTTCTCGATCTTCATTATATTGAGCGATTGAAGAGAAACAGTAAATGTTTTGCCGACAGCCTCACCTCGCGCTGTACCTGCACGCGCGGATGAGCAGCCTGGCATCTTGGGAAACGGTAACTGATAAGACGTTATTCGGTAGCGGTTCGTTTTTCAGGGAGACATTGCGGATCTCTAAGCTGCTGACGATATCGCTGAGATGTGAGCACATGTAGACGGTATATCACAAGCACACATGTGAAATTCGTCAACGGAAGAAGCATTTCGCTGCATTCCATCAAATCTTCCAGCATGAAGTATAACTTTGGAGAAGACGCCAAGATGGAATACGTTTGCTGGAGGATTTGTGACCTCCCCACCCCCCAGCCTCGGAGGGCTACATGTGTATCAGTATGAAAACCTTATTTTAACTCCTTACTACGTTGCCATTTGCACTACTTGCAAGTTTTAAAATGACTTTTAAAAACAGCCTTGGATTTTAAGTTGTAAGCCTAATTCTGGTGAAACAGTTGTAATTCGTTTCTTTTTAAAAAAATTTTGTTTAAATTGGCTACACGCGACTCATATTTTAATGTACTGCAGTGCAAAATAAATGAGTACAAGTTCTACGATTATGAAATTCTCGTTTGGTGTACTCGCTGTTTTAATGAATCTCAATTGTGTCTTCTTCATTGGTTTTGGACTCAAATGTGCAAGGTAGGGATCCAGTCAAAGATTGCTGGAGATCCTAAGAAAGGAAATTTCCCCAAAAAACATCTCCCGTAGATCAGCCTTCACTGCCGCGAGTCCAACCAGCAGGTATGCAGGTCTTGTAACCCAGAGGTTGAAGGGTTAAAATCATTGTCTGACGTCATACTTGTGTTTCTCTGGAGTCTATGAGTACAGGTACATTTGAAACAGCAGTGTGTTGTGCTGTAGATGAGAACATTTTTTAAACATAAGAAATTTACGGCTCATTCATCTAACGTTAAGTCTTGAAATGGAATCACAAAACACGATTTGCCAAAAAAAAAACAACTCACCCCCTTTATGTGGTTACTAAAAATAATGTTTCATTTTCCTGCAATAATATTTTTTATGGAAACCCATCATAAAAGAAAATGTATTTGGAATACTTGCCAAAACTCACTAAACGCATACTATAAATCACTTATTGGTCACTGTAACCCTGCTTGGAGGTTGTAGGTGGGCAGGTGGGTGTTCATTGGTTAATAAAGTGTCCTTGAATTCACCTGTTTGATTTCTCCTTCCAGGAAGCTGATTCATAGATCAGCCTTGCTTTTCTGGCCACCACTATGTTCAGTTATAATTATATTTTTAGAAATTCTAAGTGTTGCAGAGATTGTTGTTTCTTTTGATGATCTGCATTATGTATTGTGCTGTTTTTGATTTCATTCACACTGTTCTCTTATAGGACTGAACTCTATAGTCACTCTTTGTAGTGACTTGCCCAATCACAGCTATCGTTCATGTGCTCGTGTCTGGAAGGTCGCTGGGTCAAATCTCGTGGCCGGCAGAGTGCACGTATCACTGTTAAGCCCTTGAACCAGGCCCTCAAAACTGATCCAGGGGTTCCTGGATAAAGGTTGACCTTGCACTCTGACCCCTGGCTTCCCTTTGACCTGTATGCGTCTGCGGAGAGTCAAATGGGGTAAGTGAAGACAGTATGCCCATACGCCTGTTCAAATGACAAGACTATCTCATCTCTCTCTCCTATATATCACTAAATTTCAAATCACCAGAGCACCGCTTCCTTCCATCAGAAGAAGAATTGGCAGCATTAGAGCATGACTGCTGGTGTTTATTTAAAGACACGATGTGCTGCCAATTTGATGGACCCTGGCCACTTTGACGCTGTATCTACAACTTCAGAAGTGCTTACATGCTTCCTATGGTCCCGCGACAGTGTAGCGAGGACAAGGATCCTCAGTTTAGCCTAATGTCTGGAGCTGCCTGATGCACCGCAGTCAATCCGAAGCTCAGCTCGACTGACATTTCTGTCTACCGCTTGCCAATGCATTATCATTCGCTTCAGTCAGCTGTCTGTTGAGTGGGCTGCACTGGGTCAGAAGTTACTAGACAGAATGCAAATTTCAGCCATATTTGACTTTCCCCAAAGCACCGAGCCAAAGGCAATTGCAGCAACGGTGCAATTAGTTTCCTGAAATCTAATTACAGCTTAACAAGCGACAGAATATTCTCAGCGATGAAGTGTTTAAGGTTTGAGTATTCAGGGTTAGTCCTTTTCTCTCTGTGAGCTTCAAAGCCAAGAATAAATTTGTTACAATCGTCAATCACCACTGGACCTGTCTTTTGATATTTTTTAAAATGAAATTTCATCATATATGTACGATCATTATGGATTACTCTAGGAGTCAGTGAAACACTATCTTTTAAAATATTATGAACAGCGATGAAGGTTCCCATGAATTGCGGTACATCCTATAGTGATGAATTTTGCTTTGCCTGTGGTACTGAGATTAAAGTCCTGATGCTGAGAAGATCATGCATCTCAGACAGAAAATTGTTGCTTTGGGACCACCATGGTATTGGCTTACCAAAACCAAATCCAAACCTCCATACCGTGCAGACCTCATTGTCCCAAAGGGTACAGGGATGATTTTTCATATGCGTCTAATATGCCAGGGCGTAGACGCTCTTTCACTGTTTTGTGCGAATTTTTGTTCATATGCAAATGAGGACAATGAAGGAATTTGCATAGAAAGTGAACGCAAACAAATGTGTCTAAGCTGCTCCAAAAATAAAATCTCAGATGGCGTACGATTCTGAACCACTGTAAAGAGAGGCTTCCTTGTTTTTTGAGCAAAGCCTCCGGCAAATATACAGTGTCTTTTTGCTCAGTACAGCTGGGCTCAATACGTGGATTTCTTGAAAATAGTTCCCCATGTCGGCAACTGTTCTTTGTGTATGGTTTAGGTGTTTCTTATCTTCATTATTTTTATGAACGGATACATTTCAAAATGTGCTACTACAATCCAACCCTGTACTCTCAAAAATACAACTGCCTATATATTTTTTGGGGGGAGGGGCAAACTTTAACAGTCTTTTCGTTTTCAAGGTCAAACATCCTAAACCTCATGCATCCGGTCATTTTGTTTCCATCTTCATTCTTATTCACACCATACATTTGACCATCTATTATATCTAGGCATATGCGTGTTAAGCAAATTAAAAGCATATTTATCCCAATCTATGTATATACTATGGTGTTTTTTTCCAAGGAATACAATGGGATGTCCTGCAGGCAGCAACTTTGAAACATAGCCACAACTGCAAGGTATCACAGTGCCATACCTCTCTGGGGTTTTACTCTTTACCCCTGTCATTATCCTCTTTGTTTAGCCGAGCTGCAAATGCACGACCTGAAACTTGATTGATTTCGGAAGATAACTGCTGACAGAGCTACCCAAAGCGCAATAAAAATGCTTTTACACTTACCCCACCAGACATTTAAAGCATTTCCTTCTGCCCGGAAATGCCAAGTGCTGTAGTGTCTTCCACAAACTTCATGGCATTCAATGTGGTCCATCTCTTCAGATTTTTGGATATATGAAGTATCTTTTATGTAATTTCCCATCCTCTTTCTCCTGGCACAGTCACTCTGAATGTACAATCCGAGATATTTAACTACAGTTCTGTGGTAGATCTGCAGGATCCATATGAATGACGTGAAGCTGCTGATGTTTACAGTACTGTACATGCAAATGTATGAAACTTCATGTATGACATCCAGCAACAAGACGGACTAGTTCCTGCACATTTTACTATCTACTGTAGATTAGTGAGGGTACAAATGAGGCTTTAAAATCCCTGGTGGGTGGGATCCCCAGCATTGATTGGTAGTTTGGGATACTCTCACCCATCTTGGGTTTAGAACCTTTGCTTTTCCCGTCACTAATCTAGATACTACTAATTTTACATATAAGTTAGAATAACTTAAGAAACTGAAGTTAAAAGTGTATTTTGGGATTTCTCAGCCATATCGTGAAAATAAGAATGCCCTGTCATACTGAGAGACCAAAATGTCACTTTTGTGTTTCTTTTATTTTTGTGTTTTTGTTTTGAGGAAAACAACACCTTGAGTTTGAGCAAGGTCTAAAAGACCTCGCTTGTTGAAGTTTATCACGCCTTCTGGTGATGACTGCCTTCAGAAACCAGGTAATGCCATTTAAAAATGGAAGAACATTTCTGTGCAATATGTCTCATGCAGATGGACTGTTGTCTACCTACCTCATTTTAGACTACAATTCATATTTTGGTATTTAATGTACATATGCTAGCTCCCATATTTTATATTTCCTTATTTATATATTTCTCCTTATTTATTTTCATGTACAAATCTCTCTGACACAGGGACTGCACTTAATTTCGTTGTACTCGTTACAATGACAATAAAGATATTCTGATTCTGAGTTCTGGTGTTTACGATTTCAAAAGTACATAGGGCAAGTTTTAAATTTTACATGAACATCAAGCTTTCAAACCTACGTCAGATATCAATTTATTCTCATTGTTCAAACAAATGTACATGTTGACAGAAACTATTTACTAAATGTTGCAATGCAGCATATTGAGTCATCCTTCATTTAAACATCCGTCTTCAGAAACCACTCATTCTTTTACGACGAAGAAGGAACCTTGGGAAGAACTCCATGGGCACTTAGATAAGACCCCCATCCATTTTCTACACCACTTATCTGTCAGGGTCACAGAGAAGCTGGAGCCAGTCCCAGCTGACATCAGGCAAGAGGCAGGATACAACCTGGGTAAATCACCAATCCACCACAGGGCCAAATACCCATAAACACTCACCTATGGGTAATTTAGAGTAGCCAGTTAACCAATCCTGCATGTGTTTGGAATGTGGGAAGGAACCAGAATAGCCAGAGGAAACCCACAAAAGCATAGGGAGAACATGCAAACTCCACACAGAAAGGCCTCTGTCAGCTATGAGGACCAAACCCAGAACCTTCTCACTGTGAGGCAGGTACACTATCCACTTAGCCACTGCGCCACCCTAGACAAGACTCCAAGTCCATCAAATCAGTTCAGTTCCGTTCAGTTCAGTCAGTTCAGCCAGCCACATAGTCAGTCACACACACGGAAATAAATTCAGTCACCAGTTTATCTTAGCAACATGTCTCATGTGAAGAAACATGAAATCTCTTATGAATCCCACATGGATGTATAGAGATAGCAAAAATCCTGGGCAGTCAAGGGCAGCTATTGGGATTACAATATTTTATCTGTTAAAAAGCGAACACATGTAATATGATGGCCTGAGATCCAGCCAGGGTGTCCTCTGCACCACATTCACCATGGACTTGTACTAAACAGTTATATGAAAGAATGGGGGGGATAGGGTAACACTTTATACATGATTACGTATTGCCCTTTGTCTTAGACAATATTGGTAAAAGAAAAATAAAATCCCGTATATGCTCGTTTCGGTTTATCAGAGTCGTGTACTGGAGATTGACACCTGTGGGTACCTGTAGTATGCGATGCTGTCCGGACTGATTCCCAAATAATCGTCATAAATATTACTGCACGTGTTTGATTTGATTAAAAAGCAGAAACACAACTACCAGCATTTGAAACGAGAGCATCATTCTCATAAAATGTCATTAAGGTCACATTTTGAGGAATTGTTAGTCACTAAATCGTTCTGGCCTCCACTGATATTCCTTTGCGTGTTTTAAAACCGTATTTTGTTTACATGGGAATGTTTAATCATTAGTACAGCATCAAGCCAAAATGCAAAATTAATGACAGACAAACCTCAAACTGAAGGGATACATCCCAACTAGAATGACAGATGTTATACATTTGAATGCTAAACTATAAATTAGGTCACTCAGTCAAACAGAAAACAAAAAAAAAAAAACACAAAATATGCTTATATGCCAGAGATGAGATGCATGGGAAACTAAAATCTTGATAAATGACAGATGAGAAATTATACTGCATTGTGTATTCTTTTAATGGGCTGCGAGAAAATAGTATTTATGCCTTAACAAGACTCATGCTGTAATAAATTAACTATGTAATAAGATTCTTAATTTCGAATTTTTGTTCTACATAGGCGAACAGTGAATTAAGAAATAGGCCTGTATTTTACAACAAATTAACTTGCACTAGTTAAAAATATCGTGTATCTGCTTTTAAAGAAAAAATAAGACAATAATCTAAGAAACTATAAAATACGTGGTGCTACTGGCAATTAGCTAGATGCTTGCCCGTTTTTATGATAAATATTGACTATTTAAAACGCTATTTCAGTTCATTTTCATGTTAAGCACTGAATCGCAGATCATGTCATTGTATTACTGAGCCAAATTTGCCCTCAGTTGCCCTGTGCTTTTCTGTCAGTCAGAGGTCCAGCATTTAAAAAGCATATATAGGTGCCGGGGGTAATTACAGGCTTGTTACGCGTCGTGGTTTACACATTTGGCTGTAATAAGTAGGTTGTTTGCGGAGAATTACCCCGTTTCTCACAGGTTTTGTTTTTCCGTTTGACTTAAAAGCCTGTGAGCCGTTACGCCTCGCGCGTTAAACCGTGACGGCGGGAAAAGAAAAACGAAGAAAGAAGAATTAAACTAAGGGTTAATTAAATTAAATTAATTAAACTAAGGACCAAACTAAGAATTAAATTAAGGACACGAAGTTGGCAAATCGACATAGAGATGCTGAATATCAAGATCCGTTCATTTATCTTCAAACTAACGTATGCTGGGCACTAACGAATAGTGACGAATATTCGGTTCACTGACGAAATCGACCCCCCAGTTAATATGGGGGGGTTGTAGCGCCACGGAGTTCTTCAGATAATTAATATGGTTGTAAGTGTCAACCGTAGCCCAGTGTACTTACTGTAGTGGGCTAGGTATACTAACGACTATGACGAGGTGAAACAAACGAATATTCGGGCAGTAATCGAATAGTGGAAGGTAACCACGTGTGCAGGTCGCCGCGGAGGGGCTGCACGACAGGCAAGCAGCCGCAAAACCCTGGGGGGCGTGTGTGTGTGTGTGTGTGTGTGTGTGTGTGTGTGTGGCTCTCCTCCTCTCCATACAGAAATCTTCCAGACCTCAGGGCTGCTCTGTCAAGCCGCTTAACCACTCTGCTGTTTGCGATGACAGGGAATGAAAGTACCGTCTCCGTAAATATTTATGTCTGATGTCTGCAGTTATCATATATATATATATGTATTTTTTTCCAAAGTACGGTTGTATGGGGAAGTAGGGTTGTAGTCTCAGACGAGGCAAAATGCACTCATTTTAACAAACTCGTTTTCCAGGGATAAATGTTTTTTAAATAATAATAATAATAATAATAATAATAATAAAAATCAGGTTATCGGAGAAAGCTGTCATCAGGAAGACTTCTCAGGATGGACGCATCAGGGATGTTCCGTTGCTTGCTTGCATGTTCCTTCTTCTCGGGAGTTATTTTGGAAAAGGTAAATCAGGCGACCCAGGGGTCCCAAGGCGCATCGGGCATGGTGAGGAGACGCGGCCGGCAGGACGTCCTCAGAGGGTAAGGCAGCTGCGATGTAGTCTTATTACAATATTACAATATTACAGTGCTGCTGAGACACACAGGCGAGCCTTTCATTTCAGAAGTGTTCAAGGGGCCAAAATGATTACAGGCTTATTATACACCATTTGTTTCTCGTTCAAACCTGAAAGTAAAACACAAGATACTGCAATACACAATTTGAGAATAATGACACTTTATGCATTTTGCCTTTTGAAGCAATACTCTTTACTTTGTTACTTTATCTATGGGGGAAAAAAAAAACAGCTTAAAGTTTCCGATAATACGTAAAGATGACGGATCAAGATAAGCTTGAAAAGGCTTTTTTAATATTTGGCTTCTAATGTAGTTCTATTGTGAGACAGCAGCCATGCCGTATATCTGTGTACTCTCACAGCCTGTGTTGTGAACAGAGTACCATGTACTGTATGTATGTTATTTTTACATCGTATATCAAAGTTTCTTAATTACAGCTCAGCCTCGTGTCTTTGCCTGTTTTTTATTTATTTATTTATTTATTTATTTATTTCCAAATTCATGAGCATCGATCCTCTTGAGGCGTTTTATGTTTTACTACTGAATGACTTTTAGGTACGGGTTCACTTAAAAGCTTGACAGTAAGGAGCTGGAAGAATGCAATAAATGGTAAAGATTGCAGGGGGCTGATGGTGACTCGTCCCAGGTTACGTGGTAGTGTGACTCCTCCGGTACGTGGCTCTGATGAAATCAGACAGATCCACATGGGACGCGTCCGCAAGCCTGTCTTCAGAGACAGCTAACATTGACTCTGTATTCAAACATACAGTACTGTGCAAAAGTCTTGAGCCACCCCTCATTTCTCCATATGTTGCTTCCAGAGAGCCAGACTTGTATTTTTTTAATGTAGTCTTGAGGAATCGTTCTCCAGGCTACCTGAAGGACTTTCAAAGTTTTTGGCTCTCATTTTCAGTCCAGTCTGTGTACCCAACCAGTTTCAAATGAATGTTTTTTTGTTAGTTGAGCCACACAGTGACCCACGTATGAATCATTCAAGAATAATAAACCCATCGAACTTAAGGCATGAACCAGTGAAGAATCAGGTGCAGATGATTACAGATGATCAGATGATGTTGCAATAAATCACTGTACCTATTGTTTCATTTTCCTAGCAAAATATCAAGAAAAGAGGGGGTGGCTCGAGACTTTTGCACTGTACTGTATACATTCATTACAACTGTGCTGGATCATGCGTACAAAAAAAGAATGTTTGCCCAGTTCTTTCAGAGGCCTGTTAATATACCACAACGCTGTCCAATCAATTTGCTTTGATTAACAAACTTTCTTCTTGTATTTGTTTTCGATTATGGCTTTCCGGGATCTGATTTCTTAACGTAAGTGTAAATACACTTGCCTAGTTTTGCATGCTTACCCAATATTAGCGGCTTTCTGGTTCATCTTCAATGATGGTCTTTTAAACTAGATCTGATTTTAGGCCTATGTGTATGGACGTCATTAGATGACAACCTCATGTTTCCTTAACCGCTGCGCAGGCCAAACGTGTGTGGATCGCGGTTCCATTCCTACTGCTGCCCGGGATGGAAAACGTTCCCAGGAGGCAACCAGTGCATCGTGCGTAAGTACACCAGCAGATACTGGGTAAGGTGCATCGCTTATTGCCGTCAGCTTTGAGGCAAGCGTCAGCTCGACCACCAGGGGACGCTAGTTCTTATTGTGGAATTGCGTTGTCTGTAGGTGTTAAAAGGACTCCAGCAGCCACAGCTTCTTTTTAGCTAGCTCAGAAAAAATCAATATATAAGTTATATAAATCAAATGTAAATCAGCCCAAAACTTCTTTCCAGTCTTTTCTCTGCTAATATTTAATGGTGATAAAGAATTTCTGTTACTATGAAATGAGCAGTGTGTAGCTCAGTGGCTTGGGGGATGTTCCTGTGTCTGGAACTCCGTGGGCTCGAATGCAGTAGCCAACAGAGTAATCACAGCACTCCTTGAACAAGGCTCTTAGCCGCAAAACTGCTCCGGGGGTGCTGGATGCTGGCTGGCTATGTGCCCTCAGCTGTACGTGGAACTGTCTGTGTTTCTTTCAAGGAAGCTGAGTTGGGTTTTTGTGAAAACGTTCTGCCAGTACTACGTGTTTGTGAAAACAGACGCAGCTTCTCAGGCTTGTCTAATCACACTGGGTATGAACGAACAGGCACTTGGCGTAGCTGTAAAATAATATCCCCACACTGCCGCTGTACATCAAAATCGGTTAACAGTTGCAAAGCCTAAATTGAGCGGCAGTTCAGCTGGGTTCATTAATCTGCCACCCCCCTCCCCCCCCCGGCATGTCTTTTAAAGTTGTTTTAATGGCCAGGGTAGGAACCACAACCACACTGAAAATGCTGAATTTTATATTCCCAGAGCGCCCCTGCAGGGCTCTGCAGTTCACGGTCGAGTCTCCGGAGCCTCGCTAACTCATAAATTACGGCGAGCTCTGGATGGCTTCCAAAATGCCGCGAGTGTCGGTCCGGTTCGTTGCGGGGGCGGCGCCTCTTACCTTGGTCACCTTCCTGTCCACCGCAGCGGTTTGCCGCAGCAGCTGCGGGAATGGCTTTTGCTCCCGCCCCAACATGTGCACGTGCTCCAACGGCCAGATAGCACCGACGTGCGGGACGAAGGCCGGTGAGTACCCCCGGCGCGGTGGGCTGCAATGTCAGTCATTTAAATGGCAATGCCACAGGATAGCTGAGCTTTAATTGCAGCTAATCATTTCTATTACTACAGTAGTTCAAGAGTTAATAAGTGTTTTTTTTTTGTTAGACTGCACAGCTGCACTGTAATCACGGATGGTAATTGGTTCGTAGCTCTGACATGTCTATACATGTATATGTACTGTACATGCATAGACATGTATGTGTGTCTGTCTCATGTAGAGTAAGTGGAGACCTTTGGGGATGAATGAAGTATGAATGAAGCTCTCTGGAACACGTGACAATAAAACTTGACTTGACTTGACTTATACTGCTGTGTTTTGACCATTCATCCCTGTTCACTCCCTGGTCCTGGCGAAGGTCATGAGGAGTAGTGATTAGGTCTAGACATACTAAAAGCCCTGGAAGGCTACAATCAAAGAATACAATTGACTTTCTCTGGCTTAGTTTACACAAGACATTTTTGGACTGTTAATTTGGACATGTGAGTTAAATGAAACTTTGCACAAAGTCACACATTTTGCATGCCACCTTTTTTTAGGAGCGATTCTCCTACTTTGATGGTGGTGCTGGCCGAGATGGTCACGGTCAGACAGTCGACGGTTGGTGTTCCTCTGATGATAGTTACCGTGGCAATGCAGCACAGTGGCTCATGACCAGTTGTTCTCCGTTTCTGAATGTCCCGCAGGTCCGCAGTGCAAAATCGGGTGTTTGAATGGAGGACACTGCTCTGGGGATCGCTGCCATTGTCTGAAGGGCTATGCGGGGACTAACTGCGGCCAGCGTGAGTCAGTTTCACTGCAGCCTTCCTCGAACACCTAGCCGGGATGCCCTGTCTTGGAGTCAGTGTCCAAAAGCTAAAACTGGTTTACGCACCTTCACTAGTACTAAGGTTACAGCGACTTTCCCAGGCATAAGTAACCCTGCTGCATTGGTAGTCTTGTAGTTCCTCTTACTCACTTCATCTAATGTGGAGTCCATGCTGTTGGTCCTGAATCGATCTTGGGTTCGATCCCTGTTCAACTGAAGATGTTGGCAGACAGTAGAACATATGGGAGTCATGATCTTATATGTTGTGTTCTGTAGGAATGACTGCTCCTCTTTCAAGTTTGGAAACCATTTGTGTGGTGGAAGGGAGGTCCTCTTGGAGCCGTCAGGGAACCCCCTCCCCCCGGCATCAAACCCAGACGTTACAAGAAATATTAGAGCTGTGCTTGCAAAGTGGGAGGGGGTCTTCAGAGTCGGGGGCATTGCTGGAGGGCGTACATGAAACTCGGGGGTTCAGTGCTTTCCAAGGGTGCTGCTGGGGCGATGACGAGTGGGCGGGGTCATAAGAAGGAACAGAAGGAAATGCGTTGCGTCTGCTTCAGCAGCTTGACGGCGCCCCCTTCAGGCCTGCTCCACAACCTGCAGTGTCATCCAAACCCAAAATGAGAATTCTGCTCCCTTGGGTGGTTCTGATTAGCGTAGCAGCCTTCCTTGTGCTGTGGGCTACCAGGACCAGTCAAGCGAGGTCCACTTTGGGAGGCACGCCGGTGACAGCAGGCCACAGGGAAGTGGGTGGAGCCAAGACCAACACCTGTGCTCTGCACTTCTGTTGCAGCGGTGTGTGAGACGGGCTGTCATAATGGTGGTAGCTGCATCGGGCCGAACCGCTGTGCCTGTGTTTACGGCTTCACTGGACCCCACTGCGAGAGAGGTAAGACCGGGTTCCCTGCACGCAAGACCCCCGCTACCTCACATTTTCATAGCCAATCATTTTCTTAGGCTTTCGAATTAAGTTCTTTTAAGGAACTGACTAAAAACAGATGACACAAAAGTTAATGTCAGGATTACAGAGCAGGGCGAAGTAATGAAATAAAGCTCTTCTGGACCCACGGTAGGGGTTCGATAAAAATAGTCAATAAAAACAACTTTCACAAAACAGAAAAGTTCCCCGTGCCTTCTGGCCTGACATTACAGCAGCTCCAAAGTTCCCCGTGCCTTCTGCCGTGCGAGAAGTTAGATGCACAAACGGCCTTAGTAAGTCGAAAACGCTGGGCCGTCCTGCTGAGCCTCGTCCGTCAGTAAGGCTGTGACGTTTCCATGCCGGGCTTATTGTTCCTTTCAGTCTTAAAGCCTCGGACACCATCACGCGCTTGTTCAGCTCTGCTGCTGTTTAAATCATCAAACAGGCACCAGGTTGTTAAATTGGAAGATGTTCTCTAGATAGTGAAAGACTGAAGACTTTCACTGCTGTATAGGATGGTTTTTTTTAGCAGTAATGGCACAAATGAGGCTTCAAAAAAAGTGGTGGGTGGGAGAATCGCCAGAATTGATTGGTTTCTCAGGAGACACCCACCCGCCACGGGTTTTGAAGCCCCATTTAGGTTCAGCCCCCTAACAAAAGCGTCCTCAGCAGACCCCCTGCTTGCACTCGAGTGAGTCTGCTTCCTCGCTCGGTCATCGGATCCACTTTAATCAGAAGGGCAGGAATGCCTTTCAAGTCCTCGTTCCGGACTGATTAAAAGGTCCAGGCCTCTGTTACTGCGGTACTGTCACCCGTGTCCGATTCGATGAACAACTTTCTCTGTCAAGCACACTTGTCGTTTGAAGGTAGCTCCGTGGTCTCATTTCAGAAAGGTATCTTCTCATTAGCCCCCCCCCCCTCCTTTCCCGGCCATGTGATTTAAGAAGGAGGATGTGTTTGCTGGCAGGTGACAGACTAGGTACTGTCAACACTGGGGCTGCATTTTTAACTCTGCAGTGACTCTCTGGTGAGTCATCAGCAGGGGACCACGCTGAACGTCTTGTTTGTGTTTCCAAGAAGCATCCAGGTATCTGCTAATTCAGTATGGCCTCGGCATAATTTAGAAGCAGTCTGACGGGTCCTTCCACATCTGGCAAAGTAGCCGGTGCCTCTGCATTCAGCTCTGTCTGAATCCCCGTCCTGTTATTGTAAATCCACCCCAATACTATGTCCTCTCCATGATGCCCACCATCTTCAGGCTATATTTAAAGTCCTCGGTGCTCTTTAACAATGAGGGCTGTTATTAATTCGCCCCTGAGAATTGTTGTACAATTGATTGTTTTTGGAAACTTTACCAGAAACGCCTGAAGTAGACATTAAGACATTTTATGTGTATCTATTTGCTCCCAGTCGATTGGTTCCAGACATCGCCTTTAACTGACCATATTATGGATTTGAGTGGTGGAATTTAGTTTGCCCATGCAGTATTATCATTCCAGCTTAAGCTTATTATTTTAAATATACCCCATTTTATTCTATTTGCATGATGGATGATATAAAAATGAAAAAAATCAGTTGGCTGAGCTTTTCATTAATTACACGTTCACCCAAAGTGGATTCTCCCAGGACAGGCCACGGGTACCCACGTTCTTGGACAGAACGTATTCTACCTACTTGTTGTGTGGTGTCTGACTGGACTTATGCGATGCCCTCTTACTTCCTTCACTCCCCCTTGTGTTCGTTGGGTAGACCACCCAACAATGACGACCGTGGATGGGAATGCAGTGTTCATTCTTCCGAGTCATGTGAAGGCCGGTGTGGCACACTGGAGGTGCAGTCTGGCTCAGTAGGTTCTGATATCTGTCAGCCACGCCCTCTTTGTCACCAACGTCAAGAGAGTAGCTTTTGGGTATCAAAGCTGGAGAGTTGGTTCAACAGCATGCCGGGGAAGCACGTCCCCTGTCTGAATGCGGTCTTGAGGGAAGCCTGGATGGGCCCGGCCAACCGAGCCACGTGAGGGTGAGTTCGGTTCACCTGACTCTTCAAAGCAAGATGGATGCTGTCTCCTGATTGTTTTGCAGCTGACCAGCAAGTGATGGGTGTTTGGAAGAAGTAAGAACTTCCATTACTCTTTGAATCGCATCCAGAATACTAACACAGAAGATATCCTAACAGAAGAGTTTTAATGATTTGCACCCTGAAATTACTGCTGAGCTATGGGAAGTCTTATCATTGGCCCCATTGTTTTTTACTGCACATATCTTTAAAAACTCAAACTATTTAGTAAACGCATGAGTGCTTAGGATGTCAGATTCTATACTACTATCACTTTACTCAAAATATTTGTTCACTCCTACCTTTTTACCATGAGGCCCTTTGGATCGGGTGACCAGTAGACCTACTTAGCCTCTAGTGGAAGGTCGTCTATAACTTGGCAGATAACGCACGCTCTGAAAGTATAGTGAAAAGCTTGCTAGAGTGGGCAAACCTAGATATCCATCATCACTTTGTTTATTGATGTATTTAGAATGAGGATTTTTCCATTAGACTTTTCACCAACAGGTCATCAGGTCATGGAATGCCCCTGAAGGTGGGATTGTGCATACCTCCGCTGGCAGAAACTGGGTGAAGTGTGGTTTCGGTATAGTTTGTTCTTCCCATATGAGGAACACGTACCGTTTCGCTGGGCAAGTAGGAAATGAGGCTGCAGTGGAAACGCAGAGGGACTGGACTGGCCATTCCAGCACACTGGTTCCCGCTCGGTTCTGAGCCGCACGGCATTGGTAACACACAGTGAACTGTGAAGAATTATTTTACCGGTAATTCTTCAGAACTCACTGTGTATCGACTTGGAAAAGGTGAGTAAAGCTTACCATGTCACCGTGCCAGAACTGAACTGGGGTATGAAGCTCACTGAAGACATCTATAAATATTACGGAGCTTAGCTGATGCTTCAAATTAAGGCCTATGTTTTACCACGGACACAAAATTGGTAGCCTATAGATGTGTTTACTGTTTCATTTTTGTCTTCCTGGATGGGGACATGTGTAAAATAAATAGGATTCTTTATTTTCAACAGATAATCAAGCTGTCGTCTTAGAAAGCTAATAAGGAGTCATGGCTGACTTGCTTTAAGGAAGAGAAGTAGGATATTGATCCTGAAATGCTGACTAATCTCTTTGGACACGCCGAATGGCTCACACATGCTTGGCATGAGTTATCCTGGCACGGGCCGCACGTGAAAATGAGTCAATTACATTCAATTTTCACAAGTCACGCAGTTGCAGAATATCCTACATTTTTCATGCATACAACGTCTAGAGAAACCATAGTATTTTAAGTAAAGCAAGTCATTCTGTTATTTTTCCAATCAATAAAATGTATTCAAGCATCTCTAAAGAATATCCCAAATATTGCTTGTGATTATGAGCCTTCACTTGTAAACAGGGGTGTGATATCTAGTCAGAAGTTCTCAGCAGCCTATATGAACCCGATTCATGCCTTCTCCTTGCCAGGGGCTAGAATGTGAGCCCCAGTTAAACGCTTCTTCCAGTCGACTTAATCGTGGCCTTAAAAGGACCTTGAAGAACAATTACCAGTAATGTTGTGGGCAGTGAACAGCTGCCTGATAGTGTGGGTGTAGTTTGAGGGAATTGGAACGCGAACCTGGATGCATGTATGTTTGGGCCGTTACATGACGCCCCGCTGAGAAATCTGCAACCGATAGTGTGCAGCAATACGGTGCTATTTATGATCGAACAAAGAGGCCATTGTGCTGTCGTCTGCCACCGAACGCCTGCACGGGGGCCGAACCGAGCTCGCAGATGGCCTGCTGGTCACCGAGATCTCGTTTGTCGTTTTGCAAACGAGTGTTAGTCACTTCGATTCAACCGTAGGCTAATGAAAAGACGATTGAGCAAACTGCAGGTGCGAACGTGGCCGAGGGATTTGCATGGCTTGTGTAGGCGTAGACACGTTTATGTGATGTATCGGTACGATAATGATCGTTCCCGAACATCGTGAAATTACGTGTACCAAATGTGGGAACTTGGGCATATTAGTTGGGAGTGAAGTATGTTCCTGCCGTGGAGTTTCATTTCTGCGCTCTTAATTCTGGAAACGAGTCATAATGAAGCCCACGGACACTTTATTTATTAAAAATGTCACTTTCATTTCGTTTCTTTTCCCAGATAAGCTTGTTGCATATGTGTATATACTAGTGTCTCTTCATTTCCAGACCGCAGTTGTAGCTTCGGCTCTGGGTACCGTTCAGTTTCTGACTCCACTCTTGCAAATTGCCATACAGCCCGATACAAATGGGCTTGGCCATCTCAGGAATCCCAGAGGAAACCTCGTAATGTCGAGAAGAAGATTTCTTTTTGTTCGCAGAGCTGATTCAGTCTATCTAGATTGTATTCTCTGCCTCCGGTGTTGTTGTTGGTAATAGTCGCTTTGTGAATGTCTCAGTGTCAGTGTGAAGCACGATGCACTTCAGTGTGAGGGAGAAAGACATGCATAACATTTATAGTGTGGTACAGAACCAGGTGCCTTATCCCGCTAATGACAAGCCTTTCCTGCACCATTCCACGGTCTGGAGTGAAGACAACACAGAAGGTCTTTAGACCGTGGGGCCAAAACATTATCAGCCAGCCTCAGTGGAGTCAAACGCTGAGGGCCTGTTCTCCATCTTCATTCAGTTTATCTTCCTGTGAGTTTAGCCTCACAGTACGTGACAATCGCCACGTTTGTAAGGGGGACCTTAAGGCCCTTTGGCTAACCGTTACAGATAACACCCTTTATAGCGTAGTGATTTGGCAGATCTTACAGGCAAATTAGAGCTAACCTTGGCCAAGAACCTAAGTATATGGTTATCAGATTAAGAGAGATGCACACCTGGTGAGCCGTGATGACAGGACCACTCTCAGCCGTTTTAGCCGTAGTCAGAGTTTGCACCGTGATCGAGGTCTTTTACCTTGGTATCATTTAGCTCATCATTACAACATTGAACATGAATGCTGAGAGGAAAGCGACAGTTTGAAGGATGTAAAGTGATGTCTGCTGCTGTTGATTGCGTTCCGTATTTTGCGAAGATGTGCTGCTCGTCTAGCTAATTTCTTTGAAACCAAGGTCACATCTGCATCTTTGGCAAGCGTGCCGACTGCGTGCTGTGTCTCCCTGCTTCGCTGTTTGTTTCTCCATCAGACCGGGCTTTCAGTCCTGTTATCCTGACCCACCTGTATTCACAATGTTTCCTGCCTGTCTCGCACATCTGCAGGTTTGATATATATGCTGTTCGCTCTTCACATTTTGGCATAAACCAGACTGAAGGTTTCCTCATGCCAGCTGTGGGTGGCTGCCTGCACATCATCAATTTGATCTCGACAACAATGCTGAGAGAAAAATGATGTGCTTCAGACTCCATTACATCACGAAGACCCCCTGCTGTCTCTGTCGTCTAGGGGCTTAAAATGTTTTTTCATTCCAAATGTAGCATGGACTGCAGTACTGCTTACTCCTTTGGTCTCTACTGGTTAGAATGAAATGTACGAGTAAACACAACATACAGTGCGGTTAGAGTGGGAGTAAGCCAGTATAAATAAGATGTCATTAAAAATACAGCATACTTCCTGTAAAAGTACTTCTATTACTAAGTTTCAGTCACACGCAGTTTGTCAAGGCTTTAGACACGTTTTTAGGGTAATGAGCCAAAATTTCCTTCCCTGCCTATTAATATAAAGTACTTAAACACGTAAATACTTACACTTTAAATGCTCCATTCTAAAAGCAACGAAGACATCATGTTTTGTTTGCTTGCTTGGCTTATGTACTAAATGTATACGACATCCATATTAAGTAGTATTTTACATGCACTCGCTGCGTTTGGAACTCTTACGCACTACCAGGTATCACCTCTTTCGCCTTTGGAATATCTTCAACGGTAGACGAGTTCAGAAAAGCCTTTCTACACACCCCCGTTGTACGGAGCAGTTGTGTTTTTCGCTGGTGGCCTTCCAGTTAGCACACAGAGTTGTAAGTCGAGCCCACAGCCTTGGAAGGACGAGGCAGCAGTGCTAATCAATGAGCCACCATGCCTCCCCGTGTGGGGATGGCGAAAGAGAGATTAATTATAATTCTGGCAAAACGTGGTCTATGACTTTGGAGCAGTTCACTTCTTGACACTTTGCTGGGCTATGGTGAAACACTTTGTGTTGACGTGAGAGATACCAGGCTATTTTCCTGTACGAGTTGGAGTGTCTCGATTGTTTTTAGCAGATATTTAACATCCCGCAATGGCCGTGAAATACGCGGGCTGGGAAACCCATTTGCACTTCAGCTTTGTAAATGTCTTTGTAAATATTTAGACGACTATTTTACAAGTTGTCCGAGAGTGAAAGCTTGAAGTTTACTAGGAAGCATTCAGCATTTCAGCGTTTGTATGCATGGCGCATTGTGGCATTTACTACCACTTAACTGACTTTTGATCTTCTTTAAAGAAACTTTCAGCTTGAAGTAGATGTGTGTACCTAACTATGTGCGGTCCCTGGCAATTGTTTAAATTTTTTATCCCAAGTTTATCCTGTTTATGTTTCAGTTTGACCAACCCAAACTGTTTGTTGTAAAAAATGCAACATCTGACATAACCCCAGAAACAATTCTTAATCTACTTTTTTATTCAGTTATTAGATCAGTGAAAGCCGGAACGCAAAGGGAAGAGGCATTCTTAGGTTACTATGTGTACTGAAATGAATATGAAACTGGGTGCATTCTCGTGTTGCGGGGGCCAAACCTCAATGGAAGCTTTTGTTTGGACCGGACCATCACGACCATTTGTGAGTTTAACCCTTAATGGTTGTAGCCTGTATACATGAAATGGAACGCCGACAAAGTACACTTTTCCAGGGTTTACTCTTAAGATATTAAAATAGTCAAAAGTCAAAGTAAACTTTATTGTGATTTCAGCTATATGCAGCATATACGGTGAGACGAGACGGCGTGGCTCCAGTTTTTACAGTGTACAGAAAGGCACATAAAATATGCGTGTAATAAACTACAAAGATAAACTCTAAACTAGAAGTAGAAATGTGCAATTTAGTACAAGAGGTATCTGAGGTATTTTTAACATCCAGTAATTACTTATGTGGCGTATGACACGACTTGTTTTTGCATGCAGACCAATACATACAATATATTTTAGTGAATGATTATATACAACACACAACAGATTACATAATATAACACAACACCTAAATTCAAGTGGAAAAAAAATGTTTAAAATGTTTAACCCACCAGCCTTAAAATACTTCTGCTTGTAAATATGGTGTCATTTTGCTGATGTAATAAGTGTTTCATTGTTGTGTGCATTTGAAAAGTTGCTAAATGAAATCAATCAAAAAATTTTAAAAAAGTATAAATTTATATCATGCAGTGTCAGAGTGCAGGACAGTCCAGGAGCCTGCAGGGTTGGGCAAAAGATAAATTTACGTATGAATGCAAGTGTATTTTTAAAGAGTGAGAGTTATGCTGAGTTATGGCTGATGGCGGTGTGGTCTAATGCACCGTGTTCTGTTTAAGCGGCTGTTTTAGCTGGCGATCTTTCTATCTCCAAGACTACAGGACCGGCCCCTGCTTCACGCAGGTCAGCAACCAGGTGTGCCAAGGTCAGGTGAGTGGCATCACCTGCACCAAGTCGCTCTGCTGTGCCACCGTAGGCCGTGCCTGGGGCCACCCCTGTGAGACCTGCCCCGCCCAGCCACAGCCCTGCCGCCAAGGCTTCCTGCCTAACGCCCGTACTGGAGCCTGTCAGGGTGAGTCCTGTTCCGGACGCGTGGCCACGGTCGCCAGGCAACTGGAGTAATACGAGTTTAACTGTATGAGATGGATACCCCATGGTACCCAGTTGTGCAAGATCAAATCACATTGTTGGTGATGCACTTTTGGCAAACAGAAGACAGAAGATAAATAATTCTGATACGTGCGGGGAGCCAGTTTGTGATTTTTATTCCGGTGGCTTTGAGATGGGTATCACCAGGACTCAGGAGTTGCTTAGATATGGTCACCAGCCATTTCAGTTGCGTTTGAGCTCCAGAAATGTTTTCTTTTTTTAAGCTTATTACCAGTCAGGGTCTGCTTGGGATGGAGATGAATATTTCAGCTGCAGGGGGAAAACTCGGTCCTGAAAAGGTAAGCAAATCAGGTAACGTGGCCCCAGTAGGCCCGTCTGGGGCCGTCTGCTTCAGGGGCCACGCGGGGCCATCTGCTTTGGGGCCACACGGGGCCGTCTGCTTCAGGGCCACGTAGGAACATCTATTTCATGGTCCATATGCTTGTCCAGCCAAGGCTGAAATGCAGGCGAAAGCAGATAACTTAGCACCGACCTTCCTGAGTGTGTTTCCAGTGTGATATGTGGTTCCAGAATGGAGACATTTTTTTTTTTTATCAACCTGGCGTTTTGTCGGAAATCACCACCGATAAGCAATGAATTATGGCCTGCTCTTCAGCGCAGCTGTTATTGGGGGGCTCGTTTTGCACTCCAGCTGAGCTGAGAAGGCACAAAATATGAATTCCCTTCCCCCGCCCATAAGCCCATGAGCACGGCGATCCTGATAGGGCAGCCAAAGAGGAAACAGCCGCCTGCCGCCTTAGGGCTGGGAGAGTTTACCCCAAGTCTTATGGCCAAAACTGGCAGCGCCGTACCGCATGGGGTATATCAAGAATAGAGAATTTTATAAAATTATTCTATTATCTCGAGTCAACATATTAATGCAAATAATTTGTAATCATACAGATCATCCTGAGTAATTTGCACCAAGGCAGGGTGCAGTGGTTGTTGTGACTGCATTAGCATATTTAGCAGTGTTTTTATTTTTTAAATGGTTGGTAAACATATAAAACAAATCTCTGCGAGGCACAGCTCGTTAAATGCCCTCCGCCTTCTGTGCTCCCTGAGAGTCATCTCCTGAACTGGTTTCTATCCGTTTCTCACCTTCCAGGCTTTTGGGGGAATGAAGCGCCCCCTAGTGGCTGCTGCCCGGCTGGCAGTCGCCTGCTCTCCACTCTTTTACACAAAATGTAATCCCCCATCTTTCCCCCCATTTCCACCTCTGGGAATCCGAATTGGGAAGACCTGTCACCTATGCGCAAATTTGGCACGTTCCTCACCTAGCCACCTCGCAGGCACAATCTTGCAGCCCTCCCGCCTTCAGACAGGGTGGGAGGTGGGCTTTTTTTAGGGGGCCGTGGGCTGTGGCAGATATTACAGAAAAATGAATGGGTTCTCTGTTTCGGCAGACGTTGTCTTGAGTGTGCTCTTCAGGGAGAGCAGATGGACTTTTTTCCCAAAATGCCCCTTTTTAGTTTCCACAGAGACAGGCTGATTAGGTAACGGGGAAGATGACCTACACGTATGCTCGCCGAAAAGAAATCACTCACTGACCTGAGGGGCCGAGACAGTAAATCACAGGACATGAGACGATATTTGTCACTGTCCTGCAGTGACCTTGGGGGTTTAATCCTAGTGAAGAGAAAACCAAAAAAGATATGAAAAAGATATGAACTCTGAGAAGCACACGGAATATGACGGGCATGTAAGAAGATCTGACTGTTTGTTTATCTTCTGCTCCTTCTGTACTCCTTCCTGACTGGTGAGGGGTGATGTACATGTGAACTAGTGTAGACATGTTGAAAATGTAAAGCTTTCAGCCTCAGACCAGAAAGTCCTGAGCGTCCTCATAGGGTCACATGACTTTAGCATCCCTTCCCTAGACACGGACCCTGGTCTGAATTGTGAGGAGAGAGACTGTTACCAGGCAGCACAGGGCACAGGGTTGGGGGACACCCTGAACGTGATATTTATTTATTCAGTAATAATAAAATAATGGCGGTGAGGAGGGCACAAGGGAGGAGACGTTGAACAAAAATATGGCTGTTATATTTACAATAATTTTGAGCAAGCCTGAATCTACTGTGTCCTCCCTCCCCATCACTTGTCCGTTCTGACAGCTTGCTGTTATCTGAGCCACTGAAGGTGCTCTTCAACCTGATCACCTGACTGCCTCCTCTAATATACTGTTGTCCATCTGACTGTTCTACCTCGTTGTTGTTTCATATTGTATTAATGACCTTGTCCAGCTCGGTGTCAGCCAGAGGAGGATGGGCCTCCCCTCTGGAGTCTGGTTCCTCCCAAGGTTTCTTCCTCCTGAGGGAATTTTTCCTTACCACTGTCGCCTTTGGCTTACTCTCTGGGGACCTTGGACCCAGGACTATGTAAAGCACTTTATGACAATGCTCCTTGCTAAAGGAGCTATATAAATATAATTGAACTGAATTTGAATTGAAGCAGAAGAAATAATTAGTTTGTCCTGAATTAATGAATCAGTGTAATTGATATATTTTTGCTGTCATCATATTTTTGGATCCAGTCTAATTATATCCAACTGTTAAATCTTCGCCTGGGCTTTGTAAATGCTTGACTTTACATGTCTTTGAGGTTTCGATCTGAGCCGTCACACTTGAGTTTAGGTGTTGTCCCCTACATGCCTGCTAGTTGGGATATCCTGCAGGAGGCCTCAGTGCTGAAAGGCTAAGTGAGCCTGGCATGCAGTCCAGCTGCCTGCCTTGGACGTAAGTCTTCAAGGTCATCCGTGCCAATGATTTCATTTCCTTTCACTTTGAAGATGGTAGGCCGCACATGGCACTCGATGAACCTGCCTCTCCTTGTTTGTGCATTAAAAGTACGCTAAAACATAACAGACGTGTTTGAGGAGTTTTGACATCAGTGCTGGAAGGATGGGAAATTTACTGAAAGGGCTGCAATGTGGAAGAGGAGGCCCAGGGTGGGCGTGGGGCTTCGGAATAAGGAGCAGGTGAACTCATTCCAAGACCACCCCCATTACGTGGTGTAGACGGGTGTTTCGGCTCCAGATTGCGGGAACGACGTTCAACGTGCCGATCGTCTTGCTTGTTGTCCACCCAGATGTGGACGAGTGCCAGGCCATCCCCGGGCTGTGCCAGAAAGGGACGTGCATCAACGCGATGGGGTCTTACGAGTGCCGATGCCCCCCCGGACACCGGCAGAACGAGGCCACGCACAAGTGTGAAGGTGTGTGTGGAGAACCGGTCCCTGAAGGTCTTTGTCCTCATCAAGAGTTCTCATTGGCTAGAATGTTTTCCCTTTGTATACCATATACTGTAGGTCCAATGGGCTACTAAAGGTCCGGAGAACCAGAACCACACGGAGTTAGACATAATCTATAATATGATAATTCTGATAATACTAAATATATCATATTTCTATCTTTTAACTCTGTAACCTTACATTTGCATTCTGTTTGTATCTTAGTTGTATTTAAAAGAAAACATTTCAATTACATAAATAAAACTTAGCTACTGAAATTGCCATCGAATGGAAAACAAATTTTTTTTAAATCCTCACATTCAACTTGTTGTTGTTCCTACTTGTTCACAGATTCCAGCAAATATTCATCAAAATCATTTCCTACTTTGACTTTTTATCTTTCTGGCTCTGTTCGATGGTATCTGAGCTGTGGATACGTGTTGTTAAAGCAGGAAACACGTCACATACCAGCAGGTTACTAACAGGGTGCTGACTTCGTTCCTGGGCTTACCAGCCCATAGCCGTAATCGGAGGACAAGTGTGGCGTACGTGGCATGTAAAGTACTGATTATTATTATTATTATTATTATTGTGAGGGGAACCTGGGATACTTCCTTGCACGTAATTTTGAGTGGTTTTTATAAAGAGAAGGGCAATTTTGAGCCCGCAGTTTTTGTCAAGGTCTGTTTTGTAGCTGTGTATTTTTAATGCAGCACAATCCTGGGCAACCTCGATTCCAAGTCGTCTGTATGATGTCATAGGAAACGTACCTTAAATCAATTAAATGAGACATCTGTAGAGCCGTCTGTCCTCTGGGGATCCGAACGAGGCACACAGTGTCAGCCACATTCCTCCGACAGAACGTTACCTAACATTTTTAGTCATTCTGTGTTACTGATTGAAAACATCAGACTCTCTAGTCTTATTTAACGGTATTAAAGAATAGAAGTCAAGATTTAACCTTGGATCTAATGTCAAATATAATGGTTTGCTTTCACTGGATGAGTGGGTGGGCGTGTAGAATTTATTTCTGTTGAAGACCCCTCCTTTGAAATTCCTTACAGTCATTTACTCAGAGATTTAGGCTTCAACAAAGATCATGAAAAAATTGCAGCAGTAAGCTGAACGGGCCATTCAGCAAACTGCGATAGCAGCAGCTTCCATCTTTTAGGATGGGAGTAGGCCAACACCACGAACTCTTATGTCTCAAGCTGGCTGGAGGATTTTTTATGCCATTATGAGTTATGATAACAGACAACAACTTCTATCAGACAAGATAACAAAGAAAAGCTTTTGAAGGTTGTGGAAATACAGCAACTAGAGAGAGAGAGTGGTTGTTACCGGATGAAATTCTAAACTAATGGAGAAAAATGCCGTTTTTTTTTTTACTCATTTTTCATGAGCCCATTAAATGAAAGTGTATTTTTTTTCTTGGCACCTTTCCTGAATGAAACAGTGACTGACTAAATCCAAGACTGAATTGCCTGCTTTAATAGCATTTGTATGGGTGAGCTCCCAACTTAAGTGTTTACTCCATGCTGCTCACTAACACAATGATAACCACCCACGTACTCGGGTAAGTGCCTGGCCCCAGAGAAACAGGGCTTCCAGAGGATGCCGTAGGCAGGTTTCTTGGTCAGCCTGATGTTCTCTGTTTGACAGACGTGGACGAGTGCACGGCCATCCCCCGGGCGTGTGATGGGGGCGTGTGCACAAACACGGTGGGCAGCTACACCTGTACGTGTCCGGCTGGATTCACGCTCTCTGCCGACCGAACACGCTGTTTGGGTGAGTCTGTCTTCAGGAGCTTGTGGGATTTATGGTTTATGTATAATAAGGCAGATGATTATGATGATGAAGATGGTGATGATGAATTTATCACCACCACATCTACTAGGAAGTGTTTTAAAGATGGATGGATGGATGGATGGATATTAAGAAAAATAGTAGTAATATATGTAATATTTTGGGATGTAGCGCCTGAATGAGCTCTTTACAGGAGTATGGAACATGAGAATGAAATGAAAGCTATGACAGAATACAAAACATTGTACATGCAAAACTGCATGTAAAAGTTGGGAAAAAATAGATATAACGTGAACTTGGGGGAAAAGGAATGGGGGAGAAACATAAAAGGTTATTGGTTTATGCTAAAATGTTTCAAATGGCGCTGGGATGGAGGCCCAAGGCGGAAACTGTATCCGTTACGATGATGTCATATCTAGACCCACCACACGGCCTGGATGGGGAGTGACGAGGGCAGCTAACTCTCTGCTCCTGGACGAGAGGAATAGGCTAGCCTTCAGGGAAAGACGTGGCACCCACCGAGAAGCGATCGTGGGGGTGTTAGCAAAGGGCTTTAGTGAGAAATTCAGCTCACACTACCTGGCCAAGTTACTACGACGCCATTCCAGTGAAGTCAGTCATCGGGCCTTTTCGTGTGACCATGGGTGCAGTAGACACAGTTGGTGAAAAGAGAATCCAGCTTTGGATACCTGGTACAGCTTTTACCGTCACGTTAATGTCTGTGACTCCCCGACAGTAAATGTTTATGATAAGCTTGTCTCTAACTTCTTTATATGTCCTGTACATTACGTTAAATGGATTGTTGTTGGCTTTCACTGCCGTGTGGGGGGAGGGGGGGGTTACAGATTACTTACAGTAAATTGAGTCCATAATCGCTTGCAAATCACCCCAAAATTTTTGCATAAGAAAACTCGACATTATTTTCAATAACTGTTGATTACCCTGAATATCTACAGAATTACATGTAGCTTTTCGAAAGTTTCCAGTTTTCTGTGTATTTAAAAATGTCCTGTTATTTTTTACTGTTACACACAATGAATTGAATATTTTAGGAAATTTACAACAAGCTTGGTCAATGTATTAATTACACGTTTTTCATAAAAGTGCACCAACCCCCGTACATGATTTCAGATTGAAAAATGAGTCAGCGGAAGGAAATCGATACATTTTACTGGAGAAGCTGAGCGAAGGAAGGTCGGAGCAAGGGAGGTCCTCGAAGCTTTAATGTGATGACTGGAGGTTACTAGATCTCAGTGGCATGCAGATCGTGAAGAACATCAAAATTGCAGGAGGTCTCTTAAAAAGGTGGGAGGTCTCGCTCCATCATCACAGAGCTTCCTGTGACGCTCGGGGCTTACTCGCCATTATTCTGAGCTTTTCGACGCTTCTGTCATCGCGCGCCGCTTTAAGATCTCGGCCTCGGCGTCGTCCCATCACACCTTCTTTTCCCATGGGACCTTCTGTTTCAGCTGGAGTTCCGATTAAAAGCTCCAAAGGCGCCTTCTCCTCTGGCCGTGTGGCAATTACAGGCCTGCCGTGCATTTTATTACCTGCCAGGTGATTTTTGCTGAAAATCAGCCCCCCGTTCACCCTTTACCAGCGGCTGAGCGTGTCGAGATCTGCAGAGAATGCCGGCGGTGCGGTGGCTCATCTAGCTCTCTGGGGAGCTGCGGAGATCAGGATGTAGGGCTCCTCCTCCATATCAGCAGCTGAACTCGCCCTACCATTACCTTGCAAGGGCCTGCATTAACATGGCATTCCAGATGGAGACCCAGTTCTAAGAACGAGAGGTTTATGAAGGCTTCCAGCTCAAAGGCCACGATAATTGGCCTCACACTGCTAATCTAAATTTAATTGTGCTTTGTTTTTTTTTTTTTAATATATTTTAATGATGGTAAGTTGGTACAAGTGTTACAGATTTGCTGGTTTGGTCTTTTCAGGTGAGGCAAAACATCCGATCTGCAATTGTAGGGTTGAACCAGCAGTGGTGCCTAAAAGTCAAGCCAGCACTCATTCTCAGGGAAAACAGGCTGAAGTGTGAATAAACAGCAGGGCACCGTTGAATAGTTAAAAATAAGAATAGGGCTGTGAACTACTGGACCAGCCGTGTTGACATGCGGTTGAACCCATATGGTTAGGGCTGGCCAGCCAGGTGACCTTGGATACCCAGAGGTTTTTATTCCCCCTACAAGTCCAAGCTAACAAATTATCATCCCTCTTCTGTGCTGTGTCTGTATATGTCTGTATATTTAAAGTACTATGGGACAACAGTGTTAGCGGGGATTTCTTTATGGAAATTAAAAACTGAATGGAAATGACCGAAGTATCTTCAGGAGGGGGACTTTTAGTTTGTAGATAAATTTTAAAAAGAAATCATAACAGAAACAGGCAAATGATTTAGAGGTTCCTCCTTGTTTTCTGCACTCCAGTGTTAAAAAAAAAAAAACCTGAGCAGGAATATTATAGAGGGGTGTATTTTTACAGTGAAGCAGGGAGAGAAAAGACGAGGTGGGGTGATGTGGTGAGGCTCAGGGGGAGTAATTTGGCTCAGGTAAACAACTCCAGGTGGGGAGGGGGGTGCTGTCCAGACGCTCAGCATCTGCCGGCCTGGCTCCGCTTTCCCCTGTAGGCCAGGCATCATGCTACGCTAACTAACTCCAGACTTGGGCGCCTCACAGGAAGCTGTGGACAGAGATGGTCTTCTATGGCGAGGCTGCGTGACACGCAGGAATATCAGATTGTTCTGTTTGTCACATGACTTGCAGTCGGACGGCCTCCCCACCACCTATTACAGCAAATGAGAAGCACCTGCTGCTTGGGTAACACTTGTGTTATCTATAGAGATAGCTAATAAATAGCTATCTCTAGCTACTAGTGACAGCTACTAAATCAGTACAGATTGCAGCTCCCTTGACTATCTGCTGGCATCTTCCCACTCCTTTTCACACTCTGTTAGGTTCTGTTAAGCCCCAGGATGCCTCCATTCTGGGTGACTGCCTGGTAGAAGAAGCACTGCCCCTTTTGAGAGACCCCCCCCCCCCCCGGGAGCACATGTGCAAACACGACTTCTGAAGTCTGGCGACTCATTCCAGACGTCCCTTAACCTACATACGTCGCCGAGATTTCAGTCGTCTGTCTTTTTTATGCCCCACTGTCAAAAGTGCGAGTCCTTAAAGAATTTGCGTTTCAGAAAAGTCCCCCAGCTGCCAAATCTGGTTCTTCTTTGTTTTTTCAGCCATCGTTTTCATACCCATCGTTGAAGCACTGTGGGGTCGTACCGCTTATTAAAAGATCTGGTTTCGGATTCGGCCAGCGGTGGCATGGAATGCTCTCTTGCCCAGGTGATGCGTTTGAGAGCCGATGGCGTGTCGCTGTAAGAATTCACAGGTTCCTCACAGCAGAACATCTTGGGGCAACGGTGTTAAAGCAACTGTCCGTACTTTCTCGACAAAACGTTGTGGACTTTTGCCGTGTGCTGACCGCCTGGGGTTTAGGCAAAGACTCGACATAGAATCCAGGCATTCAGTGCAAAAAATGAGGTAGTGTGCAAGTCGAGTTAGATGAAGGGCCCGGGATTTCTAAACCAACTGTAAAAGAAGTCTTTTTTCGCTTTCTAGAAGAAACAGAGCTTATTTACACAGTCGATTCACTGATTTATTGACTTGTTTTCCTGATTATTTATATTTCTGCCGAAAAAAAAACCATTACAGAACCATTAGAAACCTGTAATGGTTTTTAATGGTATTTGTGGTTTCCTAATGGATTTATTTTATAACCCTAATGGTTTTTAATGATTTTTCAGCATGTTATGTCTTTCACATGATCCTGTATTTTGTCTGTCTTGATTGTTTTAGAACATTTAGACTGAATATTCAGATAACGATGTTTCCAGTGAACGTATCTTTTAGGCCAGTGTGTGAGGTTAATGCTGTAGTGTAGTGGTGTTGTCTGTTGTCATCTTCATTTTGGAGCAGTGGGTGTTTTTGGCACAGTGTGCGATGTGATGACGGTGCTTCCTGTGACCCGTGTCTTAGATCGCTCGGTGGGGTCCTGCTTCGGGAGCCGGGTCAGCGGTCGCTGTGCACAGGAGCTGTCCGGGCGCTTTACCAAGGCCCAGTGCTGCTGTGACTCGGGCCGCTGCTGGACCAGGGGCACCCTGCGGGAGATGTGTCCGGTCGGGGGGTCCGGTAAGAAGGAGTCCCTGCAAGATGTAGCCAGACGATGCCACGTGTGAATACAGCACCACACTGCCACTAATGAACACCGAGTCATTTCCTTTTATCCTGTAAACTGTACCCTCTGCGATTAGTATGACCAGCACTCAGTCGTAAGTACCATACTACTATCAATGCTGTGCGTGGGTGTGATCTTGTTCATTATTTTTGGGTATATTTTAGAATTATGTAATAAATAGTAAATGAAGTATTTGTACGTTTTTCCGCTCTGTATAACAGGAGGGTTTGGCATTGGGAAGTCTTAAGGTATAAACTAAAACGGCTCTTTGAAAAGCTAATACCAGTGCAGCCTGAAGCGTTTCAGAAACACAGCTGTCTGGCTTTTGTACAAAGGTGTCATCTGAAATCACATCACGGATCTTCGTATTAATTTGCTGATGAAATATGTTTTCAGGATATGAGAGAAGAATGGGGAAACTGAAATGATACTCTTTACTCGGTGAATATTTTGTCTACACGCAAGCAGCTCCTTTGATAGTTCAGAAATCCCAGCCGTCCTGATTGCCAAATGTTGTAATTTCTTATCCTCACAATCTGACTTTGAGCCTCACTTTGAGGATGTCTGAGGCAGTGCCCCACTGTGCCACCCATAACCCGACTGAGACTACCAAAATAAAGGAGGGCCGATCTCCATGACGGCTTTGATGCACCACTCTGGCATGCTGTGTACCGTCCAGGGCGCTATTCGATGGATGGAATGCCACCCCTTCACGAGCGATTCCATTATAATTCGGTATTTTTTTGGTGGGGGAGGAAAATGCTGTCACGAGCACCGTTGCCAAATATCTTGTAACCGATCATTTGGGTTGGCATGTTCATCAGATCTTTCAACACTTTACCTCTAAAGGGTCTAGTGGACTTAAACCAGGCCACAAAGAAGCCATCGTAAACGAGCCGCCGGACGGTTTCACCGTAGGAAACGAACACTCCAGCTTATAGGCTTCTTTTGGCGTCGGCCTACACGGAACTTAGTCCTTACTTAAGAACGGGGGCTAGAATGACTCCTCTGACCATGTGACTTTATTCCAGCGTTCAGTAGACCTCAGCCTGTGCTGGGAACCTAATTATTTCATTGCGTAATGACAGCGATGTGATAGCATCTGGCCTGAATATGTTTTGTACTGCTAAAGCGACTCCTTTATTTTGTTGGTGACCACTGGGTGTTTTGGTACTGACCTAGTACGGTTTAGTGTGGTTCTGCACTGTTCCCCACGCAGAGGAGTTCCGCCGGCTGTGTGTTGGGGGGGTGCACAGTCGGGTTCCGCTCGTCGATCCCGGGATCACTGACGGCCGGATGCCTGCTAATCCCCGCAGTCCGAAGGAGTACGATCCTACCCTTAATGGCCCAGGAGCGCCCCCTACCGGTGGAAATGGGCCCAGAATCCCCTATCCTGATTATGGTAAGAGGGACTTAGCTCCTATGAGTAGAAAGTTAAAAGCTGGTAGGGAACCAAAATAATAGCAAACAATAGCTTCAGTTATACACGTATCAAAGCTGGTGGGGATATTTTCAGCTTTCTTGGAAGTGGGGCTGCACGTGTCCCTGTGGGTGCAGCGATGCCTTTAACGCCTCACTGGACTAAGTATGAAAGTTCCGATCTGCTTGGGTGCTGTGGAGGGAGACACTGAACCTCAGAACCATACCAGCGACATACCGTAAACCTGATTTCCCAGCTACCCTGAACCAGACTGCGGACATCTGTCAGCGGCAGGCTAGCCTGTGTCCGAACGGCCGGTGCGTGCCGGTTCCGTCCAGCCACTACTGCGAATGCAACGCCGGCTTCAAGCAGGACTCCCGAGGAGACTGCACAGGTAATGTGCCGTCACCATGGAGGCCTAACGTGTCCAGGCAGAGCACGTGTGCGCGTTTATTCAGAGAAGCGCGTGCTGTTAATGAACCTCACACTCTACATATTGTACCGTTTTTCACTGGATTATTTAATCGAGTGAATTACAGACTTTAAATTGGACTTATTTGTACAGCTGGATATTTTTAAAGCGAATTAGAATACCTTCCTTAGTGGTACAATAGCAGTTCCCAGAATTGTTGGTCCACTTCCTTTACCGCCACATCAGCCATAGTCCTGAGCAAAGCGCGGGTCTGATGCTAACTGGCTCCCGTGGCTATCTGCACGCCGCAAACAGACGTGGACGAGTGCGCCTCGGACCCCTGCGTGAACGGGGACTGTGTCAACACGCTGGGCTCCTACTACTGCAAGTGTCACTCAGGGTTCCAGAGGACGGCCGCCAGACAGACCTGCGTCGGTAAGACACGCTCTGTTGGGCAGTCTGTCGGGGGGTGTGGTTTTCCAGCCACCGTGTGCATATGGAGTTGTGTACTTTACTGAGGCCCTGAAAGTGATTTCTTCTGTTTTTTTTTTTCTTCAATCACCTCTTTTCTCTTTTTAGCCTTGCTTGTGGTCAAACTTTAAATGATCTGCTGGTAAACTGACATTATATTTTGACTGGGTCTGCAATCGTACATGTATAATGTTTCTATTAACGTGTCATACGCACACAAGTGATTGCGTGTTGACAGTGGTGATACATTTAACAGCAGAAGTGCCGTGATGTTGGCCGGGGCTCTCTGTAAGTGTGACATCGATGACCTGTAGGTGAAGGACTGACGTGAAGTTTCAGGGCCCGGCAGGCGGATCGGCGAACAGAACTTTGCAAGATTAGGCGGAGAATCGTCGTTTATTCCGAGCTGGGTCGGGAATGGGTCAGATACAAACAGCAACCAAAGGTGTTATCAAAGACGAGATCAGCTGAAAAGGGGAATTATGGGTAGCGGCATGTGTAACATAGTCAGGGCTGGTGGCCACTGCTCCTGTACAGCTTCTCTACCCCGTCTGGAAGGTGACATGCTTTGTTAAAAGGAACCCTCCATCACAATTTGGTGTTCTCGTACCCCGTGGGGTCCTATAGACCCCCGACTGAGAATCGTGGGTTTGGGTTTCACCCCAGTACCTGCCGCGGCCCACGGGAGACGTAATCTTCACAGTGGTTCATTTGCTCCCCAGACATCGATGAGTGTCTGCAGAACAGCCCCCTCTGTGCCAACGGCCGCTGCCTCAACACGGACGGGAGCTTCCGGTGCATCTGCAACGCCGGCTTCCAGCTGACGTCTGACAGGAAGAGCTGTGTAGGTGAGGGTTTGCCGTGGGCCTCACACCAAGCCCCAAACCTGCCTGGAGGCCCCCGGCACATAGTAAGCTGTCTGGACCCCAGCTGGCCGAAGTTTCCGGTGACAGAGCAGAGTAACTGTGACAGTCACCAGTGCCAGTCAAGGAAATGATGCAGAATGGGGTTTATGAAAGCCCACTTGAAAATCTGTCCGTCCATCCGTCCATCCATCTTTTATAACCGCTTATGCAGTTTAAGGTTGCAGTTGGCCTGCTGTGTCACAGGAAGCACATGGCCAAAGGTAGGACTGAGTCTCCTTGTGATTTTCACTTGGTTCACTGTGCCCTACAATGGCGTGGCTAACTAACCTGGGTGTCTCCTGCCCTGTGGTACCTGGGATAGGCTCTAAGGCCCCCCGGTGACTCTGACAAGGATAAACAATTAGAAGATGGATGGATGGATAGATGGATGGGTGGGTCTTCTGGATTCTTGGTTTAAGTGCTGTCAACATACTACAGCTTTGATAAACTGGATTTGGAAACCTTAGACTTATCGTGATGAGGAGCTAAGCTGACTGTTTAATTCAGGAGCTCATTTATTGTGGTACTGCAAACAGCGTGGCCGTGTCCAGTATAGGTGGGCTTCGTCCTCACTTTGTCTGACGAGCGTCCATGACGTGTGACCTTTAGTGCCCCCCCCGACCTTGTTCCTCCAGACCACGATGAGTGTGCCACTACCAGCATGTGTCTGAATGGGATGTGCATCAACGAGGACGGCAGCTTCAGGTGCGTCTGCAAGCCCGGCTTTACCCTGGCCACTAGTGGGCACTACTGCATTGGTGAGTAAGGGGAAAATTTACGTCATTTCTTCAGTACCATATTAGATACTAATAATAGGCATAATTGTTTACCCCTAAGACAATCTCAGTTAAGAAATAAAAAACCGTGCTTGTTTTTTGGAAATTATAATTCTAGTGTATATTATATATGTTTTTTTTTAGAAAATTACATAATTAACATCTTTGTACCAAAGTCTTTTTGTTGTTGCTTCATTTTGTGGAGCATTATTGAAATTAATTGAATAGAACTAAACAGAAATATAGAAAGGAACTAAAAAAAAGGTTGCCTCAATCAGTCATAACTCATGCATGAAAGGGTTAATTTAATCATAACTTATATTTGACGTGTGATTTATTCCCGTTAGTGTCAGCATAAATTTTAATGCCAGATGTTGACAAATACGTCCGGAGTTAAACCTGTGAGGAGTCTGTTCGTATCCGTTACCGTAAGAGAACTACCATGGGTCCTGGAACCCCAGTTATCCGTACATGCATCTTTCATGCGTGCAAAGGAGAGACAGGCCTCGTCTGCAGCCGTGGCTACCTGCTGTACCTCATTAGTGTTGGCAGGCTTCCCGGTCACTCCCAGGGAGTTCTGCCGATGTGTCCATCTCAAACCCCCCTCATCTCCCCCCGCCCGAACAGATGTTAATGAGTGCCTGATGCCCGGAATCTGCATGAATGGACACTGCGTCAACACGGAGGGCTCTTTCAGGTGCGAGTGCCTGGCTGGGCTGGCAGTCGGTGTGGACGGCCGCTTCTGCCGGGGTAAGACCCCCACCCCTCTCTGGATAGGCTGAAGGGGGCCAGCCATTCACCATGCCGTGTGTCCGAGCCATCCAAGATGAATCAAAAGTGACGGGAATTTTGCCCCTGTACCCTCACCCCCGTGGCTCTTTCAGACTCCCACATACGCAGCACCTGCTACGGGGCCCTCAAGAAAGGGGTGTGTGCGCGGCCCTTCCAAGGCGCCGTCACCAAGTCGGAATGCTGCTGCGCCGATCCTGCTTACAGTTTTGGGGAGCCGTGTCAGCCATGCCCCGCCACGAACTCAGGTACGACCCCCGGAATATCCCATCTGAACGGGGTGACATCAGGGACGTCTCCGGGGATGGAAACACATGGTCGCAACTCCAGTATATCAGCAAGATAATCTGTTTGTTCCAACAACTTAGTTAATATTAACCCTCGAATGACGTGTGGGTCCCTGTTGTTGAGTTTATTAAAAAAAAAATTTAAACCTCCAAATTATTTGAAAACAGCTAAACAAAATTAAACTCACCTAACTGTACCCTCCATTTGCCATTCACTAGTACCAGAATTATCCCATAATCCCCTGAAGTAAAATTACTACATGTGATGTGTACATTTTTCCAATATTCCCAGACCGTGCTAAACATAGACAGGTATGTAGTTACAGCTCAGGGCCAGAAGACTCATTATTAACTAAGGCGGTGAAAGACCATCAAGACTCACTTTATAGAGGTTACTGTTCCATTTCACTTTCCAATAACAGGTTAAATTAAACAGAGACCGGCTTGCTAAGCTAATATGTGGCTCCAAGCACCATTAACCAGTGAGAGACGCAATAGTTTATACCGGCCTTCCTCCAGGCAGGGCAGAAAATAATTATTCTGTCCAATTTTCCATTTAAGAGCGAGGCCATTCGTTCCGTGGTCCAAACTTTGATTTTTTACAGTACCACCACTGCAGTTTTATTTATGAATACATATTTAGGCTGTTTTATTTGGCATAGTATCGCAAAGTTATGCAGTGAATCACGTTTTAAATTATTGCGAGACATGCAGTGAACTGTCCAGTTATGAAATCCTCTGCTGTTAAGTAATCTCATTTTACCTAGTTTAAAGAAGGGTCAAATCTCCGGTTAAACGGATAGGAATAGTTCGGCTGAATATATGAAGTATGAAATGTAAAGTTAATTTATTAAATTAAATTTACTATGAAGCATGCAGATGAAGCAAAGCCCCAGTAACTAACTTCGAAACTGGACAGTAGTTATATTGATATACTTTAAAATGAAATGCTTAAAAAATGCTTCTATCCCTGTATCAAAGTACAGTTTATATGTTATTAAAACATTCCTCCCTTTGGCATACACAGAAATTATATTAATCATTACAGTAATAACGAACTTAACCAGAATGTAGAAGCCGCAGAATCCAAAACATGAACTTAGAAAATGTAAAACTGTATGGATATTTGATTTACAAATGGCAAAAACTAAAGGCTAACCTTTCTATGTGTGTAAAGGATACAGTACGGCAACGTCCTGTTTTCTGTGTTATCTAGACCTTATGGCCTTACATGCATAATAAAAATTCTTTCATGACCTTTCATGATTTAGCCCATTTTATGCACATGCCATGCTGACACAATTTCAATACAATTGTCCCTGCATTTAGACTCATACATTGTCAAAATGAGTGCCTGCAAATAGTCCAGAGGCTCCAGAAAGCATTTAGAATCATGAATACTTAGTTTAATCGTGTATTTTTCTTTTCTTGTAGCCGAGTTCCAGGCCTTGTGTGGAAGTGGCGTCGGGTTTTCTGTCGATGGAACAGGTAAACGAATCGTAATTACTCATGTTAACAGAACGATTCCGTTGTGATCTTCCCCTTCCACCTTGCTGTTTTCCTCCACGTCCGTAGCCTCTGAAAGTGTAGCGCGATGGACCCTTTCTGATGTGAATGCGTCTTTGTCCCTCCTCTGTGTCTGGCAGACATTAATGAGTGCGCCCTGGACCCGGAGATCTGCTCCAACGGGGCGTGCGAAAACCTGCGCGGAAGTTACCGCTGTGTCTGCAACGTGGGTTACGAGGCCGACCTCACCGGAAAAAGCTGCACAGGTCAGTCCAGCGCAAACAAACCAGGCCCAGTACCGGATTGTGGTCACATGAAGCCTTAGGGTGCACTTCTCCAGGGGCTCCCAAGGGCCCTAGTGTTCAGCTTCCTGAGTCTGTCTGGCACCATAAGGCCTGAGGCTTTGTGAAGTCCCTGGTAGTCTGTGGGCCATGGGCACTGACCCCATTGAGCCTGTCTGTGATCCTGCTTTAGCCTTAGCCCCAGAAATATCTAACCTATCTTCTAAAGCAGACACTGATTTCTTAATGTTTGGTGTTTGGCTTGTTGCTTATTCAAATCTCTTCATATCTAAGAACCTCTCTGGGGGAGCTACTCATCGTGCCCCCTCCCGAGACTGTGAACGAGAGAGATCCCCGATGTTCTAGATGCTAAACGAGGATGTTGGCGACGTAATGCGATCCCATTGGGCTTAAACAATGACCCTGGCGGCTCACCGCATTTATTGAACTGAGGTTTGAGATGAGCTTCTACAAGGAGGATACCAAAACCCTGGAAAATGGAACTAGCTTTTTAGGGTTCCTACTCCTATGCTATATCTGCTACGTAAAGCGCAAAAAAAAAAGCACGAACATAGAACACTTCTCATGTAATAAGATGCTCTTTTGTGCACTGAAAGCCAAGGCATTCAATAATGGAAGACTTCCAAAGGCAGCCTAATTTAGTGTAACCATAATCCACATTACATCACGGTGAATGTTGTTCTCTCATAAAGGGGGGGCTTCGGATTTAAGGCTAGAGTGCAAAGCGGTGACTGGCACGTCATCCAAGTCCTTTAAGGGCATCGTGTTCGTTTGAAAAAGGGCAGCTACTGATGGTGTATGTCCCCCAGCCTCCTGCTGAAAAACAGCCACATTGCCTCAATCCTTGCAGAAGAAAGCATTTTAGATCAGCAAGCTGGACTCCATTAAAGAAAAGTTAATTAATTAACGCATAATACTGTACAATTTACGTTTCAGTATTTGGGACTTTTATCTAAACCGGCTCATGATCTGGTACTAAGATTTTTCTCTTTAACCAGTGGTTCCCAAACTGGGAGTGGCAGAGTTTCAATGCTAAAATAATATGCTCGTAGGTTGCTTGACGGTAATTTAAAATATTCATATCTACCCGGGGGAGGGCTGACAGAAAAGGTTTTGGAACCACTGACATAAACTATAACTTGTCAGGCCGAAAATAGCATCCCAGAGTAATAAAACTGACGGCTCTACATGCAGCGGTGGTTGAGCTGTTGGACCCTTTAACATGTTTTCACATGGCTCTGGAAAGCTTTCAGATCGCCCAAAGCCTTTCGTTCCTACACTTGTTCCAACGTTTAATGATTTTTTTCAGAGGTACTCATCTTTTACTTGTACATGCTTATTTCAGCAAAAAACGCACAGCAATGTAATGAAACGTTGAATAAAAAACGAACAAACAAAAAGCACATTGTGAATACTACAATATAATAATGTGTATTCATGGATTATTCACATTTGACTTTTGTTCAAGGGGTAGAGAACTCACCCACAATTACCAGTTCGTTACTTCTATAAGTCTCATATGAAAAGTCTGGATAAAAGTAGCCTACTTTTTATTGGTCACCGAATCTTTGGAAGCCACTCCCAATATGGCTGTCAGTAACGTCGGCACATGTTAGGGTGGGAACTCTTGAGAAGGGGACCTTGACAGCTGCCCTCATTAGTATGCCTGTCTGTACTGTTGCTCTTGTTCCTCAAACCAAAAATAAAATATGTTCCGTAGCCACTTACACAGTGCCACCTGCTGAGATGATAAGCCAGGGGAATTCTGGGAAACTCCATTAATCTGCTGTACTACTGCGTATCTATACCTTCACTCTGCACACCCTGTCAAATCAGAAATGTTTTCACACTACATTTAGAAATATATTTTACCCTCACTAGGTGCATTCAGTTCACCCAAGCGTGTAAATAGTTACCAAAGAGATAATTTAATCAGGGGAGGTGAGTCACACTTCAGTGTTTGAAATTAGTGAGAAATTTCGCACCTCTTGACAGACCACAGTCTGTCTCGCAACAAAAAAGTAAAAATTCTTATTTGATATTTTTTGTGCTTAGACTGTCGACTTGTTACATGTTTCTGCTCGTAAAAGATGGTTTCTGTCCCAACCATGTTCTTGTTGGTCAATGGAAAATGGATACTATTAAAAATGTATTTTTGTTGAAAGTTCAAGTTTCCATGAACAGCTTCCCTGTTGACGCTTTGACCTGTAAGTTGGTAACGAGTCGGAGAGGACGGAATATGACTGGGCTCTAGGCTTATGGCTGAATACCAAACATCATGTTGAACTACCACGAATGTCCAAACCAGACAATCAGCTTTAGTTCCCAGACTTCAGTTCTCACTCTGGTAGGTCAATGCAAGTCTAAAGATCTTTTCTGAAGAAAAGACAGATTATTTTAGGCCTCCTCTGAAGCAGATTGCTAAACAGCTGATTACCAGGCTATCCCTGTTCTAATCCATGATCATTCCACAAGCTGTAAACCAGCTTGACTTTTTGCTCTACTGTCGATTCAAAGCCGTAGTGAGTCATACATTCCAAAAAACGGCTTTCTTCTTTTTCCTGGTATTTCCTGCAACATGTTCATCTTCACAGCACCGCCCTCCTTCTCCATATGCTTTGTGGAAGAGTTCCAGAAGATATTTTTGAGTTCTTTAGGTTCCCTGTTCTGCAATACTTTTTAGCGATGTCAGTCAAACCATTTCGAGATAGTAAGGTGTGGTAGGAAATACTTCATTACCAGAAAAATGTGAGGTATGACAGGCTTCTGCCTGTCAACACTTTGGCCATTGTGTCAGTTGGATGTTCCAGATGCTGTTTTGTGAAAAGATTGCATGTCTGTGTGAGTTTCACTCATTAGGATTCAGTGAGCCGGCTTTTAACTGCGTGTTTCATGAATAAATCAAAAAACACACGCATTTTGGTTTCAGTTCTTCCCACGTGTCGTTATCAGTCTCGTTTTTGTGTTTCACAAATTTCTGATTCTGTGGTAAGCAGGCCTCACTTGCATCAGGACGTTGCCAGCGGCAGTCTGAACGAACGCACGTGTTTGCGTTTTAGACACGGATGAATATCAGGTGTACAGTCTGTCCTGTTTACTTTGCTTTTTCTGATCTCCAACACTGACAAGGGGTAGTTTACTCGTTGTTATTTTTTTTTTTTTACTCGCCTGACAGGTGGCCGACCCTCCTCTTGCTTGCTTTTATTTTTTTAGACGTCGACGAGTGTTTGGTGAACCGCCTCCTGTGCGACAACGGGCTGTGCCGGAATGCTCCGGGAAGCTACAGCTGCGCCTGCCCCACGGGCTACGTGTTCAGGCAGGACGAGGAGACGTGCGAAGGTGGGACCGTCCATTGACGCGTCATGAGTGGACGGCAAGCGTGACGTGGCTCTTCAGAAAAACCCAGATTTCTCTTGCATTTCTGTGCTCAGCCTGTATCGATAATGTCTGCTCATTTTAAATGGTCTGGTTTAAAGTTATACAACCAGTCCTGACAGCCATTGAAAAGGTAGTGTCTGCGCATATGAACGATGGCGTCTGCTTTTATGAGGTGAGAAGCTTTGAGAATGACATTAGTTCATGTTTAATCTGTTATCTGTCCGACCCAAACCTCAGCCTATATCAATGAGTCCTTATTGAATTTTCAGTAATGCAATGAGCTCTTTTCTAGAACCAGATGTCTTTAAATCTCCTCCAGCAGCCTTTTTTTCAAGCCAAAAATATAAATCCTATACGTTTTGTAAAACGTAAACAAATGTCTTTTTCTCAGATTGTGACTACACCATCAGAAATATTTTCTGAATTTTTTTCAGAGTTGTACTATTGACTGTGTTTTATTCATAAGTTTTTGTTTTTGACACCTGTGCCAATTTGTATGTGTGTTTTAAATGTTGAGTTACAGTTTCACGCCCAAGACATGCTTTCCATTTCGTAAACACAGCCCTTACCGGCTTAACTCGTGATGATTTCTTACGATCTATCACCTCCGTACAGTACAGTATCGGTGGCGGTCCTGGTACAACTGTATTATGGTTTCTGGAATGCTTCACTTGCACATAAATGCATCCTCCACGTCGCATCTCTCAGTCCTGGGTTCAAGCCGTTTTTCCCCCTATCTGCTGTGTTCCACGAGTTTACCCCTCCCTACACCCCAACAGCCAGGGGTTGAAGGCGTACCACTGCGTCTAATTGTCCATGAAGAAAGCAATTCCTCACTGGCCGTTCACCGGCAGCCCAGGAGTTTCCAAAAATTCCCGGTGAATCGCCTTTGAAGATGGCTTGATTTTTTTTTTTCTTCAGCTGGGTGGACTGCAGGATGGACTACAGCCTTCCATCCACAGCCACCCACCTCATCAGTGATATCAGTCGGTAAATTAGAACCATGATCTCCTCCTTTGTGGATCTCAGACGTGGCCCGGTGGGTCCTGGTTGTTTATTGTTGAACACAAAACAGGATGTTTGTTGTTCTGGATTGTATCCAGAGGTGGAACACATTTGGGGGGGATGGTGATTTTTTCCAGAGTCACATCTGTTTTATGTTAGAGACTAGAAGCAACTCCTGATGGCACTGTGGCCAAGACCATGTCTACTATCCCACAATGCACTCTGCCAGGGAGGGTTTCTCACGCACACCACCTTTTCCTTGGACCCAATGACCTTCTGCCCATCATGGCCCACTGCAGGTGTAGCAGTTCCTACTGAGCCGATCCTTTCTGGATCGTGTGAGTTTACACAGCGGCCCTGTTTCAGAGTCACAAGCCTCTCGTCAAGGTAGAAGAAGTCAACGCTCTTCTGCTTCCTTACTGTGATCTGGAGAGAGTCTGAGTCCACAGGGGTCTTTAAATCAGTCGACAGTCAGGAACATTTTAAAACCAGAGAAGTATTGTCACCACGTACCCTCTTCAGCTGAAGAATGGAGAATGAGTGAATAGGAATGAAAATGCATTAAATGTCAGTGTGACTCAGAGAAGTATCCTGTGACGGTATCAGGGACCAACACAACATTTAACGCTCTCCCCATACATCAACATAGCATCGCAGCAGAATAATTCAATTCACTTTAATTTTATTTAAATGGCACCTTTAACGAGGAGCATTGTCACAAACCGCTTTACATAGTCCTTGGCCTAAAGTCCCCAAGTAAGCCAAGGGCGACAGTGGCAAGGAAAAACTCCCTCAGGAGAAAGAAACCTTGGGAGGAACCAGACTCAAGGGGGAAGCCCTCATAGGGTGTGTTACATATTAAATCATCCCCTCATGGGGTGTGTTACATACTAAATTGTCCCCTCAGCGGCTGTGTTACATGCTATATCTTCCCCTTCTGTTTTAGATGTCAATGAATGTGAGAGCAGCCCCTGTGCTAACGGAGAGTGTAAGAACAGTGCTGGCTCCTTCACTTGTGAGTGCTCCCCTGGCAGAAAGCTGGATAACACGGGCCTCGTCTGCATTGGTAAATCTGAGAGCTGCTGCCTGTTGCTTACTGCTTATTCTCTCATAACTCATTGTTAATCATCCAGATTACAGTTACAAGGCTAACAGCTGAGTCCAGAATAACTGGGTCATTTTTGGTCATAAATCTGCCTATACTGGTTTTTGTAGTTCTTTTCACAGCTTTTTTTGGCCCTGTTAGTTGTTCTGGATAAGGGAGAATGTCAAATAAATCAGTATCGATGTAAGTATAACATATGCACAGCACATCCACCACCCAAACCCAGGTAACGCACCTCATTTAGCCAGCTCAGGCACACCTAGGAAGGACTCTGCCCACAGGGCCAGCTGGGGGGATGTTGATGGGGGACAGCAAAGAAAGATGGAGTGGAATATTGTGTTGAGAACTAGTGGAGAACCAGGGATAATATGGAATTTGTCTGGTAGGAATGTTTAGTATGGTACATCTGATGAAAAAAATGTCATAGAGCTAATGAGTTTTTAAATATTTATACAGCTGTATTATTTACTGAAAATAGACGTAAAATTCCATTTACGGTTGCAACATCAATTCCTTGCATTGGGATTTATTCCTCCGTCCTACATTTGGTCCATGGCTTAAACGACACACTCCCCTCCCTTCCCACAATCCACTACTCCGTGTCCACAGACAGCCGGAGGGGCAGCTGCTGGCTGAACATGCAGGATGGGCGCTGCGAGGCCAACGTCAACGGGGGCACCCTGAAGTCCGAGTGCTGCGCCACCCTGGGTGCGGCCTGGGGCAGCCCGTGCGAGCAGTGCCGTGTCGGTATGGCTCTCCGCTCCGCTTCGATGTCCCACCTGACTGATACGATGTTACGTAAAGCCAGGGCCGAGGTCACAGCCAAACACACCTTTATTTTTTGTTTTCCACACAGAAATTTTTCCTGGATTTAGTGTTTCTGTGTCGTGCTATACTCTACAGCTCGGCGTGGAGTCTGAAAAAACAGACCAACCTAAGCTTTTCTTACATTACCAGTGAAAGTTGCCTTGAATTTAAGTCTCCCCGTCCTCTGGCTATGTTGCCAGAAGACTTTAATGTGGCTTAAAGGTTTGAGTATTGCAGTGTTTCTCGGGCATGGTGAGTTCTGGTACCGTGGAGAGGTGGTCTGCGTAAAATGCAATGGGGTGTTTATCGTGTCATAGCTTGCCTTTGTGAAGTAAGTGGAATTTGGAAACCTCAACCTGGCTAATTGATCCCTTTGAAGGCGGCAGTGGATGGACCCCCCAGACCTCCACTAGCGCCTACTGTGGTCAGACCCCCGACCTCCAGAGCCTGTCCTTTTCATTTCGTAATTGTATCTGGCCCGTACTTTCATTCACCGTTTTCTGTGTGATTCGGGGCTTGTGTACACCCAAGATAGAAGTTCTTTCCCTTCACTGTTGATGCCAGTCCAAGTCACAAAGTCAACATTCATCTGAGGTAAAAAAAAAAAAAATTGCAAATGAAAAAAATGTCTATTCTATGGTGGGAAGCTTATCTTAAAATAATTCACTTTGTGCAATCACTCACTCATAAAGTCACACTTTTTGCACTAAACTCTTTAAAACAAGATATAGTACTTTGCAATGCTCCTAAATATCCATCCATCCATTCTCTAAACTGCTTAATCCTATTCAGGATTGCCTGGAGCCCATCCCAGGCAGCCTTAGGGCACAAGGCAGGGGGCCCCCCTGCATGGGGTGCCAGCCTATCGCAGGGCACAGTCACGCACACACGATGGACAATTTAGCCACGCCAGTTAGCCGACAACACATGTCTTTGCACCGTGGAAGGAAACCAGAGTACCCGGAGGAAATGCACGAAGCACGGGGAGAAGATGCAGGCTCCACACATATAGAGCTGGGGTTCGAACCCTGGAGGATTGAGGCAACAGTGTTAACCAGTGAGCCAATGTGACCCCACTCCTAAATATACAGCATTCATTTTTCCTACTAATATCTACGATCTTCAACATTACCTTTAAGCTTCGCCCGTATCATATAATAATTGTTTAGGTTATATAATATAATGTTGTTTTTCTTGCATAAATGAATGGAAGTGTTGTTTCTTCCAACACACGAGTGCATATTTCAAAACACCTGCACTGCGTAGGCAAAGACGTGGATGCAGGAGAATGAATCACTTAATCAGTTTTATTTTGCAGACCCCTTCTGTTCGAGAGGCTACGCACGTCCCAGGGGACTTACATGTGAAGGTATCGAGCCACTTCAGAAGACGTGTTAACCGGCTTTCGACGCTCTTCCACTGACCATGATCAGGGTCGTTCCTTATTTGAGGCTCGGTGCTGCCGCTTCCCGGGCTCATGAGGACTCACAGACGATCAGAAACACATCTATCAGCCACCTTGTGTTTTTATCCATTTCTAACATTCTCAGCTTGTTTTTAACAGACTGCTCTAAAGAGTTCAGTGCCATTTACAAATCACAGTAACTTCATTGACCAGTCGTTCCATGTTGAAAAATTAAGAGTTCTTTTTCTTTGCTGTACTGTGTGCCTGCTTTTTTTGTGGTTAACACTTGATTTCCTCCGGATCACGAGGGTATTTTCGTAGAATGCTTCATGTCATACGAAGGGCCGTGTTCTGCATTTCCACATGACAACCCCCGCTACCTCCTCCAGGAGTTTTAAAAACGTGCCTCCATGTGTCGCAGACGTGAACGAGTGCCAGGTGTTTCCCGGCGTCTGCGTGAACGGCCGCTGCGTTAACACCGAGGGCTCCTTCAAGTGTCTGTGCCCCGAGGGACTGACGCTGGACGGCACGGGTCGACTCTGCGTCGGTGAGTGTGATCGGGTGACGGAGGACACAGAAGGTACCGTAGGGAAACATTGCGATTGCAGTGTACCGCTGGAAGTCAAGGAAAATCAGTTTAAAGTGGAACATGGAGTACCTTTGTTTTGTTTATTTACATCAAGGTGTTTACAGTCTTGGGGTACGAAACGACTTTAATGACATGCCACCGTCACTGTTGGGAAGGTGACAAAATCCTCGAGTCTGTCCCGTCGTTCCCCCAGATGTGAGGTCTGAGCTGTGCTACCTGTCCTGGGAAGAGGATGCCTGCACCCAGCCCGTGGCGGGTCGCTTCCGCATGGATGCCTGCTGCTGCACCGTGGGCGCTGCCTGGGGCACGGAGTGTGAAGCCTGTCCCTGGCCAGGCAGCCACCAGTACGAGACGCTCTGCCCACGTGGGCCGGGCTTCTCCAACAGGGGGGACGTCGTCAGCGGCCGACCGTTCTACAAAGGTGAGGGGTGGGAGCTCTTGAGAGCTCGTGTTTGGGTACGGAAGCAGATACGCCATGCTCATCGTTTTCAGCGTCTGCTCGGTTGGCTTGAGGACCTTATCTTTTATGAGGGTTCCCAGGTTTTCTGAGGAATGAACTGTCTGTGATCCTCTTCAGAAAATGTGGCATCTTTTTTTCTTCTATAGGTATTTGTACAGCAGTAAAGATGATACACAATACAACAAGTAAAATTAGTAAAACTCAGTTGAAGTTCCCTTTGCAGTTTGTGTATTTTAAGACTAAGGAACTTAGATGCTGGAAAAACATACATTATGTGTGCATGAGTGTAGGATTGGGACCTGTACGCATACCCAGAAAGTGATGGGTTCAAATCCCATGACCCTAATTACTCCAAGGGGACTGGGTCTTGCCTGAGCTTGCCGTATGACACTAGGCTTTGTTCACTTGTTCATTACTTTTGGCAACAGCATCTGCTAAATACGTAAGAGTAAAACTCTTGGATCTTGGCTTGGAGCTTTCCAGTGTTTCTCCTACACGTCTCCAGAGAACAAGCTCCATGAAATAGCTGTCGGAATGGGATCTTCTGAGGATCCTTCAATCCTCAAGTAGAAATCAAGTAGAAATTACAGATGTGTGTAACGGATTCTTTCAGTATCACTTTATATGACAGACATCTTTGGCTGGATCAGGCCTGACGTGTTCATCGTTTTCCGTGTCCTTCTCGGTCGACCGCTGCAGACGTCAATGAGTGTAAAACGTTCCCCAGCATCTGCACCCACGGCAAGTGTCGCAACACCATCGGCAGCTTCAGGTGCCGCTGCGATGGCGGCTTCGCCCTGGATACGGAGGAACGCAACTGTACGGGTGAGAGGCACAGATATGTCGGGGCGGAGGACTGAGTCCGCCGTCGGTTATGTAACAGCAGCTACAGATATGAAATCTACGGCTAAACCTGTAGTGTGATGGCCCAGAATGTGATGGCGTCTTTTTCTTTTCTGTTTTTTTTTTTTTTTGCTAATCGGCGCCCCCCTTAGACATCGATGAGTGCCGCATCTCCCCTGACTTGTGCGGGAACGGCACCTGTGTCAACACGCCCGGAAGCTTCCAGTGTGACTGCTTTGAGGGCTACAAAAGTGGATTGATGATGATGAAGAACTGCGTGGGTGAGCTTATCCACCTCTGCTGACCTGCCTGCATTATCTATACCCACATCCATCATCCCCGCGGGGTGCTGAGGTGGGCAACACCCACTGGATTCTCTCTGTGCCCTACCTAGAAATGCCCACCTGAACACCCAAAACTTTACTCCCTTTATTTAATTTCTTATTAGATGGTTTGGTTGTATAAATCTCTAAACTGCTAGAAAAATTTACATATATAAAGCTACAACGATGATTTTCACCCAAATGAGAAGGCATCCAATGAAAAACTGTTGATCCCCAACTAAAACCACTGCCTTCCCCCAAATCCATCCAGCCTGGTACCAAAACCAGACATCCAAATATGGAAGTGCCTTTTAGGGTGGCTGCATGTTAGAAAATCATAAAGATCTTTCTTTAGCATACGTGTGATTCCCATTTTTGGGGACTGAACTCACAACCTTGTTCCCGCTGGTTAGATTTGTTAACCAGCGCTGCATGACTGTTGCCAACCCACACTCGTTCAAAGAGGTCGTCTTTTTTTGTGCTGCTCACAGCCAAAACAAAGTCAAGTTTAACTTTGGTTTTGAAACAGAGCTGATGGAGCCGGAAACATGTCCGATGATCGTTTGGGCATGTCTGGCTTTGACGTAATCAGCTGCTCGAAACTGGGGTCAGAGTTTGTTGCTTTTGGCTGAAGCCCCATACAAAAATGTTTTGGGTAAAGAAAAATAGCTAAGCCAATACCAAACAATGTTCTACATTTTCCTGACGTTCCCCCTTCTAGGTTTACAGTGCCTTTAACACCTTTCCATTAAATTTAGATGCTTAACTGACACGTTAAATTCAGGTCAAGTCCTGAGATGCATTAAAGATGGATGCTTCCTGGAACTTGACCCTACAACCTTCAGGATGAGTCTGTATCTTTTACCACTGGGCCACATGCTGCCCTGTGTTTGACCAGCTCTTAGATACAGTCGCATCATGTCCCAATGGTGTGTCCACCGTGGTTACTTGCATTAACAACAAAACTACGTTGTGGATTTTAGAAAAAATTTTTGCCTATCATTCCATCTTTGGTGGTTTCGCTTCCAGATATTGATGAGTGTGAGCAGAACCCGGGCCTTTGTCAGGGGGGCTCTTGTGAGAACACAGACGGAAGCTACAGGTGCCTTTGCCCCCCTGGCCACCAGCTCTCTCCGGATGGTGACGCCTGTGTAGGTGAGTGAGCCATCAACCGCAGTGGATGCGGTTCTATAGTTACCACGGTGACCTCGGTGAAGGCCGTAACTCGGCAAACGTGGGCCCCACCATTTTCCAGGACGATCGCTTAACCATAAGAACAGCCGGTATTGATAATGTGGAATGTGCCGTGTTTCCCTTAAACCCCTAGCAGGACGGTTCTCGCACCCGTGAACTACGTCACGGTTTAACAGTGTTAGTCGTTTTACCAAAGCAGCCTCAGATCGAGTGACCATCCTCAGCAGCTTATTTCTACAGCCTTCAGGACATGAGATCCACTCTTCTCGATCCACCGCTGGCAATGAACTACTTTTACTGATGTTCATGCAGAACAGTAGAAGAGAAAAGCAGATCCCTGAGATTCTGCCTCTAGGTAGCCACCATTTGGTTCTAGACCAAAAACTTTGATTATACCTCAGTCTACTAAATGAGAAGAATGTTCTGCTCTCATCCCAGTGGACCGGCAGCGCGTCTTTATCGTCCTTCTTTGCCCGTGCCCGTCGCTCTCATCAAAGCGCCTTTGTTAAACCTCTGAATGCATCACTGCCACGCAGATGTGGACGAGTGCGAGCTGAGTGCCCGACTGTGCCGACATGGGTGGTGTGTGAACGTGGTCGGCAGTTACCGCTGTGCCTGCGACTCCGGATACCAAGCCGCCCTGGACCGCCAGGCCTGCGTGGGTACGAGTCTGTCGCGAGACCACTGTTTCCTGTTTGGTTTAAATTAAAACCTCACCTCATATATCCTTCACACGCACACTATATCCAAGGCTGTCATTATTGGGACACTTAAAATGAACACCTCGTGTTATACATGCTTCATATGTATACCCCAAGCTGTTATTATCGAGAGATGTTTAATAAATGAATATTTATTCATTTGTTTCCCTCTTGGTATGTATAAATGCTACTCTCTGTAATATCGTAATATTGCTTTAAGCCAAAGGAGTCGGTACGTGTCTCACTGCCAAGTCTTCTAAGAGAGAACTAAATACATTGACTGTCAGTCACCTGTCGCCGTCTCTCTTGAACCCGGTCAGATATCAACGAGTGCGCCATCCAGAATGGGGGCTGCGACTTCCGTTGCATCAACTCGGAGGGGAGCTACGAGTGCAGCTGTGGCAGCGGCTATGTGCTGATGCCAGACCTGCGGAGCTGCACGGGTGAGCGGGGAATCTCCTCCTCCGCTCGAACCCAAGGACGGGCGCCCGCAGCAACCTGGCCCTTCTTAAACTCATCCAGTCGACCTTGGTCTATATTTTAATCCATTGCAGATATGACACTTTGTAAACTCCAATCCCCGTCCCGTTTTAAATACCAACCTCTGTCACGTAAATCTCACTTCCATTATAAATTTCAGTAGCTATTTCTTCTTCTTAAACACCCGTCCCATCCCTTTCTCAACATTAACTCCTCAAATAGGAAAAGCCAACAGCTTCCCTGCCCTGCAATTACCTTCATAACCCTCAATATCTTCACGTCTCGGTCAGCAGTGCAATCGAACTCAGGTGATGGGTGACGTTTTATCACTCTAAGGCCAATGGAAGCTCAGGGTCTGTCCGCCTTTCTGCCCGCAGACGTGGACGAATGTGAAGACGAGCCAAACGTTTGTCACGGTGGACAGTGCACCAACATCCCCGGGGAATACCGCTGCCTTTGCTTTGACGGATTTATGGCTTCCATTGACATGAAGACCTGCTCAGGTATTTGGCTCCAGATGCTTTAAAGTTACCACCGCCTAAGTTGGTATTTCTGAAGTTTTTTTATGATTTATGTATGTTTCAAAGAAACTTCTTGAGTTTTATCTATATTAATGACTAGCTAAGTTATACAGCCACACAGTCTGGTGTATTTTATCCACCCAAATCATACGTTTTCATGAGATTGTGTTGTGCGCAGAGTGACTTCCGTATTTGGGGCAGATAATCTGACATCTGCCCTACGTGCCTGTAAACTCCAGATCGTGAGATCCTGTTTCTGTTCTTCTAGATGTGAACGAGTGTGACCTGAACGCCAACATCTGTTTGTCTGGCGAGTGTGAGAACACCCAGGGATCTTTTGTCTGCCACTGTGAAACGGGCTACTCCATCAAGAAAGCCACAACTGGCTGTACAGGTGAGAGCCACGCAGCTGTTCCCAAAGGTTCTAAACCGGTTCTGACCAAATCAAGCCAGTCTAAACTGGCTCAAGCTGGGTCCAACCAAATTTAAAGCTTTTTATGTCTTTTTTTCTATGCGTTTCTATACTTTTTCAGTAATTCGCACACCTAGATCAGTTCCCAAGAGAGCAAACTGGTTCAGACCAGTCTGAACTGGTTGCAATCAGATCAAAGGTCTAAACTGATTCAAATTCGCTTCTGTTTAGATGTGGATGAATGTGACATTGGGGCCCACAACTGTGACATCCATGCCGCCTGCGTCAACACCCCGGGGACCTTCCGCTGCTCCTGCGCGGAGGGCTGGGTGGGCGACGGGGTCAAATGTGTCGGTAAGCACTACCTTCTTCCATGCCTAACATTCATATTTACTCTGTACGTTTGTGTGTTATAATTAGGTTAGGTTATAATTATTAAACGTACAAACCGTCGCATCTAGTACCGGCTCTGGACAGATGGTCTAGGTACTTACCTGTTTTTTCTCTTATGGTTTGGTTCGGCGGAAGAACGATCAAAGCCATCATGGGACAGAAAGGGACAGGCTGAGCTTTTATTTAACACCCTTGGTGTTAAAGTGGTTTTTCTAATGGAGATGAATGAAACGTGACTAGTCTGTTAGAGCTGTTACATTCACCCTTTATGAAGTTACACTATGATGGAGCACAAGCCATCTTTGAAGGTGACCACCGCCCTCCCAGCACCTGAAGGTACCTCCTCTGAAGGTAAGCACCGCCCTCCCAGTGTGTGAAGGAACTTTCTCTGAAGTTCCTTTCTCTGATCACGGTCCTCTCGATAGCTGAGGGTACCTTCTCTGAAGGTGATCAAGGTCCTCTCAACAACTAAGGGTACCTTCTCTGAAGGTGACCACCACCCTCCGAGCACCTGAGGGTACCTTCTCTGAAGGTGACCACCACCCTCCGAGCACCTGAGGGTACCTTCTCTGAAGGTCTTCTGAAGGCTGAGCTGCTCCACGTTCCTGCAGGAGTCTCCTCTCTCGCCCACAGACCAAGACGAGTGCACAAGCGAGACCCACCAGTGCAATACCAATGCCAAGTGCCAGAACAACCCCGGCTCGTATCACTGCACGTGTTCCGAGGGCTTCAATGGAGATGGATACACCTGCACAGGTGAGGCCGGCATGTCAGACGGGAACAGAAACGTGTCTAAGGATCGTGGTGCTGACCCCGGATCCTTTCTCGCTGGGACCCACAGATGTTGACGAGTGTGTGGAAGACGTGAGCTTGTGTGACAACGGCCAGTGCCTCAACACCCCGGGGGGTTATCGATGTGACTGCGACGTAGGCTTCACCCCCACCCCTGACAGCAGGTCCTGCCAAGGTTGGTGCAAGTCCTGCCTGCAGAGGATCAACAATAGGTGATGGGTTCACGTGTAAACCATACTACTGCACTACTAGCTAATCAGCACAAGAACGTTTATCAAAGCACCCAAGTACCATGTGGTCCCCAGTGTACGATCTCAATTCTAACAAAAAGCATCGCCATAATTTTTAAATTATTTTCATTTCATTTGTGTTTCTCTCATATCCAGTCCAGTTGTTTTTTTCGTATGTAAGCACAAGAAATGTATAGTTTGTCAGTCATGAAGATTAAAAGTTTAAAGAAATAATAATTCGGACAGTCGGGGGAATGGGAACCCTTGGAAGGTCCAAGTAGTTAGTACAACGTTACCTGAACACCATTTTGTTAAATGGGTGGAGCTTATTTATGTGTCTGTGTCCCTTCGATGACACCTCACAGACATTGATGAGTGCTCCTTCCCTAACATCTGCGAGTTTGGCACATGCAAGAACATCCCTGGAATGTTCCGGTGTATCTGTGACGAAGGGTACGAGCTGAGCAGGTCCTCAGTCAACTGCACGGGTAAGCCGACCTCATTTGTCCATCGCCCATATATCTTTAGGCTTTTCTTTGAAATGCCCAGCTGGCTCATGTTAAACTGTATGCCTGGCTGGCTCATGTTAAATCGACTGTAAAGAAGGCTCACCAGGCAATTCAGGATGTCCAGGCTTGAAGGCGCAGCGGGACCTGGTTGTGATTTCACACACTTTACCTTTCACACAATATACCAGGCAGCACTGGGCACAAGGCTGTGGTACATGACAAATGGAAATTAGAATTAAAATTAAATGTTTGAGTAAAACTTTGCTTTAGGAATAAAAACGGGTATTCACTATTATTTAAGCATTCATCATGATTATAGTTCAGTGAGTGTTGGTTGAGCTGTGAAAGAGAAGCCCATAGTTCTTAATGAAGGGATCATTGTAGGAACCTTGCAAAATGGACTAATGTTCTTAAAAAAAGCAATCATTGCTATTTTAATAAATTACATTCATTAACGGATCCATCAGAAATAATGGCCAGGGCGAGTCAGTGAAAATAAACGATTTAAAAAGAAAAAACACTTTTCGACAAAAGTGTGCGTTGTTTCACTGCAGACGTGGATGAATGCCTGGACCCCATTAACTGCGTGAACGGACTGTGCATCAACACCGCCGGCTCCTACGAGTGCAACTGTCCACCGGACTTTGACCTCAATCCTACCGGCGTGGGCTGTGTTGGTATGTATGGACCACGAACCAGGAAACCTCACGCCACGTCATTCATGCATGAATGCTGGTGGCTTTAGGGTGCAGCACCACAAAAGAAAACTTATTTTCAATAATAATACGACAGAGTATCAGTGGTCATTGCCCTCAGATATTTAGGAGCCATAGTTTAAAGAAGGCTTTGAAAAAGTGATTCTTAATCAGAAACATGTATATAAAATGCATTCCTTTACGAGCGTTTTGGTATCCCTTGTCTTGTAATGAGACCAAAGTCAATCATCATCAGAGAGTTTGTGAGGACATATTTCAAAACATCTTTGAAAATTGTGCCCCTTTCTTCCGGTAAGACACACGAGTGGGAAACTGCTACCTGAGGTTCAGTCACCAAGGCCGAGGGCATCTGGGCTGCAGCGTCGAGCTGGGTGTCGGGGTCAGCCGTTCCACTTGTTGCTGCTCCCTGGGACAGGCCTGGGGAAACCCCTGTGAGCTCTGTCCCATCATCAACTCCTGTAAGGCCCCGCCCAGCGAGATTTTGATACTATGAGAGCAAAAGTCATCTGCTGGAGGAAGAGATGACCTTTTATGTCAACAGTATGAATGTGTAGACGTTACAGAACTAAGCCGTGGTTTTTGAATTAGCTATTAATCATTTGAATTGCAGAAAGGGCGATCACAGACTGAGGCTAATATCTGGTTGTTACCCAGAATCCTGTTCGTGACTGGTCATGTGTCTAATGAAACACCAAATACGTCTGTTGAATCTGCACCAGCATCCATGACCTGACCAAACTTGACCCGATGCTGCCCTTACAGCGGATTACAACACACTTTGTCCTGGAGGGGAGGGTTTCCGACCCAATCCTGTCACTATTATATTGGAGGGTAAGCCACCGCTTCCTTAACAGTCTAATTTTGCTTTTTTTTATCATCTTACTTACTGTATCCTCATGGGCCGTGTCCTCTTCCGACGCAGACATCGACGAGTGCCGGGAGCTGCCGGGCCTGTGTCAGGGAGGCAACTGTGTCAACACGTTTGGCAGCTTCGAGTGCGAGTGCCCGAGCGGATATTACCTCAACGAGGGGAGCCGTATCTGTGAGGGTGAGTCGTTAGCTCAGTGAGGAGGAACGGTGATCCCCGCGAGTATCGAATCTGCAGGGCTGAATCACAAAGACATGCTATTGGGATGAGGTGATCTGTCACAGGAGGTACAGAAACATCTTTAAATGTTATCATCTAACATTTGCATGTTCATTGAAAAATTATGTTTGTACCTTATCGAAAAACAGCAAACTTGCACTGGTGAAAAGTCAGTTTAGTCCCGTTTTACCCTCTCTTCTTAGATTTTCTTGAAATTGGTAACAGCCACTTTAACTGTTACATTTTCAGACCAGAAACTAATCGGTAATAGTAGTGAATTTCGCCGGAATAAAAATTTCCCCAGAAATGTTCTCAGTGAGTCAGAAAGGAAGTCATTAATTTTTATGCCTGTCCCAAGCTAAAAAGCTGTATACCCCGTCCCAGATATTGACGAATGTGTGTTCAACCCTGGAATATGTGGACCAGGCACCTGCTATAACACTCTGGGTAACTACACCTGTGTGTGCCCCCAAGAGTACATGCAAGTCAATGGCGGAAATAACTGCATGGGTGAGTCACATATGGCAGAGCCTTTACTAATATCAGTTCAGCATGAGGACCGAGGACTTGGCCATGCGGTACGCCTCTCTTATTGAGTCTGTTTTCCTAGACATGAGAAAAAGTTTCTGCTACAGAAACTACAATGGCACAGCTTGTAGCAACGAGATGACTTTCAACTTAACGAGGAGGCTGTGCTGCTGCTCCTACAACGTAGGCAAGGCCTGGAACAAGCCGTGCGAGGCCTGTCCAGAGCCGGGCACAGGTTAGTGTTGAAGATACCGGTGCTGTCTTTGCAACAGTCACCAGTTGTGAAGCCACTTTTAAAACTACACAGTTGCTTCTTGTGAATGTGGATGGTTATGATATGAGTGAAGAATCACATTTGTGTCTAATTTAACCTTTAAATTGAAATGGGTCCTCTTTCTTCTGCTAGTTTGATTTGCTCTTTAGGTACTGTATCGGAAGGTTACATTTTTAAC
>JAACJT020000094.1:832070-842953 GCA_009936485.2 Gymnarchus niloticus | reverse complement strand
ACTCCACGACCCATTAAAAAAAAAAAAAAAAAAAAAACAAAAACAAAACCCCCCCCCGTTGGGGGGGCTAAAATCCCCTCAACTTAACCCCCCCCCCCCCCCCCCATCTCTCTATCACTTGAGATCAAACATAACGGAGAAAACTGAACATCTTCTGTGATTTGCCCGCAAAACAACCGGAAACTCATGTGCAAGGTATATATACAACAGACGTCATTCTGAGTATGAAAGTCTTACAGCGGAAATAAGAGAGCAGGCAGGATTTCACAGCCTAGGCTAAAGCAAATTCCACTCCAAGCCAGGGCTCCCAGAGAGTAAAACAATAAATAAAAGGGAAAGAGGCGATGTGGGCCTTACTGCACTACGACAGCTACAATGGTGACAGAAAAACCTCAACGAGAAGAAGGTAAATGGAGGCAGTGCTTCTGGCCTCCACAGACACCGGATTTTTTTTTTGTTTTGGTTTTTTTTTTTTAAACATTTATGTAGCGTTGATGACTGATTTGTCTTTTTTCTTTTGTACATAACATGTCCTTACAGGGCAGCTGTAGAAGTTAGAGCTGGACCACTGATTCTGTGTGTGTGTATGTGTGTGTGTGATTTGCAGCATCAGCGTGCAGGTGCGTATGTTTCCAAGTTAAATGTGTACGTATGTGCAGTCCACAGCATCAGCAGTTGTGTGTATGTGTGTGTGTCTGTGTGTGTTTGCATGTACACATGTGGATCAGTAGGTGAGTGTGGAGTCGTCCCACTCCAGCTGCTGCTGTCGGTTGGCTCCCTGCTGGTCCTCAGGCCCCACATCCTCCTCTTCCTCGCTGCTCTCCGACTCAGCACTAGTGATGTCATCCTCTTCACCGTCCTCGCTTTCCTCCTCCTCCTCCTCCTCTTCCTCACTGCTGTGCTGGTCCTCATACGTCTGAAATGATATACGTGTACACTGCTCTGATGCAGACAGCTGATGGCGTTCGACAGTGTAACATCTCTTTATGTTATGTATACAGATCTTTAGCATATAGAAGAATACGTACAAAATGTACACAACAGCCCCGTGTAGCACTTTATGTCAAAGGTAAACATCAACACGTTTCCAAAATGACATCAAATTTAGCTATTGTGTCCTTTTGTGCAGTATTTATGTTTGGAGTACAAAATGATTTTAACAAGAACACGGTCATGTAATCTTTGATTTAAACTCAGAGTAAATACACCAACCATTCAGGGATTTAACACTGCAAAGGAGTAATTTGAATTATTCACCACCAGAGGGCAGAAGTAAACATTTTCCAATATAAGGCTACAACCTCCATGAGAGTTTCACTCGCTGTACCTTTAAGAATCTCAGCCTCACCTGAGTGGCGACAAAGGTTAAACATCTGTGACAGTTAGTGTATAATGTTGTTATGATCCCAGGGGTACCTCCATAGGGTTCACTGTGATGGTGAGGGCAGAGTCATCCCAATCCATCTCGCTCTCCTTGCCGCTCTCTTGGTCTCGCAGGCTGCGCTGGTGGGCGGCACGTATACGGAACACGCCCAGGACAATCATGAAGACCAGGAAGCTGACGCATACCACAATGACTATGGTGGCAGCACTGGGCACCACTGCAGAGAAAAGCACAGCATCAGCCAAGCAGACACATGCTGGTAATGTTCTCTTTTCTTGGTAAGGGGGATCCAAAAAACAGCTTTTTAGGTAGCTGCAAATTTCAGAAGATCCAACAGAGTTAAACTATAGGCAACAAGTAAACTTTTAGTACTGCGTGCTTTTGTTTTGGAGAAGAGATTGTGTACAGTATCCCTGCAATGCAGTTTTAACAAATCACCCCTCCACTACTGACAGCAAACCTTCACTTATATCCTGCCTTCTAAGCAGACTTTAAAGCACAGAAAAGCTGCAGTGAAGGTCTGACTAGTGAAGGAGCAGTTGGGGCTTCAAAACCCATGGCTGGCTAGAGTATCTGCCAGCATTGATTGGTTAGTTCGGGATACTCCCACCCACCATGGGCAATGAAGCCTCATCCATCCCATCACCAGGTGTGATTACTAAGTAATAGGACTGGACTTCCACACACACAAAATGGCCAGCGATGGAACAGATGGTGTAATAACTGACTAGAGGACTATAGTTTTCCTGTTTAGACCATCACAGGGCATGCAGAACACAGTGGACAGGTCCGTACCTGAGGCCTGGTGGGTATTGACCAGGTCGTGACCAGAGAGGTCGACCGAGGAGTGCTGCACAGGGTTGATGAACTGTGGCTGGGCCATGGCGTTGTTGATGTGCTCCATTGGGTTGGCTGTGTGGATCACATTCACCTAAGACAGCAAAACACACACACACACACACACACACACACACACACACACACACACACACACACACACACACACACAATCCATGAGTATTAAAACAACAACACCCGGTCTATCTTACTTAATGGAGGGCTGTTTATGGTTTTATCACGTGTTCCACATGCGGCTACACGTCTATTTGTTTACTTGGAGGCAAATGGTTGCTAAGCTGTCTTATCACTGCGCCAAGATGGTGCAGTAACAGCATTACAATAGGCTCCCCAAGCGCTCATCCAGACTGTACTCTGTAGGCAGAGGCATCACCCATTTCATCTAAAAGGGACCCTGACAAGGATACATCTCTCAGTCTGCTTTAAACAGAAGGGAAAACTGGTTTTAGCACTAAACATTAAGATCACTCAAAAAGTGCTGAGACTAAGCAGATATTGCCTGGATGTTTAGATTTTAACAGCCTGTCAGTATATCTTTTCATTCATACAGCAAGACCATTAATTGCATAAAATGGACAGACTGACAGGTACACAAAGAAAATGACAGTGCTGCCGAGACAAACAGATTAGAGAGGCGTTTGGTGTTACGTTTCTGTTCTCTGTGTACTCAGAGACGAGCGGAGTGATTCAGCAGTACAAGGTATTTTGATGAAACTGAAGCCAGTGTTCATCTTGCCTTTTTACCTATGCATCATAAACCACTGAAAGACAACAGGCAGTTCAATAAACGAGTTAAATTTGACACATTTTGTTACAAAGTTACCTATACTGGCACAGGAAGTTGCATGGGGAGGGGGCTGAGATAGCTTCTGCTTCCAAAGGATGGAATGAAAGAAAAAGGTGGAGTTTTGGCTTTGCATCTTTGACATCTACTGGCTAACACGGCAGCTACATATTGCGATGATGAAGTCAGCTTCACCATACCTCTCCTGCACCCTGAATGCACGGGCAGCATGCAGAGAGCCTTAACAGACAAGACAATGAGACCTCTCAGTCAGTCTTCCCCATAGCTAACCTCTGGAAAATCTCCCCTCACTGCTGCAGGATGCCACTCACAGCATCACATTTTCTTCTTTTAGAACTGCACTAAGCTTTCTGGTATGAGCTGATAAACATTTCTGAATACCTAGTGGATCTAATCCACTGGCTGGCATAGGCACTGTGTGTGTGTGTGTGTGTGTGTGTGTGTGTGTGTGACACTGGTTTTCTTTGACTCTCTCTCCTTCGAGAGCCCAGGCTGGGTTAGAATGATGCCATCTGAAGAGCACGGCAGCTGGATCAGACTCATTCGATTGACCAGAAATGTGCTCAAAGCTACACAAAGCATCCCTTTGGCATGTTGTTAAAAAGCCAGGCCAGTCTGCGGCTGGGTCAGCATCTCAGCAGTGGCCGTAATCTAAAAGCTGCTGAACATCTGCCACACTTCCCAGGCATCGAGTCTCATCCCCCCCATCTTGTGTTCCCTCATATAACCTTTTGGATGCCCTATTTACTCTCCCGATCACCACCTTGGTTTCCACGGCCAGTGCTTCCCCGTCAAGCCTCAGTCCCACGTAAGTGAAGTCTGATCCAGTCGTACAGGGGAAATGCCCTTGCCAGAATAACTGAACAGAGCCGGTCGCTAACGCCACGCCCTGATACTGGGCACATATGATGTCACCAAGGCCCCCAGACCAGGCAGTGTGCCAAGATGAGTACTCAAGGCATGCGCTGACCAGCTGGAAGAGCTCCTTCCCAGCATTTTCAGCCTGAAACCAGCATCATCATCCCAGGGCCAAAGTCCTCAGCAGCAGCCCCCACCCATAACTTCCACCCTGCTGTACTAACACTGACTCACAAAGTGCTTTGACAGACCGGGGCTAAACCACACCAAAGGTAACATCTCACCAGCCATGGACAAAGAGATCCACCGAAAATGCCGTTTCATCTGCTCTCCATCTTGTTCTATCCCACGCTGACAACGAAAACCCCTTTGTGGGTCATTCCAGTGCAGGAAAATCTTAAGACAGAGGTCTCACTTCCATCATTCAGCAGTCCAAGCACTTTGACTTTTAAAAAATAAAGGTATGTAAACAGTATTTTTGGGGTTTTTAAGGTTATTTTTTAAACTAGTAATCAATACAATGAAAATATTAATAATATAAAATTTAAATGTCAGTATCTCATAATATTTTCTGTGACGTATCAGGCCCCATATCTAAAAGTAGGCTGAACCCAATAACCATTTTTTTGAGTTAACCCCTATCATACAGGTGATGTTACGCAACAAAAAAAAAATAATCTTTGAGCTTTGATTCCTGTCCCACCAGAGACACAAGACCTCAAAAAGTGCCACACATTTAATTTTTCTCAAATCTTGAAGGGTGGCAGCCCATAAAGGGGTGACTATTCTCAGCATTTCCTGTTCCTGTTCAAACTCTCTACAGTAGAAATAACAGCTTGGTTTACCTTTTCTGTGCAGCTTAGAAATAATCACCGTGAAAATCGAGATTCAGCCATCAATTTTAAAGGGCTTTAAAGTAAAGAACATGACTCATTCCAGAGTGTATGGTGAGTGAAAAAACAATCCTCACTTTATACTGAAAAAACCTTTTTCCAAGTCATTCAAATATCTTCATTGGTTCAGGAGATTTTTGACACCATGCAAAAGCTTCTGAATGCTAAAATCGCTGGCCACCATCTTTGAGTTAGGACAGGAGAGGAATTTTAATATATACACCGTATATATTTATATTATCTTTGGCCATCAGTCAACCATACAAAGGATGAAAATTCTGTGCAGCAAAAACATTTTTCAAAGTTGGGTGAATCTTAACGCGTTGACCCACGCAGGAATGCTGTTCCTAGATTTCAGCTTAGCATTCAGTACTCTCATTCCAAACAAACTGGCATCCAAGGGTCCATGACCTTGGCTTGAACGCACCACTATGCAACTGGATTCTGGATTTTCTCACAGACACACCCCAAACTGTGAAGGTGGGCACAATTTCATCGCCACCGTAATAATAAACATGGCAATGCCACAGGGCTGTATACTGTGTCTATTGCTATATAGTTCTCTCAGTCATGACTGTGTTCCCACCTAACCATGAAGTACCATTATTAAGGCTGCAGATAGGACTAATCTCCCACAATGCTGAGACCAGGTGAAAACCCTGGTCATGTGGTGCTCGGCCAACAACTTGGCTCTCAGATTTAGACGTCCAAGGAACCAAAAACACACTTTAGGAGATCCAGGTGCAGGCTACATCTCCTGTTTATATAAATGGTAGGGGCGTAACGGTACACAAAAATCACGGTTCAGTACGTACCTCGATTTTGAAGCCACGGTTCAGTACGTTTTCGGTACAGCGGGGGTAAAAGGAACAAAACATAAATTGCTTCTTTTTTTCTTTATTAATCAGTGGTTTAGTGAACAGAGGTTGACTTCCTCTGTAAATACTAATGCAACCTACTAATTAAAAAGTAAAATTTACTTAAAAGTAAATCAAAATAAATATTCTCTCAATAAAAATAAAATAAATATCCAGTAAGGTGCACATTTAGAAAATTAACTGTACCTGACCTGCGTTTTATTCACATTAGCAAATTTCAGCTTCATATTAGAACTGTGCAACACAAACATCCTGAACGTTTGCTCGGGGGAAACGCACAAACACACAAAGGTTCTGCATTTGCTGCGTACCATTCAGTGCATATGCGGACCAAACCGAAAGACCCGAAGAAGAAAATTTTCAGTACGAATACGTGTGCCATTACACTCCTAATAAATGGTGATGTAGTGGAGAGTTTCTTTGGTGTACACATCACCAAGGACCTATCACGGTTTGTCAACTGATTCCCTCTGGTGACAAAGGCACAATACTGCCTCTACTTCCTGAGGAGGCTAAAGCTGGCAGCCTACTTCAGTTGAAACGTGGTACAAAAGACGCTGTGTTCATGCCGGCTGACCACTGTGTCACGCACAGGTGTCAATCTGAACCTCACTGTACGTCGCTTCATTCGCTTCCACGTGCGTTCGTTCATGGACATCCACATCGACAGGACAGATTGCTGTGAGACTTCAAACACATACAAATAATAATGTTCTTCCCTTGTGTTGGTTGGGTGAACTGTTGTGTGTTGCAACAACACGCTCGGTGGAGTTTCAGCTTTGGCTAGCTTTGCTGCCTTTTTAAGTAATTGGAGCCCTAAAGACAGCATCCAGATGTACTGCATCACAGCCCGGTATTCCAGCTGCTCCACCACTGGCCGGAAAGCCATACAACGCAACGTCAAGCCAGCTGAACACGTCATCGAAATACAGCTGCCAGATACTGAGGGAACTTACAATGACCGCTGCTTCAGAAGGACAATCAGCATCGCCATAAACCTCGCCAACCCTGGCCATGCCATCAGGTAAAATAGCCAGGTCCACGCCTGCCTGCCAGCTGCTCAGCTTCTTCCCCAAAGCTGTTGTCAAGCTGAACTCCACCGCCCCGTCTCTAGGTTCTCCAACTCCTGATGGCACACGACCACCCCATCCCCACAGCTTTGATGCCAAACCGTGCAAGCCCCTTTGGGAGGCGCGCCATAACTCTGGCGGCTCGTGTCTGTCCCATGGCAAAGCTGCTACCAAATTTCGTCGTACTTGTGAAAGCCTCTTGCACAACAATAAAAATCCTTCGTGCTTGTATAAGCCTAAATGATTTTTGTAGCTACAGTCCATGCCTTGTGTATGCAGGTAGCCCAAGACCATACCAGTAAATGACATTGTGTTTCTCACTCAGTGTGGAAAAATGAAAACCAAAATCAAAATTTTTAAAGCGCTGAGGCAGGACCCAGGGTACTTTACCAGATGCAGAATCCTCCAGAATTCCTTACAGACTCCACAGTTGAATCAATTGTGGTGAATAAGCAAAGTGCTGCGCCTGTCAATTCCTATTCAGCCCCATTTCCATCAATACATCTAGAGTCCTAGTGTGCTTTTTGCTGTTACTTCTTTTTGGTGAGGAATAAGGAGGCCAGGCCTCCTGGCAGAGGTTTCTAGAGTAAAAAAGCCACTACACGTGATCACAGGAAGCTGCCAACCACACTCCAACTGCAAGATCCAGCTTATGTAGCCAGCCATGCACCAAAGTAGCCACTCAGCTACTCACAGGAATGACTCTACCCAGTTCTTCAGGTGCATGTCACGGTTCCTCTGCTTTTGTGAATGCTGAGGAAATAATTCAAGAGCCTCACACAGACAGCTGGCTCAGGTAGCTCCAGCTGATTTCCACGCGTGGACTTTGTCCATGGGGCTTTTCTAGAATTTTTGCACCATCAAAACTGCACAGATTGCTGTGTCAGATAACCGCTTTATCATTATCAGCAGCATGGAACTCTGGGCAGGGGATCCAAAGGACCGCATTTGCAGAGCTGTTGCTCACATTAGCATGGAGCTAGAGAGCTAAATTCAAGCAATAAGCTGGCCATAGTAAGCAGTTACAGATCAGCCTGTAACCTGTACTAACACTTAGCACATGTTGTGGAACATTAAAAATATGCAGGGCATCTACCTTGTCAACACCCATTTGACCTTTGAACCATGCAAGAGGCATAAACAAAACTCTCCTTACCTCCACCTTGAAGTCATTGCTGATGTAGCGGCCATTTAACTCCGAGCAGACCAGCTTGAACTTCCTGTCAAAGAGTGCCTCAGTGTGCCAGTTCCTGTAGCGAATCAGGTGCAGCACCTGCTCATAGGTTGCCATGGTGTTCACACCTAGGATTAACAGAAGTGGAAAGTTTCATTTTTTTTTATCTTTAAGTAACCTTAATAGATTTATATAAAAAGTTTATATCGCTTACCCTCAAAATAACCAATTTATCTTCTTGGCAATTGGTTATATACATATTTCACTGGTTGACTGCTCAGGCAATTCAGGATGGCTGAAGCATAAACCTTGAATGTTTTTAGCAAAGCTCTGGTTCCTCTTTACTATCGCTGTCATTTTGTTATGATGCGTGAGTTTTTTTTGTCAATAATGGATCTGTAATTCAGCACTTTAGACGACAGCCCACTTCAATAATCACCTTAATTATTGCCTACTTTAACTACTATTGATACCCTACTGTGTTTCTCTCGGCTATCTAAAACCCGTATGTGCAATATCGACCCAATTCACAGTGAACTGCGAGCATCATGCACATAACGAAATTCTTCAAAAACAGAAGAAATGCAGAAGACCAGGTTCTGTCAGGTTTGTGCAATAAAAAAAACTGCACAGCTCTACTGATACTAATATCACAATGCATGAGTAAGTTACTTCATTAATAATCAACACTGGGTGGACATGAATCTGCTAGCTAGCTACCCACCCATTAGCTGCTTTGCTAAAGACAGCCAAAGGTAGTTAGTGAAATCAGCCATTAAAGGATTAGTTTCTAGGTTAAGTCAAGGATATCCTCTGACCCAAGAACCTGCCCCGGAATTCAGATTCATTTTTTTGTCCACAGGAGGTACAGAGACGATCCTCACGGCACTGAACCATTTCTAAACCATTACGGCCTGTTGTATGTGTGTGTATGTATGGTTCCTGGAACATGATGGCTGCCAAACTGGCTCATTCTTAAGACTATCCTGCTCAGACACCGCCACTGGCCACACCTGTGATGATCATGCCCTGACTGGAGGAGCTTGTCTCCAGGCCACGCTGCTGGACCTGTGCCAGGTCCACCTCCAGGCTCTCATGGTTGGCATCCAGCTCCTGGCCCATGGCTGTCACCTCGCATGTGTCCAGGTTATGCATGATCTCCTCTGACACCACAGACTCTTGCACTGCGAGGGGTGAGATGGGTGAGTCTCATACAGCACAGCCACCTCAGAAAGACTCCGACATGAGCCCGAGTCACGGCGGTACCTGTCGGCTCATCTTCGCCCTCCGGCTCAGCCTCGGGTTCGACCTCACGGGTGATCGTGCTGACAATGCGCAGCTCGGGGAAGAGGGCCACACCCTCGGCAGCCTCGAACTCGGCAGCACTACGAGCAAAGTGGTCGATGCCGCTCAGGCTGATCTTGGGTTCGTCTGGCTGCAGAACCATTACAGAACCCTCGACGTCTGGCACGGTCACACACGCCTCCTCGTTGAAGCACCTTGAGGGGACGTGAGCTGTGATCAGGATGATGGCTAACACCAGCAATTCTGTTGGGCACGGTCACATAACCACTGCCACTTCTGAGACAAGACTTATTTAACTTCCCTCAAATTCATTATTCAATCCACCCACCAAGTATAACTAAAACTGACTTTTGCTTTGATTTTCCTGATTATACCGAAGCAGGAAGAGAAACTAATAAAAGCCCAGCTAAAAAAAAAAAAGCAACTGGCCTAGATATTACAATATCAAAACAGGCTATAATGAAACACTCGGAAGATAAAACTCCTCCCCCCTCCCAGGTGAGAGGCGCAGTTATGTCTGGTTCTGTAAACAAGGAGGAGACGCACTTGACAGAGGTGGAGATGCGAAGGGTACGGATTCCAGGTGTGGGGAACTGGCGGGAGTTGAGGTAGGATATGTGCTGCATGACCTTGTCAAACCTCTCAATGTCATCGCCCTCCAGTGTCATGGAGGACTGGTTGGGGCTGAACTGAACCTGCAGAGAGACAGATGGTGGCACTGTGAGTGAGAGTACCTGTAGGGCTCGTTCATTCACGCGACATCTTTTCAGAACCCTTTATCATAATTATGCACGTTACTCATGAACATCTTAATAATCGTTCTCTCCAGCGGATTCTCAGACTCCTTGTACAGTTAAGACAGCTTCTAACGTGGACCAGGCCCTTGGTGCAAATGCATTCCTTTCTTACAAACCATAAGCAGTGAGAATTGCATTGTTAGGTGGTCAGGTGAGACACCCCCGTTGACTGACACCCACCCCTCAATCAGGAAACAATGTCAGCTGAATTCTGAAACTATACCTGGTCATTAGTGAGATACAGAACCATGACTTACCTATCAACCTAGCTCTGAAAAGTGGAAACTGCACGTCTGATTTACCTCCAGAGTGCGACAAACCTCAGAAATCGTGGAACTGCCATGGGGGGACGGCAGAGCCTCTCTCACCTTCACGGAGGCTGCCACCTCCTCAGGCAGCTGCACATCCAGGCCCTCCTTGCATGTGTACAGGCAGTCAATCACCTTCTTATTCTCCAGCTTGCCGCTGCGGATCATGAGCCCAGCCAGGCTGCCGTGGAAGAACTGCGACAGCCGCATGCTGCCCCCTACGTGTCACAGGAAGGAATGCATTCAGTGGCTCCCCAAACATATAATTACCACGGCAACTATTCAGACTGAGCCCAGCTACGTAGAGCATTCATAATAGCTTCAGCACTGCTCAAACATTTTTAACTGTGTGTGTAGCTCCTATGCCACATAAGTGAGTGGTTTATCGACACACTGCGAATGCTCTGTGTAGAAAGACTTATCAGAATTCATTCCCAAATTCTCATGGACCCCATTGTGGCTGGTAGGTCATGCAAATCTCAGTGTGCGTAGGTCACAAGACCAGCATTCATGCAGGTTAGTGACAGTACCACTTTCAAGGTGGTGGTGGGGT
>JAACJT020000094.1:803564-831970 GCA_009936485.2 Gymnarchus niloticus | reverse complement strand
GGGGGGGGGGGGGGGGGGGGGGGGGGGGGGGGGGGGGGGGGGGGGGGGGGGGGGGGGGGGGGGGGGGGGGGAGATCTCTGTCACTGTCTCTGTGAAGATCTGACTCAGAGGTAATTTCTTAGCTTCAAATGAGTGAACCCTGATACACCCAATTAGTCTAACCGAGTGCATCGGCGAGGAGGGGTAGAGAAGAGCCACCCAAAATACAGGTCTCACGAGCTCCTCCTCTGCCACCCCCGTGAACTGATTCAGTATGACCCAATGAATCAATGACTGGGGCGTGCCGTGCCATCGTTACGGCTGACGACTTCATATACGTTTATTCCCAGCGTGCCTGGGCCAATTATGCTAATTATATTAATAAAAAATAGCGACAAGGCGGCCTCTTGGGGTGTCTAACAAGATTACTAACAGATGCCTGAATCTTACATCCTACAGAGATCAACAGACTGCTGTAACATGTGATCAGATCCATCTGCAAGACTACACTTGTTGTGACCCAATCCTGCCGAGTGTCGAAGGGCAACCGTGTTCTGAAAGGCACTATAAAAATAAATTCAGCTGAACTGCTTGCCTCCAGTCTGACAGGAGTTCACCAGCACCTCGCAATTTCACCAAGTCAGAAAGGGTTCTTGGTCATCCCCTGTACACTTTGGCCATCTCTCAGAAGAGTACGTTTCTGTCGTTATCATTCCAGAGCAACCAAACCCAAAGACGTCTGAAAGCAGAACACCCCTTAGCTCGTCATCTGACAGAACTCTCATGTGGCATCGACTACACGTGACAACAGGGCTCCACGCCAAAGCCCAGCTCCTTCATTATAATGATCTAGAACCGTCAGCAAGAGCTAGTCGAGCCATCTGGAACGGTCCGTCTTCAAGAACGTTCACAAAGCTAAATTTAAATTACATTAAAGCAACCCCACCACCAAAAAAAAATTCAGTGCACTACCTTGATTGTTATTAGTAGGACAGCCAATTCATGTCATCCTTCTCTGACCACTGCCTCGTTAACGTCACTTTAGTTCATACAGGCCGTGTTATGACTTCCAGAGTGAAGACTTTTGGGGACAGGTTTTGTTAGACCGGTTTAAACTACGGTAATGATGAGGTGCACACGGATCCTGATGAAAGAGTACAGCCTTAATGACAGGCTCTCTCGAGGCCCGCTTAATTGTTTTACAGCTTCCTTCCATGTCACACGGCGATTTCCTCTGCAGAACACGAGGACGCGAAGAGGCCTGGGCACCGGCCGAACCTCAGTGTCACAGAGCTGACCTGAGAACACACGGCATTGTGTCTGCCTGCTCGGAGACCCTGATAAACGGGCTTTTCCACGTGTGACCACGTGGAACACGTGTTCCACGTGTTTCCACGTGGTCGTCTACCAGGCCGGCAAAACTTGTGCGCCATTCTTGGGCTTTAGAACTGCAGTTCACCACGGCACCACTAGATGGTCCTAAAGACATGGTTTCATTATTAAAAAGCATTCACACGTTCATTAACATGGCAGTTTCTTTATAAACACCACGATGCCTTTAAATCTACAGCAGTGTTACTAGTGAGGAGTTTAGGGAATCTCTGCTTTGACCGCAATGAAAGAGCACCGCATACGTAAAGAGCATCTGATGTCTTCTGAAAATTCCTTCATACAGATTAGAAAAAATAACCAAGTCGGGGGATATATGAAAACTGTTTACCAGTTTAGTTCAGATGGCAGATCCAACATTACAAGCAGTTTATGACAGCGTACCAGCAGACTTTACACATCTAGATCCAAGACAATACGATTCCTGGATATCGCAATTTAGAGCACGTCTATAAAATTACACAACTCAAAGCTGGTTCAAAGATTTATTTTAAATTTTTGAAGCCACAGAAACCCTAAAAAACAGTTTTGTACAGCAGCCGAATCAATACAACTTTGTTGATGCAATTTTTTTTGACTACACTGAATTAATATTTGACATTTCTACTCAGCCTTGACACCAACCCTTTCCTACCAACAGTCAATACGATAACATAAACGTACATTAATAACCCAAGGATCTATTCAAGCTTCTCGTGTGGCATCAGTGAAGGGGTTAAAAACTGGATTCTGCTGCAAGCATGTGGAAAGGCGAGCTTTGAAGGGGGCGAGGCAAACCAAGACCTCAATCGCTCTCCTCAACCAGAAGGGCAACGCAGGGTGAAACAGCCACACTTCACACCATTCATCAGCAAGCTTAAAGAGCAACCGATCCTGCCCCTCGGGACCACCCAATCCCGGGGGTCCAAGTAGCATGCGGCCCCTCTGGACTACCCAATCTCGGGGGTCTAACCGGTGTGTGGTTTGTCGGCACCACCCGATCCCGGGGGTCCAGGCAGCGTGCGGCCGCTTAGCACCAACCGATGTCACAGATCTAATGGCTCTCTTACGAGGCTGGTACAGCAATTAAACACACAGATCTCCCAGGGCTAAACAGAGTAAGAGAGATACACTCAGACCAAGTCTCCAGATAAATTTGAGCAGTGATACTAAAAATGTCAATTAAAGATTTATGCTTATATTTCCAGTCCATTTCAGAGAAGTACAAATTTGCTTTAAAGCAGATGGTGACGAAAAACAAAGCTTTAACACAGGAGATCCTATCCATTTACACCATGATTTATTCAGTATGTGGATTTTTCCGGAGTTCTTTCTGCTAGCTATTCTTTGCCGATGACTCCGCACCGTCACATGACGTTGACTCACCTGACTCGAACAGATCATCAGTGGCCCCAGAGGGGACCTCATCTACGAATCATGCCAGGTTCTATTCGACGCCCTCAAGATCCGAGAGTTTAGTCAAACCATTTCGGAGCAGAGAAAACTGAAGAATAGCCAGCTGATATTCCCAATATAGTTCAAATGAGCTAAATATGAACAGAAACCTCCCGCGTCTTGTGATTTTTACACGGAGATAAAACAGGACACGACTGTAATTATACACACGATGTAACGGGCGGCTTCTTCAGGTAAGCCACACCACGAGTCATGCATCACAAAGGGTCTGGGAAAATGATGTTTAATAATAATAATAATAATAATAATAATAATAATGACAAACTGACACAGAACACGCAGAACCCTCAATCCAATCGAACAGCACACATTTCCACCTGCGGCAATTTACATTCGTACTTCGGGTGGAAATCTAATTTTTCCCAAAGGATGATTAAAATAAACGTAGCAGTGCGAGACCTCCTGACCCCCGATCGAGTCTGGGGTGGCTGCATTAGGCCGACTGGTCGCGTTAACAGGAACGCGTCATCCAGAGATCTTATCTGGCCGGCCCGTCACGGCGTAGCGATGTCGGCGTTAGCTGAGCAGACGCACTCCGTGTGGCAGCTCCACCTGATTGCTGCAACCTCGTGTAAATCAGCCACTTGTCCTCCTGGGCAAACAGACGGAGGCTGGGGACGGCTAACTGAAAAGACTCGAGATGGAAGGGGTATGGTTTTAACGAGAGCAGCGGGGCCATAAAACGTTTATTCTTTTTTGCTGTAAACCCATAAAACAGGCAGCAGCAATAAGTGTATGTTTTAAAAGATTAAATAAATAGAATCAAACCCATGCTGGCAGACACGGTCATTGGCCAAGCAGACAAAGCTAAAAGCCACCGAGATATGGTAGCATCTGGCTCCATGCGCTCGGCACGCGATACCCCGGTCATCCCAGACAGTGACAGCCGCAAGACGACCTTGAGACCGAACGAGCAACACCTAGCGGGTACGAGGCTCCTTCCAATCCCTGCGTCACAAAAACCCTTGTCCCAGCACATCACCATAACCCTCTTGATCAACCAGAAGCACTCGTCTGTTTCACCCGGTTTAGCTATTACCATAGGGCATTTTTCTGCAGCGCGGCCAGTTGAGCCGTCCCACCGGACCGCCTGCAGGCCACAGCCCTGCCACTTCTTCCTAAAATGGGCAGTTTTCACAGGGTGTGCATCGTTTAGGTTCAACTAAAAAAAAAAAAAAAAAAAAAAACCCTCGAATGAGGACAGCTAACCGAGGATTAGATCGCTCCACTAAAAATGAATGAGAAAAATCCACGCTCATATTAATTAAACCAAGATAGTCTTCTCCGATAAAGGAAATGGTTGTCAGGGCAATAAGCAACAGACAAACATGAAGTCAGATTGACTTATTAATTCACTTGCACTGAAGATTTTGGTGCTGCTGTTTAACAATCCCCAAACGCAGTCAGCTGGACTGTAAATGAAAACGCACATTTGGCTGGACCCCAGGTGTTTGTTGTTAAGGTCGAGAGCTCTGGGCCTGTATAAAACTCAAGATGGCCCTTTGACAGAACGTTATGTTACGAGAGTGGGCAGCAAGGCGACCTGCACAAAAGCTCCCCTAGACGCTTTGTACAACCAGCCAAGGAGACAAAGCAGGGGGAGAGCACTGTGTTCATCCAGCCCCGGGCGCTTTCCTTTCCAACAAAAGAACGAAGGCACCCATTGTACCTTAATTGGGCTTGCATCAATTATGGGTGTCGTGGCAAAACTGGCCATTTATGAAGCCTGTTCCCCGCTGAGACGGCCTTCAAACATTAAGCTAAAACATGTTCCCTTCATCTGAGCAGATTGGGCAGAAAACGAGATTTTGAATATTTGTATACACAAATTCTCTCAACGGTAAAAATTTAGATGTACTGATACATAAACGGTATATAATTTAGTTTACATATATACGCTATATTCAGCGATAAAGGGGACAGCCCTCAATCTGGCATCCTGATGAAAGGTGAAAACGGATGGATGGTTTCTACAGTGTGTTACTGCATGATCTGCTTACACAGCAAACCACAGCAGAGTCAAAACGACATTCACACACCGCGCTAACTCACACGGTTCTCCTTGGAGACACACGCACGCTTCAGAAACTCATAGGCATGAAATCTCTCTTAACTGAGCGGATGAATAACCACCAGTTTGACCACACTGAATGAGACGTCAAAGAGGAGAATACTCCACGTGGTACTACCAAAGCTCTGATCCAGGTGTGGCTAGTGGAGACCGACAAAACAAACACAGCAGAATATGACAGCAGTGCTGATGAAGGGTGGAGAGCCAGAGGTGGCGGGGCTGAGAAAATTTAGGCAAAAACCACACGCTTTTCCTCAAGGCGTTTTCAACGTGTAAGCAAGTATTAACAAATATTGCGGCTGTCGACACACCGGGAGTGTTTGGATTCACAAATGAGACTTCCATGGAGTTTTATTGCTTCATTTGTAGGTAATTTTAGTTCCTCTTCATGGCAACAGCAGAATCACACGTCAGCACGAGGCAGAGAACGAAAGCGACATACACCAAGACGAACCAGGATCTTCCAAAGAACTTGGAACCGTGAGAAAAGCAGCACCCAAGAAATCGCACCTACGGACATCTCTTCACATCCAGGTCCCAAGTACGTAACCGACTGCAGTCTCGACCGAGGCCAAACCTAAGGCCGAACAGGACCCCAAAGACCAACCTCGTGTGACCAGAGCTGTCAGCACAGTTAGTGTGCGCAAACAAGCAGAAGTGCTATTTCTGAAGAGAGCACCTTTTATTAAACACTTGCCTAATCAGGAGCCGGCTCCACACCAGGTCAATCCAGGCCATCCTCTAAGGTTCAGTTCTGCTGCTAAAATAGCAGACAGACTGGAACACGCCCATATAGTGTTAAAATCCACGACGGTTTGCCAGTCCGACGTTAAAATACTGGCGAACCTTTTCAACCATTCTAAACATACCCCCCCGTCAACCACAGAAAGCAATCTTTATTTTTTAACAACTGAAAAACAGCATGGAAACGTGGTTTTACATGCCCAAGACACGTGTTTCCTAGCCTAGTCAGGTAAATCAGCCCAATGATTTAAAGATATTTCATTCAATCGTAAGAACTATCTGGCTCTCCCAACAATGTCAGCAAGAGGGCATTAACCGCATTGAGCTGATGGGTCGTCATCATCTATACCGAATGGACTTTGAGACCTTAAGGTGTGATCAGAGACTAAGGGAATTTCAACGTTTAAGGTGACCATGCACTTGCCACATGAAGTGGGGGGGGGGGCCCCACACGATTTTCACTGATGAACTGAGACGTGACCCTGAAGACAAACACCTGTAGGTCAGAGCCAACAACGATCAGTGCAACACACACACACGCTACAAAAACACACAATCCAGAGAGCAAATTCCTACATATACAAGTAATACACACACAAATCATTGACAGCTAAATATAAAACATCGATTATGTGGTGGATGCTTCAACACGCACATTACATCCAATACAGGAACAATTCACTGGTCTTTAAAGGCACCCAGGAGAAGAGGAACGAGGACCAGCCGGTCACGATACATGCAGATTCAGTCTTTCGAATCGGAACGCGCGCACAGCCTGATCTTGACATTTTTCAAAAGTTTGACAGTAATGCTTTCCTTCTGCTTCATACAAATCTGAAATAAATCGGAATACAAAAAAACGGATATAAGTTTCCTATCAATAAACATATGCAGTAAAAACATCCAAAATCTGAACATGAAATCAGCCAACTGATGGAAATATTTGGTAGCTATTTGAAGGAAACGAATAGTTAAAATTTCTCCACATTCATACAGCAGCAAAGTTCACACGTCACATCATGTACAGCGATTTTACCAAATTTTACTGCCAAAATTTATTAAAGTATTCCAGCTCATTGAAATCCACAGTAAGCCCTCCTAAAGACACACCTTGGACATTCTTCTGGGAACGGGAAAGAAATGAAAAATTAAACTGCAATTTCCACTCTATTAATTTCCACGGCAGCATTATGCCTCCCGATCCACTTCCAGAGGCTTCAGAAAATGTCGGACTTTACCTCCCATGCTGGGTCAATATTGTGCTTAAATCTCATGCTCCGATTACTATGGATGAATCTTGTGTAGTACAATTAGATTGAAAGCTTTATTATAAAGGCACCCCGTGTCTCTACAATGCAACCCTTTAAACTGTTTGAATGTTTGCAGAGGAAGGGCAATGAATATACACCCCCGTCTGAACTTAATGAGCGACTGTCCCGTTTGGAATGAAGTCTGCTTCCGACCCCTCATCCCTTCATCGCCCAACACACACCTCGCTCAACATCAAGGCGGTAACCAAACAAATGGCCATATCGCATCTGTGGAAATCATTCATTACAGTCCCTTCAATTAAAACCGAATTTAAAAAAAAAAAAAAACCCTTAAAAAGTACTTGTATACATCTCTGTTACACACGGGGACCTCAGGATCACACGTGCAACTCGGTATGAACAGTGAAGACTCCTCCATCCATGGACACTCACCCTGATGGTTAGGGGAATTCTGACTGGATGCATGCTGCGAATTCGTCTCGGTCAGGCCCGTCGATCTGCGTTTTGGAGATCGATCTACGTTGTCCTGCTGACACAAAGAAAAACATTACCGCATTAATCGCAACCAACACCGCAGAAGTGATGCCCTGCAACACGCAGACTACGTCTGCCGGGAATATGAGAGTTTAAGAGGCAGTGATGTAGCTGCCTTGTTTTACCACTCATTACAAGCACAGGGAAAATGATGCTGACGATTCATTATTCAATGCATTTGAACATCCAAATGATTTACTGTCACTTTAAGACAGCATCAATATCATTGCCAAGGACGACTTGACTGGCCACAGACAAAACGCACTGTACTGACAGATACTGGAGTTTGGATCTGAGACTACAGCCGGTCTACATCTGAACCATGAACTTGGTCAAGACTAGGCAGAGCAGAACAAGTCAAAACAAAGGGGTCTTTCTGTCTCAACAGACTGGGCCATTGTCACTTTCTGCATGGTTCTGAAAAGCGTATTGTGGGCCTTTAAATAGCATATCTATTAAATACCATTCTGGATCCTTCAGTGGGAAGAAAAGCTCTACTGCATGATCGATGCACTGCCTCATCCGCCCTCGAATGCGGAGGGGCCGGAAAACGAGGACGTCTAGGTGGTCGAGGAGTCGGGACAGGTCAAAGAGGAAAAAAAAACGGGAAGCGTTCCCTCTCACTCCAGTTGTCTCGATACGAGAAAACAGTCAGCTCCCATCGGCCAACTGCATGTGAGGAACCCAACCCTGGAGCGAGTATCTACAACGCTAAATTAACTCGAGGAAAACGCTTAATTAAATATTCTGCAGAATTTCAGGCTACTGAAATAACGTACTGCATTGTGAAGTAGCATTCACATGAACAACAATGATACAATGAATTTAAATAAATCACAGATGGGCAACGGCAGCACTTGAAGGTCACTTCAGGAAAGTGGAGCACGGTGCTCGCGATTGGGAGCAGTCAATGAACCACCAAGAACATTCTGGAAGTCTTCTGCTCTAAATTTGGCCAGAGTGGTTTTCATACGTGGCGAGTGACTCCCAAACGTCCTTGACTGCATGACCTCATGCATGCCGGGTCACGACCCACATAACTAGTTGCTTGTTTTTTCTAGGGCTTGTTTATAGCCATTTCTTAGCTACTGGCCCCGAGAAACCAGTCCAAACGAGTGCCGAGTTTTTTTTTTTTGGGGAATGTTTTTCTTTTAAGCTTGCCTCTCATCAATGCCCATTTGTCAGATTTCAATCCGAGCGACAGACAGAAATACCGCAGCGTTAATACTTCATGTACAGTCACAGCTCTCCAAAGAATCACTTAGAAAGCGTGTTCCACCAAGCTGACATTGTCAGGGCAGGTTTCGATGCAGAGCAGCCGTCTGCGGTAGCCTTGCACCTGAAGCATTCGGACCCTCAGCCCCTCCACTAAGACATTAACGTGGAATTTTCTGACAGCAAATTCAGCTTTTCGGAGCGCGAGTTTTTGAAAGCACTCTCGTCATTACTGTGCCCAGTTGTTTTCAAAACGGAGCAAAAGACGAGTCGTTCAGGATAAAGGCCGGTCAGAGCTTTAGGGCAAGATTGCGGCCTCCGCACTCTGGGGGAGAGCCCACAACTCCTCAGCGTCCTCCGGTTACATAACCGGGCCACAAAGGAGGTCCCTTCTAAGGATGGTGAGACACTTTCACAGAAGTGCATTTCTCTTCTGGAAGGGTGTCTAGCTTTCAGAAAGCTTGACCCGGTCAACCTACGCAAACAACTAAATCAACCGATGATCCAACTAAGAACTGTTATGAGACCCACAGCCTGGCCTGAACCCAAAAGGTGATCAAGTCGAGAAGGTGACTGAGCTCACCCATTTTATTGTGGGGTTTGAACCTGAAAACGAACGCAGACACAGAAGCCCTTCAGAGGCAGCCGCCTAATCCTTGGATGGAGGCTACCATTTAGAGGCTCTTCTGTTCTGCTGCACCGTGAATCCAAAGTTGAGTCCAGTGCAATGTGCCTGTGTGCCACCAGCATTCATTAGCTACCCATTTCCATTCACACGCATTTCCTACATTTGAATACTCTGCTCATGGTTACCCAACTCCGCTAAGCTACGCGGCCGAGACATCCCATCTTTTGCCTTGCGTCCGTTTCCACATCAAAACGCTTAAACATGTCCAGCAAAGCCGAGAACCTCTAAGCACCAAAAATTGACTGCCCCCCTCCTTAGTGACTCGCAACAGACGTCGTGCATCGGAGGGGGGGGAAAAAAAAAAAAAAACTGAATACCAGTCACTCAATTCCATTCAATAAGACATCACTGCAGCGTTAAAGGTGACCCATGGCTGTTTACTAGCCCTGGTCTTTAAAATACTTATGATATTAAATAGCCAAAGTCAGAGCTAATGTCAATGGGAATTACGCTGCTCCAACTTTTCTCCACGCAGACAGACCGGGTCAGACTGGATTTCAGGTGTGTCACCCGTTATGACCAAAAGCTATGGCAGGAACAGGAAGCAGGTGCCTGTGTGAGTCCACGAAAATGAACCAAACGCAGGGAGACGACCTTACCTGATAGTTAGAATGGTGCACAAAATAATCTGGACATCCAGCCACGGCCATGATTAAAGGTTTCTTTCTTCCCGTATTCAGCTGTCACGTTCACTTTAATTTGGTGTAAAACGTACCTGAAAGACAGAAGGCAGGCAACATTAAAAATCACGACCTCACAACCTTCCAGAGGACTAATCTGGTCAAGTGTATCTTAACCCACACAGATACACATCCACAGACAAACGGAGACACTATACACACAATTTCTGACAGATTATGGTGTACACAGCACAGAGAAGTGATTTTCATTTGAATGATTTTAACATTCTTATTAAAACCAATCATCAGACTCCTAAGAACTAATCATCAGCATGCCGCTGAAGTCTGCTGACGAACGGTCAGTCACACCGAAACGTTTATTCATTTGGTCAGGGCGGTTACTGCTGATAGACCATCCAGGAGGCTTGAGAAACAAACAATCAAATGGAGGGAACTACTTCTCAAAGTACGTTGGAAAGTTTACTCACGTGACGCGAAAGAAAATCAAGATGGTACAAGTGGTAGAACTGAACACAGTATCTGTAAAAATGTCACTAAAGACCTTGGCTGGTACGGCCTACCCCGTTCCCACATCGATAAGGTCACAGTGAGCGGCTTAACACTTCGAAATGTCCAACAGAGCTGCAAAAAGTCTTCCCCGGGATCCTATCTGCAAAAGATTTTAATTATACTTTGGTAGGCTTGGAGACTTTCACTAGAGGCTCCTTTCTGGAATTCAACCTTTGGCAGAGTTGGGAAGCCTACAGGTTCCCGTGGCAGTCGTCCAGTTATGTAATGAAGCAGGTCCACAGGTTTTACAACAAGCATCTTAATGGCCTGGTACCTCACACCGCTGCCACAAAAGAGAATGATGTCAGCATCATAAATCATGTGACTAGCCTCTGTACAACACCAGGGAGACAGTGCTCCTTTTGTTAGCAGGTATGGGCCGTTAATTTATCAAGGGGCGAGGAGAAAAGAAAATACAGTTGTGAAGCATTTTCATTCAGCTCACATGGCTGAAACTTGGCCATCGTGTCAGGACTTCGCCGAACAGCAGTGAAAGCCTCTCCATGCGGCACATTGCCTGAAGTCCGGCGAACCGCGGAAACGCTTTCCAAGACCGCGAAAGAGGCCGGCGGATCACGTGTGCCATCCTTGGAATGGGAGCCGAGGCCTGGCCACTCACACCGTATCTAGGGTCCAAGTACATTCCGGGTGGAACTCTATTGTTGTACTCCGGATTTCTCTCTATTATTATTATTATGATGATGATGAATCTTCCCTGAAACACCCAGCCCAGACTGTACTTAACTTTGGGTTTCTATTGAATGCTGCAAGCTGTAGGAGCTCCAAGCACGGATCAGCTGTTAACGTGGCCAATGAAAGTCAGTTTTCACCAAGGGTACTTTTAAAATAAAAATCCCCACATGAATTCTTGAAAGCCAGTTATTCCCTACCCCCCCCAGCACATAAATGTTCCCGCATATAGATGTCACCAAAAATATCGGTGCCTGTCCATTTTCTTCAAAAATACTGAAATATTCACTGAGCCGTATCGAAATTTACCACAGTATTTGGCATGCACCATCATTTAGTATAACGGAGCGTAAACATTTTACTTATGACTTACCACGTGATTTTAATGATACGCACGAAAATGGCTTGGACAAAAACATTGGGACCCTCAACCTAATATTTCATAGTACAGCCGCTGGACACAGTAACTCCAAACGGACACCATCTGCAGATCTGAACGAGACTTCCATACTTGTGGACGGTTCATTTCTCCCACTCTGCCTGAAGCAGACTGGTCCAGCTCTTCCAGCATTGTGGGTGCCTTCTTACTGAGGATTTCAGTAAGAAATCTCATCCATCCTTGGGTGCTTTCTGAGCTACGTCGGATCATTATCCTGCTAGACAACCCATGCTCAGTGACAGACACAGCGTTCGGATACTGGGCTGTACAACTTGCTCTAAAATGCGCTGAAAATCTTCCGATTTCATCGTTCCCTGCAATAATTCATGCCATTTGGTACTTGAGGGAGCAGAACAACCCCAAACCATCAGAGACGCCAGCATGTACCATGCTAAGGACGGTGTTTTGTTTTCATTAAAACCTTTGAACATGCAGCTTTTGGGTAAGTCACCAACTAACTTCCTTTTGTTTGTCCAAAGAAAACTACCAAGACTGGCTTTTCAGCATGCATTTTGGTACACTCCAGTCAGGCTTTTAAGAAATGGGCTCCTTTAGGGTCTGGGTGGTGAGACTACGGACAGCTTTGATCCGTTTTTAAAGTTTTCTTGGTCCGTTCAAAGGACATCTCTCTTCAAATCATGGGTTGATTTTCCCGGGTGTTGGCTGAAGTCCCATGGGCCACATACTTCTTGCTAGTGATAGAAACAATGGTCACAAGCTTACTGGAGGTGGTCTTGTACTATTGATGTTGCCCATACTTGGGTAATACCTTCATTTTAATGTCCTCAAGCAACTCCCCACTTTTCGTTCTCATTAACGTTTAGTATAATACATGCAGTGATAAAACTCCCCATTTAAACTGATTTTTTGATGATTGAAGACACAGGTTATAATAATTCAAAGAGAATAGTCTTCCTATAGTATAATTACACTTATAATCTCCAAGGGCCCGCTATAATATTGTCCAGGGCATTTCTGAGCATCTTCAGAGAATAAGCAAATACGTTTTCCGTTTTGCTCCCCTGAAACCGATGAGGAACATGTCTGGATGACAAAAGACGATTGCAGTACTTTTCAGGAGGAATGAGGCATCACCACAATACAACGCAAGGGTACTGATACCGTCGGCCGAATTCATACATCCGCATCATCTGTGCGACATCAGTCGACGTGCGAGTCACCAGACAGGGTGGATGTTTACGAGTGCCCTTCCAGTCCTCGCGAAGAGATGAAAGGGGCGAAACACAAACAGGCGCCAGCCCAGTCCTTACTCACAGACCAAGCGTGGCAACACAGGCCTGCGTTTTGCAATCTTCATGTGCCGAGCACGTCCCAGGGCTACTGGAATGACAACTGCTGAAGATTTGATAGCTGAAATGAAAATTTTTAACGGCTCTTATGAACAAGCGTTTGAGAACTATGACATAAATTGGCTCCGCCCCACAATAATCTGTCAGAAATGGTGTAATAACTGACAAACCCGAGGCAGAGTTATGGTAAATCCTGGACAGATCCAGTGTGCTGGTTCTTAACATTCCATCAGCCCACGAACATATGCTGTGCAAACAACCGACAGGCCACAGAACATAAGCGAGGGAAAGTGAAGAAGAGTTTTTTGCGTTAAAGACTGCCATCGTTTGGCGGCCTGACGAATCTCTAGGTACAGGAAAGGGTAAGGGATACCTGACGTGGGTTATCAGGCTAATACTGGTTGAGGGGTCTGCAGCACTTAATTCTGGAGAAATTCAGCAAGTCCCGCCAGAGCTGTAGCAGCTCCCTCAAAGGGAGCCCCCTGCTGGTGTACCTGCAACATGGCCAAAACTATGAGCTATGCAGAAGAGGAGTTTCCTTGGTCATCTCCAGGAAAACAGGCAGCTCTTCACTCTTCCGTCCACGGAGCTGGCTTCAAGATACTCCGAGTAGGCTAAGGGTTGTTTTACATACTTTCATTTTTGTCCCAGATATTACAGGAATCTTCACATCAGGGTTTCCGGGTGTACTTAAACATCTGTGCTTTGTACTTTGGTCACCAGTCTTGCTTGAGAATGAACAGTTCACACAACAGCCAGGAACAAGAGTCCAACCCTAAAGACTGAAAGGTTAAGGTATAACATTTTTGGGTGGAATTTCCTCAAGCATTACACCAGACGAAATCCCACGGCCAGCAAAGTGCCCACACCACCGGTGGGCCCTTGAACAAAGCACTTAACCCCGAAACCTGTTCTGAGGTGCTGGATAAGAGGCTGACCCCAGCCATTACTGTCACCTGTACCTGTGAGCATCTCATGGATGTGAGAATCCCCACGTACTCCTACTTGGTACCAAGATGCAGTACTGAGTATCATAAAATTGAGTTTATTTACATTTAGCCATTTTTGAATGAATTTGGCTTGAATGTATGGTGTACAGACAGTCCTTGTGACTACGCACACATTTCTGTGTAGAAGGTGCAAACACAGATATCACTGAGAATTGCTGAGTTGCTAACCTCTAAATATTGATGGTGAAAAAGAGGGGTGCCCCCAAATGAATCGGGCTGTGGCTGATGATCAACGTCCCGTCATAAACGCAGCCCAAACAGAGAATTTGCCTCTTGGGTCATAAAACACACTGAACCCTGAAATCTCCCGGCCATCCCCCAGGAGCAATGTGGGTAATCCAATTATAATGCACAGCACCACACGGCAAGCCCTACACCAAGCCTATGCCGAGAGGGAACAGGGGTTCGAGAGACCCGGAGCCAGACTGAGCCGCCTCACATCGCGGGATCCCAGCCTATGCCGAGAGGGAACAGGGGTTCGAGAGACCCGGAGCCAGACTGAGCCGCCTCACATCGCAGGATCCCAGGGTGGGTACCTTCATTAACACAGAGACATCGCTGCAAATACTAACACCAATTAAATACTAGTAACCCCAGTCATATTTCCACATCTCACGGATAAAGGGGGAGGGGCTTCATTTGGATTTTCCATCACTAATCACAACCTTCTCTCTCTTTGCTCGGAGCCTTTTAAGAACAATTTGAATAAAGGATAAAAGGTAAAAAAAAAAAAAAAAAAACAGTATGACATAAGACCAGTTCATGCAGTGAAAGAATATTTCCAAATTGTCAAATTCTCCCCCAAACTCACGGAGCTTGTCTTAATCGGCACTGAAAGATGTTACACTACAGAAACAGGCGAAAACTCAGCTTTGTCAGCTAATAAGTTATGGCAACACAAACACATATCGTACCAACCAGTGTGTCCAATAGAATTAGAGCGATTTCTCTCTCCTGCTTTGGAGACTCAGATCTTCAGCATCCCCTACAGATTCTTAAGGCCGCTGGATACGAACCAAATGCCAGGAAACTCAACACGACCGCTCATACGCTATCACTAAATACGTGATTGGAGACAGAGGCCGTTACAGTCATACTTAAATTCCACATTTAAAATAAAGCCGATTCCAAAAAGTCAGCCTACGAGGTGACGGTCGCCTACGTTTGACAAGACAAAGGCAAGGCTGACTTGTTAAAAACTTTGACCATAAACCCCCTCCTTTGGCACAACGTACATTACTGAAACAATAAGCATATTTTAAAGAAACGTACCTTTATCACTGGCATGTTAGCTGTTGAAAACCACAATCCGCTGAGGAATTCTTAAAGGATGCCATATTCTTAAAATCTGAAACCTTGCTGCGTTCACATGTACGGCATGAAGTTTTAGCGGTGGGCTATACGCTAGCTAGACCACGTGGCGTTTGCGTCCATGTCCAAGGATCAGCCGAGATCTTTTCTGGTCTGTTTCAAATCAACAGCTTGTGTGTGTGTAGGTGAATGTGAATATATACAGTCCCGTTAATAAAGAATAAAAAAAGCTTAGTTACACGACTTAGTGTCCAATCACAGGGTCTCAGCTCACCCTCTGAAGGACTACAGGCCGAATGATCAGGGCAGAGCTGGAATCCTGGGGCTGTCAAGCAGTTCCCAGTAAGCCCTAGATGAACCTGTACCAACAATTCTGAGAAGAGATCAGCCCCTCAGCCTGGCACTCCCAGGGCCGCCGACGTGCCATACACAGGACGACTCAGGAGCTATTTAAAGGACAGATCAGACCAGTTCCCTGTTTTTGGAGGGGGGGCTCTATCTTACCTGTTAGACAAGGCTGTTCAAACACATACAAGCCGCTACATTTCTATTGCCGATTTTAAGTGTGCAGAATTTTTTTTTTTTTTGGGGGGGGGGGGATCAGAAGGCTTAATATTTAATAAAGACATGATGGACAGACACCTCTCATCGATACCTATAACATGAAGCGTGCAGCCAGGTAAAACCTACGACCTGCATCCCTCTGCCAGTCCCCCAGCAACCAAGCACACCTCCCCACACACACACACACACACACACACTTCACAACCCCGCTGACACGGCTGGTCCCTAACATCCCTGTACTCCACCGTGGCCTTCATCTTGGGAGCAGACATGACCCACAAACAAATCTAACCCTCATCCTTGACTGCACCGGCTACTTAAAACACATTTCATGAGTCATGATGCAAAAGACACAGCGACACGCAAAACGAAACCCATGCCAGCATTCCTAGATTACATCCGAGTGGGGGTGTTTACTGGCACCAATCGATCAGTTTACCTCCATTAGTTAGGTGTGATTTCAGAACAATCCGTGTTTACATGGCCAACATACTGCTTTGCTCAGCGTATTCATAAACTTCCAACCTTAAACGATAAAACTCCTGTGGAGAACTAGTGTACACAAATCATTCACGAAAGTCGATGATTCAGTTTTACCAAACTATATGACTTGAAGAAATTCCCTACATAAATGTGCAGAATGACCCTTAAAATATCCTGGCAGCCCCCCAGTTGAGTGCCCAGTGCTGCCTGGCACCCCCAGTGACCAAAAGCTGGACAAGCTGTTTGAAGATACAAAGATGGATTGAAATATGGCCAGCAAAGACGTAAAAACATCAGACTGCAATGACATGGCGATATCCAGAAACCAAAAGGGTAACTCAGACCTGAGGGGGAAAACACACAAGTATGACGAACCGGGGTTTATAATAATTTTCATTAAACTAGCATGAGAAAGGCCATGACATCACAGCCTACGTTATACTGAATGCCACGAGTAAACCCTGAGAGCAGGAAATCACGTGTGTTTATAAAATACACCAATCTTACGGCTCGCAAAGGTCAACAGCGGAACAGGGCTGTGACCAACAGACTCCTGATCAGCCGGTCCGAAATGAAGATGCCGAGCTGGACTGAAGCAGAAATCTTCAACCACAACTGTTACTAGTACTTGGAAAGATGAGCCGAGGGGAGGGGAAGGAAAAAAAAAAAAAAAACCCCACCAGAGCCAAACAAACAGTCATTAAGGCCAAACACAGACTAATAAGTCACTGATTTCTGTCTGGACCTGAGCTGCCGAATGCAGTGAGTTACATATAACATACAGGCCTTTATTCATTCAGCGAGAGATTCAGACTACTGGCCAAGAATTCAAAGGATGATCGCCACACACCAGTAAGCGACATTAAAATGGTTGTGGAGTACACTGGGAACACTCATTTACTGATCCCAGAGCTCCCAGAGACGACTCCTTCATGCCAGGGTCTCAGACCCTCCGAGGTCATTTAAAGGGATCTCTGTACTTCGGTCTAAAGGCTACCAGGATATCATTGTGAAAAAATGTGAAGTACTACAAACATACAACCAAGGGTAGATTTTATAATGACAAAAAAAAGCATCCATAACCGCTACGCCACCAAGAGGAGGGTCACGCGTCCATAACCCGCTACGCCACCAGGAGGACTAGACAGATCAATAACGAGTGTAACAGGTTTGGACCCAAAGAGACGCCTCAGACGTCCAGCACACTCAAAGCTGCCTCCAGCTGCGAATCCCGGAATGCAGAGCCCACCACTAGCACCGCAGTGAAAAGGGGGAGTATCGGACAGACCCTTTAACGTGACCCCTATGGCACAAGTCAGGGAAACGCTCAGATTACAGCATGGAGGACCTGCAGGCTCACGTCACCTCGTTCATTCGGTCAGTGTCCACCAATGCCAGGAACAATCCACCGCACTTTTGACCAAGAAATCCTCAAGTAGGAGTTGAGCTCATTTCTGCCGAACCTCCGGTTATTCAGACGAGTCGTGAAATGAGATCACCCTACCGGCATTCTTTACACATTCCGACCAGCATTCAATTATTCAGAACCATTCGCCACACGCTGTTCTAAGAAAATTTGGGGACTACACACGTATAGAAATGTAAGCTTTCTTACTGCGATATTCCAGTGTGTTTGGCACCTTAACATTTTCAAACGAACTTTATACAAATGAAGGAGCTGTAGAAATGACTCCATCTGGTCAACAATGGACGTTCTTTGAAGGGGGTGTGGATGTCACACAGCTCTGTCTTGCCATACCACGGGCCTGAAACATTCCACCACAGGTGAAGCAGTTGAAAACTTCATGGTCAAGAAGGAGCCTCCAAGCCACTCGAGCTTGCAAAGACGTTTGACCAAAGACCAGCGGCCTGGTTTCCTCTGTAGAACTGGCTCTCTCTACAGAAAGATCACCCTCTAACTGGATGGCCAGCACCAGAAAAGTGGGGGATCTCTCAGTCCCAAAATCTGTTACATACGAGGTCTCGCCTTCAAAAAGATCTCTGCAGAAAAGTTTTTCCACAGAATCGATATACTTAATGATCACCTCTATTCGCGGTGGTACGCGAGCTCAGTGGTAAGCACTGCTGTTTCACGGCTGCTCTCAGGAGTTCGAATTCCACCGCCTCGCCGTGTGCTCCCTGCAATGTTCTCCCTGTGTCTTGCAGCCATATAGCTAATAGCTAAAGGCCTATCAGTCAGAGTGAGGAGCGTCTCTAAACTGCCCAGTGAGTACAACTGCTCATGGGCATGTGACCCATGATCACTACTAGTGTAAGTGGAGAGAAGATGGAATATGGATTTTCATTCAAGACCGCCCACAATTAATGCATTAAATCGTCTCATTAGACGATGGATCGTCACTTACTCCCAAAGCTTCCTGCCACTGACTGTGCATACTTACCAGCTGAATTACTGAGTAGCTAAACTCCAAGCCCTTCACCAGTGCCTAAAGTCTAAACTTGGGAGCCTTCGAGCCAAGCGGTGCCAAGAGACATTCTGGTACTCAGCCAAGCCACTGACCAACTCCAGTCTGCGCCTACCCTGCAAAATCGTACAGAAAGATGTACTTTTATAAATCTGTTAACTGAAGAGTCCATCCGGCTCCCGTAAGTAAATCCAGTAAAATATAGTTCTCAGTAGAGAAAAAAACTACACATCTAAATATCATATACCAAAAGCCTACATTTGCTAAACAGTATGTGTGTGTTTTTAACCCAAAAAAGGAAGTCTATAGAGAGAATGAATCCAACCACAATAGCTGCATTGGGACTGATAAGTTTGGGCCTTGCCCAAGGTTCCCAAGGTGATACAGGCTCTTTAACAGTCATGGGATTTGAACTGGCAACCTTCCGGTTATGGGTACAGACACATACCCCACCGAGTTACAAACCACCTTAACGTTACTTCATTTCTGTGCCTATGCACATGTGCTCACGGACGGACAGATGAAAACACACACACACACACACACACACACACACACACACACACACACACACACACACACACACACACACCAGCATAAGCAATTAAGATACACTGCAGTTAGCCATTTCATACCATACCGCTGCTGTCATAACTGCTCTTCCAGTCGAACTCTCCTAACGTCATCTCAGAAGGAAAACAAACTCGTTCCGTGACCTTTTCGGGCAGTTTTCTGATGCCGCATTATCGCTCATGTAGCCTGACGGTTTACCAAGTTAATCCGGAGCAGGAAGGAATTTCACAGGAGAGAAATACAGCTCGTGGGAATTAGGAGACCCAACAGAGCGATGTAATGCACCTACACTACAGGACGAGAGGTTAAACATCAGAGATTCTTGACCAGACTGTTCTCAGACTCGTACATCAGGACAGAAGAGAGAATATGGCAGACTCTTCCCGCCCTCACCATCGGTGTTAATCGGTGTCCTCGGAGAGAACGACTGACAGCGATCAACCATGTCAGGACCCAGATGCCCGCTCCATGTGACGACACACGGCCAGAACGTGACAGCACGATTGTATCGTGTAATCATTTCCCCTATAAACAAAGACATCACTTAACAGCCCAGCTTCACTCAGAGTTGTATCTACTTTATCAAGTACAGAGTGCGTTATGGTCTACCGCTAACGGAATACGCGGGAACGATAAGGTGAGCCGAATTTTATTTCGGAACTCGGCCCTCCCAGATGGAACGATCCATTAAGTTTATAATGGTTCATTAATCGATAATATGGAAAAGTTGCACCCTAAAAACAAAATAAAACGAGCATAGAACAAATTATGTATTTGTTCAATCATTTAAGACAAATGTGGCTACTGAGTACTTTTAGTCAAACATACAGTAGGATCCTGACGAACAGGCTCGAGAGACACAGCACTGCTACATCCCAGAACCCTCTCTGTCACGAAACAATCCCCAGCTCCAGAAAACTAACCTTTGCCACCAGGGCTGGATCATCACAGCTACGTGAAGGCACGTCAAGCCGACAGTGAGCCTGAAGCGAGTCATCAAAACGGTTAGTGTAATAACTCGTACGTCACGGTTGAGTCACAGTCGAGTCCCACGCCCAAGGAATCTTAACGACACGACGGCGAGACACCTCTTGGTCATAAGCCTGACTGGTGGCAGAACAGGTCACCATCGAGGAGGGACTCAGAGGAGGTCTCCTCTCATGAAGGGAAGCCAGCCAGCCCGCACATCAACCTGGACAGAGCACCATGGCAGTTGTCTAGGCCACAGTACATCCCTTGTTAAAGAATTAGATGCTTGTGATTACATCTCACCACTAAGGATTTCTGTTGATGCCAAGATAAATCACAGATATCTACAACAAGTTCTTTGTGTGGCTAAGGAAAGAACAATGAAATTGACCTGGGGGTGACAAGACTGTTCCAGTACTGTAACACTAAACAGAATGTCTTCAACTACGTTATTCTAACCATTTAACAGGGTCTAGTTAAGTGATTCAGAGTCAGGGCTACAGAACACAGACATGACATACCCTGCTCTTTGAGGTGGCCATCCTCAGCTCATGACAAAAAAAAAAAAAAGCACATTTCGGCTTCTAAAGGTTAGCAGATTCACGTTTTTATAATCTGACTGTAGGCTTAAGGTACCCCACCCACTTTTCAGCATTTCTGGACCTGGCTTGAATGCCTTTGGGTCCTGGGGTACGTGAAAAGAGAGACCTTTTCTCTCAACCATAAAGCTTCAAGCAGACAGACGATCTTTGGCAAGTCCCAAAATAAGGGGTAAGCGACAGTAAGCACGTATCACACACACACGTGCGTGGAAACGGCTCCCTTTTAAATTTAATAAGGGTGATGAGATTTTATCTGTAACACATGAGCTGTCTGGAAGACCGGGGGTGGCATCCTTTAGCATTATGTCATCCCTCGTTTTAGCCCACACGCTTTTATTCCTGTTCTGATGTATGTATGTGCACAGACTTGTTTTAACTCATGGGGTTGAACTAATTGTACGATTAAAACAGAAGGTGTAACATTTAAGGCTACGTTACACAGTCTCACCACAGGTAGTAAAAAGTGACAAACCAGGACTTCCTGCAACAGTATTTCAAAAGCAAATAGCGTTGGGGGAATTAAAGTTGTTTTTTTATAGGCAGAAATCCTATTTTTCAAATAAAAGTTAAAACGTGCATCTTTAGAACACCTGTGCTCTGAAGGTACCAAGCTGAGATCAGCCCATCACAGGACAATACCCACGATCAGTAACATCAAATTAACCACCATTAAATACAGGAAGTGGATTATAAAGTACTGAAAGTTTAATTCAGAAAACGGGAACAACTCTACAAAACTCCGCGGCATGGGATTCACCGGGACAGTGCCGAAAGGGCCTCATCGCGGTCTGGAAACGTGCATCTATGGGGGGGTGGGAATGGCCCCAGCCTGCCTTCAGGGGGCTGCCAATCCTTAAAACAAGACTCCAGCTCAGTGAAGAGCGAGACGGGTCATCTGATGGGCAAGCAATGGAAGACAGTGGACTTATTACAGTTTTTAAAATTCGGGCGACGATGTCTTACTATTCATACAGGCTGGAGCCCTAATGTCCCAGGCTGGCTACAATTTTAAAGAGCTCTGTATAATCAGACGGGAAATCGGCAGCACCAATGCCGGCTGGGTTTGACTGGGAAGACGGACAGTCAGAATCGGCGCCGCTTCTCCGAGACACCAGCCAGCATTTAGACAATACGGTGGGGTGGGGAGGGGAGGGTGTGAGACCATAAAACCAGCCTGCCCCCACCCACAGGCTGGCCCAACACATGCAATCTGTCTTGAATGGATGAATGAAAAGTTAACATCAAAATGAAATTACAAGCTAAATGGAATGGAAACCATATTTCTGGACTGTGATGGTGGCGGTTGGTGGTCGTTGCAAGCAATCTTTCCGGGCAAAGAGAGGCTGTCCAGGGTAATGACTGATGTGACATTTTATTACTTCATAGAACACTGTCAGGAATTTCCTACTAATTAGAGTGATGTGTTAAAGTCTCTTGCTTTTAACAACACAATCAAAATATAACAATGTCTGCATAAGTCCTGGGGTCTGTTCCAGCAAGTGGGTTTAACAAAGCTTATAGTTAAACCTGAATTCTGATTGGTGAAAACTGAAAGCTCGACTTTAGCATCTGTCGATTCTCCGATCCTCCCAGAATCTCTCCAAAATGGAACTGTTTTTCCCCCTTTCTGCAACGGGCCCCTGGACAGTACCCTGGCTGCACAGGTTAGACTAGTCTTTGTGTGCAAACACGAGAGATGGAAAGGCTGCATTCCTTCTCCATGCCTGCCTGGTCGACAGCGTCCGCTTAAGAGACCGCCAGCGTAAGGAAGAAAGGGGTGAGAGGAGAAAGTGTGGAAAGGGGAGACTGCCGGGACCACCGTGCCAAAAACATCACGCATGTGTACGTACGTGCAGCATGCCCGCCACTCCCCGCAGCTAAAACAAGATGTTTTAGCCGCAGGAGGACCGAACGGCTACCCCACACTCATTAATGAACAAATGAAGCACTATGAGAAAGCGGGGAGGGGACCTGTCATACTCTCAGAGTTTGTCTCATTGTCACTGTCATTTCCCGAGTCGTCTGTAAAGGTGAGAGAAAGAGCAGGGAGACAGGAAAGGGTGAGTTAACCGGAAGAGAGGGCAGTACGAACACACAGCCTCACATCAGCTCACTCTGGCTTCCTTCAGGAAATGTTCATCTCTATCTTTGATTATACAGCAGAACAGTCAAGAATTCCTCACTGGTCAAGGTCTGAACACCCCCCCATTTCTAACATCTGAAATAACAATCAACAGGACAGAGCTAAACTACATATTATGCTACCAGAAAAGATTGAACCAAGGTAGGTAAGAAAAGATCACGGGCTGTGTTGGCCCACAAGCGTCTTAAGGGCTTGTTTCTGGCGGAAAGATGGTGGTGCTGTGTTGTACTCCACCTTGAAAGCATCAATAAGACCCACTGTTAAAATGGCTTGTATTGGCTTTACTCTAATACTGTTTCAATCCCAAAGGCATGTTGGGCTGAAGCCAGGGCTTAATGCTGATTACCAGTGTATTGATGCTAGTTGCTGAAAGCAAAAGCTTATTTCCCATGACTTTTGGGAATTCTTTTTGGAGGTTCAAATACTTTCCGGCCTCTGCTCCTGAACAGTTCCTCCAGTTCTGTCTGGCCAGGCTTCATACCTTGCCAGCAGGCACCAACGGTGAGCTGCGTTTCAATCTTGGCGGCATGGAGGGGGTAATCCTCTGTGACTAGGAAGGGCTCATAGGTGACTCCGTCCACAAACAACGTGGCTGATGGGGACTCCACATTCAATACGTAGTGATGCCACTCTTTGTCACACACCTAGGAGGCAGCAAGAGGACGTAACGGTTAAGGAACAGGTACTATAACCAGAAATACAACCAAAAGTAGCACAACAACACAAGCAGCAATTACCATTATAAAGCACATCCAGTCAGGCTGGAAATGAAGCTTCCTACCCACAATGCCATCCTCTTGCTTAATGCATGCACGCACATTCAGCACTTCACCTGCATTTAACAGCCAGTTAATCCACGTTTCAGTTTATCCATTATAATGAAAGCCTGGAGCAAATCCCAATTAAAAAGGCTAAATATGTGTGCATCCATCTCTCCCTCGTCAGCTGGTAAAGGACTGCGGCGAACCAGGAGCTTATGCCAGGAAGCATAAGGAGGAAACGGCCTCTCAAGATACCAGACCATTACACACTCACAGTCACATGTTAAGGGCAACTTAAAGACAGCGATCCACTGAAAGCTGGAGGAAATTTGCACAAAAACTGCAGACAATAAATGGAGCCAGAAGCCTGGAGGTGTGAGATCCTAGTGCTAACCGTGGAGCTGTCACACGGCGATAAACGACAACTGGAAGAAAGCGTACCTCTCAAGAGAGGACGGTCCTGCTTGAATACGAATTTCCCCAGAAGTCAGCGGTATCGGCAAGCCCTTTTCGGTACAACTTCGGGTGCTAAGGGATTGCATGTTTCATCTCGAAGAGCAAAGCTGGGTCCAGCTCACCTGGTCCAGTTTCCAGTGGAACTCAGCTGGCTTGTAGCTCTCAGGCTCTGAGGGCTCCTGGCGCAGGAGGAAGACCAGGCGACAGTTGTGCACGTAGAGCGAGTAGTGGTGCCTGTTCATATCTGCCAGGGGAGGGAGGGGAGAAGAGCGACCGACCGCCCAGTTTTAACCAAGATTACAGATGTGTAACAGTGGGAGGCCCCATGTTTAAAAATGAGTTAAAAAAAAAAAATCATATGACTACCAAATTCAGTGGCACAAGCCCAGTCCAGCTGCCAGGAAAGTCAACAAAGCCACAAATTAATGAGCAGCCAGCAGGGGGACCCCTGTAATGAGCCGTCAATGAGAACAACCCAAATTCGACCCAGTGGGATCAACAGCACCTTTTCAAGCATATTATTTGCAGTCATTGCAAAGTCTTTCAGATAAACTCTACTCAAAGGCCTCAGCGTTTTTTTGATAAGCCCTCTGAAGATTCAAAAGCAATGACTGCTAGATGTGTGTATGGTTGAGCCCCAAACATCTTACTAATCTAAAACAGTCTGCAAACACAAAAATTCACAATGCAACATCATTTACAGAAAACCAGCTGTCAGTCTTAAATTTATACTTGCATGAGGTAAGTGGTTTTAATGACAGCATGAATGAAGTGGAGGGCAGCTCTAGGGAGATCTGACCTTACAGTCATTGGAATTATTTCTGACCTGGATTTTCAGGTCGACTCCAGACTGCTATAGGAATGAAATGGAAAGAGTGTTGAATTTTGTGGAGGTAGGATTATTAGTATTACTTCATGGACATGGTGAAAGTTATATCTGTCTATAGTAGTGGTAGAACAACTCAAGGTCCTAATGGTAAGGGCAATGATGCAATAAATGGGTCGTTGCTTTGGGCATTTGGTCGCCATAATCCAGTCATCCTTCCATCAGTAGGATGTCAGCTTGTAACTTCATTATTTCAATGGAATGAGATACTGTTTGGGTGGGGGGAGGGGGATTTGGGTCCTGGGGCCTTTGACTGGCCCATCAGTAGCCAATTCTCAGTCTTGAGGACAAGCAGAAACACAGGAGTTCTGGTGGATCTGCATGGTAGCTTACCAGTCTTGTCAGAGTTGCACAAGATGGTCTCCTTGTCCCGCACCCCAGGGCCGTGGCGCATCCACACAGAGATGGTGAAGGGCTGGCCCACACTGGGTCCCACCAGTCCATCGGGCAACTTCACAGCTTGGGTGCCATTGAACTCGAACACCTGGTCGCTGTCATGCCCATTATCAGTGGGCAGGCCTTCGGTCCAGTGGGAAGCACTACTGGGTGCTGGCAGCAGCTCCACCGTGCCTGGGCTGGCCCCTGCCATCGGACACGTGGACACAGAGGCCAGTGAGCTGCCACTGTCATCTTTGTCCCACTTCTTCAGAGTCATCACGTCTCCTATGTGCTCATATGAGCTGGAATACAGATAGTGTGCAGAACAGGGTGCCACCCTTCTAATCCTGCCCACTGACCACAGCATCAGGCTGCAGACCCAGCTCCCCATAGCTGGTAACCTGAAACCTCCAGGTTCCTGGCAGGTCGGAATAGCACATAGATTCATGTAAACCTCCCCGAAGGAATATGCTCTCCCCTCTGGAGATCTCCCAGTCCTGATCAAATGATCAATACGACTGTAATCCAGGACAAGATATTTCTAAAGCAATAAATTATGAATGAGAAAAATTCTAATTATGATTTCTACACCAAAGCATAACCTGAGCACTGATGGCTACTGCCAACATACGGGGGACTGACCTAAAGAGAAGCTACTGACCACATGCTAACTACTGACCACACAGCCTGTGCAGAGATTTCTCAGAGTAGGTGTCCCGGTCACAGCCCTTCCCAATGTGATTGGTCTCCAGCTCCACCTTGGCCTGGATGGAGGTGATTGGCTCCTCACAAGTCTCCAAGTGCATGCTGGGAAACAGGACCAGGCTTCCTGTGCCAGGCTCGTACTCCATCCTCTTACTCCATCCTTCACAATACAGACAGAGTAACAATGGCAGATTTTAAAAAATATAAACACTAGGGGTGTAACGACACGTATCATTGTATCGACCTAATACCAAACGACCCAGATGCATCGACATCACTCATAAATATTGATACACGTTTACATTTACACACTTGTTCCAGCGTTATCAGCTGCACTCCCCTCCTATGCAGGGGGCAGTGTGCAATATAAGCTTATTGCACTCCGCCAACAGCCTAACATGAGGAAGACCTTAGCCATGCTTGTGTACTATCGTTCTGATCACACAGATAAGCATGAGAAATGGAGGAACAATCCACCAGTTGTCCAAGCAGTACCAGCAAAAACATAGTTTTACATGCTCAGGCTGGTAATAAATCATGGGTGTGAAAACATTTTGGTTTTAGAAAAAATAATGGACAGGTAGAGAAGACCTTTGCAAGGAATGCAAGTGTGAAATAAGGTCCCCGGGTAATACCTCAGACTTGTCGTTCCACCTGAAAAGGCGACATGATGTTGAAGCCAGTTGTCTTTGTATTTGACATTTATCAACACAATGTTCAAAACCATACTTTGTTTGCATTTATGAGTTAATGGAAATATAACAAGTTGTATAAAATTTCATCATGTATTTCAATATCGACTACGGACTGTTGAAGTGAATAGTAACGTAGCATGAGAAATTTTGGGATATCAAAAATAATCAAATTGTGGGTTCAAAGAATTGTATCGTATCATGATAAAATGTATGATTTACACTCCTAATAAACACACGTAATATGAGTAACAAAGAGGCCATTCAGGCGGCTGAGAGTACACCTGCACTGGGGCTGGGTGTCTCTCCTACAATAGCATAGAGTATGTGCTGTAGATGACAGGTCTGCCCTGTATGACTCAAACGCAATGGAGGCACGGAAGAGCCCTCACACGCACACGGCGTAAGCTGAAATCGAGCAGAGCGCCCGTCAGCCCGGCCTTTGTTACCTTGCCAGCCCGGCTTACAGGTAGGCTTGATGTTGATCTTGACCAGGACATCCTCGGACGCGCGGTTCTTCCCGCAGTCGTACGCTGTCACCATCAGCTTGTACGCGCGCTCTTTGCTGTAGTTCAGCTTCTCCGTGTTCTTGATGTAGCCTGAACGGAATAAAAAGAAAGAGAAACCAGGGAGTCAAAATGTGGAAGACCTGCGTGCAGGTGAGCGGTATGGAATGGTGAGGTCAAGCTCTTCAGATCGGTGGGAGGGAGGGGCACATAAATTAAAGAAAGAAAACACAGGATTAATGCAGGTCGCATTTCAAAGCCCAAAATGACTCCTCAGCCATTATGAATCCTTTGTTTACCCCGATCAATGGCACTCAGACTCTCATAACCCGAAAAATGAGAATGCATCTAAAAGTCAATAAATAAGGGGCTCAATTATTAACTAACAGATGACAGTATACCAGGAAGACCCACACCCCACCCCAGAGACTGACCATCCTTGTCGATGGAGAAGGGCACGTCCGGCGTGGTGATCTCATAGCTGCAGATCTGACTGAACTGGAAGGAGCAGTCGGCATCCACCGCCTCCACCTTCAGGATGCTGTCGTACGTCTTGCCTTCGATCACGGTGGCCTTGTACGACTTCTCCTTGAACGCCGGTGAGTACTCATTCACGTCGTTCACCTGGATGTGCACGGTGGCTCTGGGTGGGCGGCAACGTCATCAAAGTCGAGTTCAGAAAGCAATATGAAAACGTCCAGTAAACCGCAAAGAAAAAAAAAGAACACACAACAAAACAAAACATGAATGATCATCCATCTATTAGGATGTTTCTAAGAACAGAACTGAGAAGCTCAAACCAGGATTCATTTTATCAGGTACAGCAAATGAACTGAATAAACTGAGATGGCCTCTTAACATCTGAAACCAGGGGAATCCAGGCTGAAAACACACCTCTTCAGTCTAGCTTACAAAGACCTCAGGTAGCTACTCACTCCCCAACTATAGGATATAGGTCGGGGTGTA
>JAACJT020000094.1:765784-800121 GCA_009936485.2 Gymnarchus niloticus | reverse complement strand
TGGGGACTGTGGGCCCGGGACTATGTAAAGCGCTTTGTGACCGTGCTCCGTGTTAAAAGCGCTATATAAATAAAATTAAATTGAATTGAATCGAGAGGATAATTTGATTATATATATTTACCACATTATGCTTCCCAATCACTCAGTGTAAGCACACTTTTGGCACTGCCTGGACAACCTAGATGCTCAGCATGGGAGTGAAACAGGCAAATCCCATCAATGTGCAGGAGCCAATGGCTAATGTGACCTCGCTGTTAAAGGGATTAGCGTTGGGGCTTTAACATCAGATCCAAAATGGCTACTACTATGTAACAATATCTGCAAGAAATAGGGCAGTAGGCAGCGTAAGAGGCTGAGAAAGGCTGCTGTTGTACCCTGGGGAATTTCCTCAGTAGAAATATTTGCCTTGCATATCCAAGCCTTCGCTACTTCACTCATTTATGTGTTTCGATGTGTTACTGAAGTCATTCAAGTCAAAGACACTGCCGAGCAGTACTGGAGCTATGAGGCTTTGCCCAGGACTCAAACTGGCAGTTTTCATAGCTACTCCTGCTGTTGGGCCTGAAATCCCTGCAAGTGATTAAGCAGCTACTTTATAAAAATGGAATGGACAAGACAGCTGCCTGTGAATCCCTCCATTCCAGTGAACGACACCACCATTAATAACTCCCTGTCTCCACTGCTCCACATTCCCAAATGACCCCTGCTATGGCTTTATTTATACATACATTCAGAATCCCCCCTTTTGGCCCAGTTTAATTTCTATTTAATTTACATAGTGACACAAATTGTTTTACCAAAGTGGCTCGCAGTTAATCCTTCAACGTTTTACCGGGATGATTTGGGTATCATTTAGGATTTCAAGAATTGCGATACGTACCATATGACAAAAACATAAACAGGAATACACTGCCACTGTCAGTCTTTGAAGACTTGGACATTTGTATTTTATTACAGTTTAAGCACCACTAGTGCTACACAATAAGTAGGTCCGGAATTAATTAAGGAAGAACATTAAATGACAACACCCAAGTAATGAAAAACAGCCTCATCAGCTAAACAGACTCTCAGCATTCTGTTAATGGTCAACTCGAAAGATGTTTCTGAACGTTGGCTCCAAAGCTGCTGGAGATGCTCCCACAAATGGCTGAGCAGCCTTGACCTTTCTAACGCCACGGAGGGGTTAAGGTTAGGTTATGCAGCCGAGGTCATCATGTTCTACTTTCTTTCATCATTCTTATTCTTTAAATACTTCTAATAGGGTATGTACGAGTGCTGGAAACACACACATGCACACAACACACACACACAGTCTCACTTGTGGGACTTCTTCATGTTGGTGCCCTCGGGGTCCTCCCCACAGTCGTAGGCCTGGATGGTGAACGTGTGCTCCTTCTGTAGCTCACAGTCCGGTCTCTCCTTGGCCTGGATGGCCCCCTCGCCCGTGGAGCGATTCACCAGCAGCACCTCAAAGGGCACGTTCTGCCCGTGGACCCTGAAGCCACAGATCTCACCTGGGAGTGCCAAGGACACGAGGGGAGGTGGGGGGGAAGGTGACCAGAGGACGAGAGTTAGCCGTGGCTACGTTAGCGACAGAACGACAGTGAAAAAGCACCGGGCAGCACGGAGGACGCTAAATTATAAAGGGACCCATGAACACGCTACTTTTACAACAAAATGGAGGGGGGAATACACAACACACACACGCATACACACATACATATATTAGGTGGGTGGGGCTGGCAGAAGAAGAAGCCGGGGGCGCTGTGCTAAAGGGTTTGCAAGTGCCAAGGATGGGAGGATGGAAGAAGAGGATGAGGACAAAGTTGGGGGGGCTAGGCTCAGCTGGATATGGTGCCGGGTTTGCTTTCAAGCCACACTATCACATTGCATCCAGTCATGCAGGTGGGGAGAGAAAAAAAAATTTAAATAAAGAAGTGGACAGGCATCGTTTTCCACAGGAGTCCTTCGCAGGAAAGATGCACTCTGACAAAAGCAAACCTCGACATAAAATGGAGCTCGAAGCCACAGTCAGAAAACTGTTATACACCTCTGCACCTAAATACCAGGCATCAAGAGAGCTGTCAAAAGCAGCTGTTATTTTTGTCATAGTAACAGGAAAACGAAAAGAAACAAAAAGGTTAAAAGCGGAACCCTCAAAGATCTGACCTTCACTGGCAAAAGGTCAGGTACTATTTTAAATTACATCAACTGCCTCCAAGACCATAGTAGCCGAAGAGTTATTACAGGAGTGCAGTATCTGACTACTGAACTGACAGAAAGTTCTGGAAGAACTACTGAAATGAGAAGTCTTCCTGTGCAATGTTGTCTGTCCCCCCCCCACACTCCTCATTAAACCAAAAGAACAAAACAGGAGCCAATAACGGGGGTCAAACCAAAGCACTGGATGAGTACTGGGGTTCGAAATATCAATCTTTGGACATCCATAGCCAAAAGGACAGAATGAACAAGTTTCAGGCCATGCGGTCGTTGAGATTAGTGGTGGGAGATTCAGAAGAGAGGCTGGGCGCTGGGGAGGCAGTGTCATTTCAGGAAAATTCACTTTGTTTAGTAACTGCTTATGGTAAATCAGTGAAGCCCAAAGATGCCATTTCATTTATGATAACACCCCGTCTAAAGGTCCAATCGTAATTCATTTTAGACGTTCTGTTTCATTCTGTTCTGAGACATAAGACATACCGAGATTCAGCATTAAGTACATTTAGAATACACTGATGCACAACTGTCTACAGGCAGAAAACTCATTTAAATACATGCAAAAAATAATGAATATTATAATTTAAATTTTATATGGGTCGTGCCTCTCATTTCACTCACTTGGAGTGAAACTCGGCACTGACCACCAAACAACCAAAAGCAATCAGTAACTTTCTAACCCCAAGATGGGAACTGCTCTTGTACCATTTAGATAAGTACATACCCTGAAATCTTTCTGCGAACAAGTAAATTATAAGTTTAGATTTTATTAATTGTAAAAGTCAATTAAATAAAATGCCTAGCAGATGGCTAAAAAGACAATAAAAAATTATTATTCCTGCAAATTTCAGACTGCAAAGGATGCCTCATGCATCGATATTTTCCCCCACAACACAAATCTTCATCCAGTTGTTGCGTGTTTGAAGCTTTCAGGTGCAAGTAAATTAAATTAAAAACATAACAAAAATCATAGCAAACACAAAAAAGCACAACTGGGAGGAGAATCCAGGCCAAAACAGGAATTGTGTGCGGAGTGCTCATGTCTGGAGTTAGTGGGTTAATACGACTGTTTATAAGGCAGTAGAAAGAGTACATCATCACCTTCCTGGGTGACGGTCACCTCAAAACTCTCTACAAGAAGGGGAGAGAAGATAAAGGCTGGTCAGTCAAGTACACAGACAGGTCACGGCAAGGAGAGAGTTCAACAGGCTACAGTTGGCACATCGGAAAAGCAGCCGAGGACAAAGCTAGCGGTACAAGGAAAGGACAGTTCTCAGTGTGTCAGCAGAAACTGTACACCGGGGAGCCAGTTACACAGAATCCTCTGCTACAGTCGAGGGGGTGGGGGGTGAGGAACAGAAACGGATGCCATTTCATACAAGACCACTTCTACTGCTGTACGTTGTATTGTTTGACAGTTGGATGGATTTCTGTTCATTGTTATACAACCCAATTAAACAGCACGCAGGGAAGCGTCAGCTTCGACAGTCACGTTGCTATGGGTAATGGCAGAAACATCGGCCAGATTTCATCACTGAAAAACAGAACAATTCTTCACCGATAGCCGAAGGTCGCCAGACCTCTAACAGCTCATGTTCGATAACACTGCACCGCACAGGCGATTTTCCGACACTATGTCAATGTTGGCCTCTCAGCGGCGAAGCAGACCATGAAATACCGATATTCCCACCAGCACCCAGTGTTTGGGGCAAACCAGGCAGTGGCTGCTCCATGAGTACAACGCCAACCCCATCTCCACCCCCGGTGCCAGCCTAGCTCAGCTGGACCCTAAATGACCCTCTTGAGCTTGGGCAAGGCAAAACCAGCACCGCCAGCTTAATGAGTGTATGAAATAGGAGCTGACAGCATGCACAGACCTGTACACAGGTTCACAAAAACCCAAACGGTTACGCAGACTGACACATTAGCGCTGGAAACCAGTCATCCTAGATCCTCTGCCGTACTGCTAAGAGTCATTTCCGAAACCGATCTGATAATAATAACATCATCAATAATAATAATAATAATGTGCTATTAATTGTATATGCAGAAAAACATTACATCCATCCTAACTGATCGTCCAATATAGGGATGAGGTGCTAGTGCCTATCTCAGGCCAAACAGGGCTAGATTTAGCTATAATTAAAGTATCCTGGAGCAACCATCTGCGGAAAAGAATTCTGACTTCTGACGGTCAATTTCGCCATCACAGATGCAAGCATATGACGACACAGGACCATTCATCCGCTTTTGATGTCCTACTTAACAGTCTGTAATGGGTGTGGGAAGCAGACGGACACGTGGGTAAAAATAAACACCACCTACCCATCAGTACAGATGGGTTTCCGTAACGACTGAAACGACGGAAATAAACCGCTGAAGACAAGCACGGCTGCACATGGATGACACATGCATTCCGATAGTCGCGAGATCGTGACTGCAGCTAGGGGGCGGAGAGGAGGAGAGTTTTTGAGAGAGGAAGGACACACACGAGACGACCGCATTACAGACCGATAAACTGACACAGCCTCAAATCGCAGCCAAAAGAAGAGTCGATGGAGCCCTCTCCTCTTAATGGCTGGCCGGCTTCAGAGATTCTAGAAATCTCATTAGTGTTGGAAAAGAGCCGCCCCATTGTGCGGACAGCAGCCATCTGGAAACACAAAGCCACGCTGGTGGCTAATCCACCTCCGTCCTGAGGATACCGTGCTCTCTGGCGAGAGGGTTAAAGCATAGCCATGCTCCTGGGTGCCAAACACATGACCGGTGACAGATAAACTTATCACAGGAACCTGCAAACGTGTCCACCCTGTGGTGGCCGGAAGTGCAGCCTTCAGTTTCACAGCATCATAAGCCAAAAAGCTACCCAAACTACAATGGTAAAATGGAGGAAAGATTCTTTAGCAACTATTCAGCCTTATTCTTTATTATTTTCCATTAACCCTATTTTTTCCTTCCACGTATAGTTCTTGATTAATACATGTATGAGAAACAGGATCGGTCATTCATGTCCTTCAACACTCGCTTGTAAACACTGAGTAGTGAACTCCATGTTTATGCTAAGGAAAACATTCTGGCCCAAATATCACATACAGTATATACATGTTTAAAAGGGTCACTGGTTCAGCAAAACTCACAACCAGGCTTGATGCCCCTAACCGTTAATGGCTGAGCTCTGCTGTGTCCTCCAAGTGACCATAGTAGTCAGGGAGGGGGTCCTCCACAGACCGACAGGACATCTGAAAGCCTGGGGCCAGTAGTAACAGTCACACTTAATGTTAGAGGAAGAGACTGGCAGTAGGGAACTGTTGGAGGGGGGGCAGGGGACGTTAAACAGTTAAAAATATCAGAATGCACTTGACACTCACGGCAAAGTCAATGTCAAGGGGGGCTGCAGGACGGCAAAACAATAATCCATTCTTACCTGCATAACGGAGCGGAGCATCCTTATCCAGCACTATCAACGGCGGATCCAACAGAACCTTGTCATCATTCTCCGTTATAATGCCGTGGTACGTGGTCTCGATCCAGGGCTTATGCTTGTTAACTAGAACAAAGACGAGACACAGAGAAGATGAATGAAATTCATAAGGTAGAGCAATAAGTGGCAAGAAGGCCTCATATTGAGGTTATGGTTAACCACTAAAGCCGGTTGTTAAGCAAGGCATTCCTTTTTGAAAACACTGCTACCTTAAAACACATCCACACTATTAAAATTAGCACACTAATTTCACACCACACTGCAAAAAGTTTTCCACAAACTGCTGCTAGGCAGCATGGGTCTTGGTGAAGCTAGCGGGTTAACGTGAACCATAGCCACACCTGGTAGCTTTCCACAAACTGCTGCTAGGCAGCATGAGCCTGGGTGAAGCTAGCTGGCTAATGTAAACCGCAGCAATACCGAGTAGCTTTAGACACACTGCTGCTTTTCAATCTTTTCTATCAGTGCAAGAATCATTCTGTCTGGCAGCTGCATTTTGACAGTTTCCTACTTTAGATGATGAAGCGTTAGTGCCAATGACTACTATGCATCATTTGTCCATTGTGAGTTACGATCACTAATGGAGATAATTTCATCCACTTTAGGACACCATGTTGGCAATCATTTGTACACAGTGACACGTGCCCTGACTCCTTTGTCAAAATTCTCCACAACTTGGCTACTCGTGTTTCATTCTGTTTAACGACATTTCCAATAAGGTTTAGCTATGGCAAGAATATTACAATTAGAAATCTAAAATGAACAACGAACACCAAGGACTGGAGCCGTTTTATGAAAGCTCTGAATGCTCGTAATTGTAGTTAAAATGAACAGAATCAAACTGTCTCTTTATATTTCTCAGCACCACCCTCTTGCAGACCTTGAAAAGAAGAATCCTTTTCATTTCAGTGCACAATAATTGTCAAGAAAAAGTAGCCTAATAGATTATTCCAGATTTTATCCCCGTATATTGCTGGACATTTTCATTGGGAAAACTTGTGTAAGAAAGCCCACTCTGGCATTACAAACCTTGAACTGCCAAGTGTTTAATGAGGTTTACAGCCTCAGTGGCTTAACCGTCCTGCCCCCTGCTGACCTATGCAGGGCTGCTTGCACTGCACATTCCATATGCCCTTGCAGTCAACGGTGTTTGACAGCAACGACAAATGAGCGCCAGCATTACTGACCGGCCGTGGAGATGGAGTGGCTGGAGACCAGGGCCCCGTCCAATCAGCAGCCGCAGAAGACGCCTGTGAAAACGCGCCAGGACCTGCAGCAGTGCCGCAGTAAACCCAGGAAGGCGACACACATCTCCCCCCGGGGTTACGAGGTCCAGGAGGGTGACCTCGAGGCTGGTTGAGCGGACGCACAGCCATAGACAGTCAAATTCTGGCCGAGCCTACCTAAGAAGGGCTTTATCATTTAAACCCACAGAAATATATGCTTTTTAGTTTTGAATAAAGCCCGTTGCGAAGCAAAGAAATATGACGCAGTTCAATCATAGGGCAACCGCCTGCCACAGGGAAAATGATTCAGCATTCAAACGTCATGCCATTAAATTGTAAAGGCATTTTCTCCTCTCCCAGAGATCTATTATCAGTGCAGGCTAGAGGGACGGCTGAAGTTAAACACAGGTGTGGCACCACAAACACAATCTCATTCTAATTTAATTTAATTCTGAGCCATCATCATCCTTCAATCTTCTACAGGAGGTGTTTCAAAATGAAAGTGCTCCCATGAAGCCAACCACATTACATGTATTGTTTCCCTGCTAAGGTTCTGACTGGTTTCCCGTGTCCCATTAGCCGCAGGTGCATTATCTTCCAAAACCCATGAGCATAGTCAAACCATGTTATTGCCAGCGCCCGAGTCTGTGAACAGTTACGTGCCGTCGGTTTCCCTGGTGCAATGATGGCTTCAGCCCCCCGAGGTAGACCGGATGAGACAGGTTCCAAATGCACCCCTCCCCCCCCAATACTAATGGGAGGGAGGCAGCAGCAGTGACTAAGCATAACTCAGAGAGCACCTAGCAACTGAACTCTGGAAAACATTTGGGACCAGCCACTCACATTATCACATTAAACCTCTTTATAAAGAATACCTTCCTTCCCTCATTACAAACACGTTACTTAAAAGACGTTATACTGCCACTTCATAATAAAGAAAATGTGCTAATTCATGCTTAAATGTGAATCAGGCAGGGGAACCTGAGAAAGGACACTGAGGATCGTGTTACCAATGACAGCAGGTTTAGCCAGCTAAGAGAAACTGCACTGCTGGTCTGGCTGAAGACGGGCATCCTTCCTTGGGTGCAGCCTCACTCCCACCGGAAGAAGGCCTAAAGTGTGCTCAGACACAGTCATCACATGACCCATCATAACAGAGGGTATCTGCAGACAGGTTGGCAAACAGCAGAAATACCTGCCTTCACCACTAATGAGAGAGTAATGGTAATGGCACGTTTGAAAAAACGGGGATTTACATACATAGTATGCTAATATCAGACATGGGTGTCCGTGTGTGTGGGGTGCAGTACAATATTTCAATTTTATTTTAGACGTGCTTCCCCTATTTTTAGATGATCCGGTTAACACACTACTGACGGTGAATTCTTGAGACTTTTTAAAGTCAAACTGCAGTCGGTCATTAAGAATAATCGCTTCTTCTATCACAGTTTTATGATCCCACACAACAGATTTAACTTGTGAACTGACAGATGTGGAAGGTCACACACTTTGAACGACGTACACCAAAAGTTCTGTTTGAAGAAAAAAAAAAACCTAGCACTAATATCCTCCAGTGAGAGTCTGGGGTTTGGTACTGGTGATGAAATCTAAAGCCAGCATTTAAACCAACTTTGGTATATTTAGGGAGTCAAACAGAAAGGTATTGAAAGGCACTGCCCCAGTGTGAAAGGAAAACAACAAGAAATTACAGAGACAGAAGATGTGAGAAGTTTAATGTGAAAATGTTCTGCCTACTAAAAGAAATGTAAAAAAAAAGAAAAAACCTATTAAAGGTACTGTACAGTTCTGTCATACAGTGTTCTGCCTTACAACACTAAGGAGAATTATTTTTACGGTATGACTTTTCATACTTGAACCGAAGCATCTCATGTCTACCCACTGTGACTGGTATGCCGTAGTCTGCCATTCAGCCGTGACTGACCGATCACAGTGAAGGCACTGGCTTGCCAGATAACAGCCCAATCAGAAAACCACATCTGATGGGCCCAGGCTGGAGGGTGGGGCTTCACAAATATATGGAAAAACAACAACAAAAACACTGGATGGAAGCAATTATTCTTTCTTCAAGAACAAATTGACCAATTTATATTTCCAGCAAGCACTACAGAGCAGCTATGGTTTCCGTGCCGCCCCCATGTTATCAGCTTCTGGCAATACAGGGACACGACTCCAGCCGTGCCAGGGAACGAACTCTGATGTAGTCGCCACAGCCTGGGCGAGAGTGGGCCGCGGCTGTGGCAGAAGCTGGGTCGCCCACGTCGTGGAGAGGGGAAACCTTTGAACAAGTCGGCGATTCTAACGGCAAGACACACACCATTCAGAATCAAATAAGCCTCCACATAGAATATCATTGGTTGCATATGGCAAAGGCGGTGAAGGGAGGGGGTGATGCGAGGGTCATTTAACATGAATCGTCAACTGAAACATCCATCCGTACTAATGAGGAAAACTGCAAACTCACAAGCTTTTTAATGGACTTAACATCTTAAAAAGCCAAAAATGTGCCGATGTCAAAATCCTTCTCTCTTCAACTGCAGCTGATCAATTAAAGTCAGTTAATTAAAACACCTACAGTGCAGTGTGGTTTAACCTTTGGTAAATCTTGGTATATGAATGCAAACCTCCAAAGAATAGGTTTAACAAAAGAAGAATTTAATTCATGATTCCTTAACAAGCATGCTGGTTCAGTGCTGACATACACTTGAATCACTGTGTCCTGATACCAAAGCCGCATCACCCTCAGGTTCGATCTAGTTACTGTCAAACTACTCTTCAGCAGTACTCCTGTATACTTAACATCTGGACACTAACAGCCATGACCCTCTCTTATGACCCCCAGTGAGTCACCAAGCAGTTAATGGCAACAGCAACTCAAAAAACCACAACTGTTTCGCTGCTTTGCTCATTCAGAGGGACCAGGCCCTGCACGGATTAAAACAAGGCGAGTTATCTGATTTGTCTAATGGCTGTGGTCGGAAGTTTGCCACCAGCAATGGTTAAATCCAAACTACCAACTAGGTGAACGGAATATGGAACGTAAGACCAATATTAAATTACAGCGGACTCATAATCTTCTTGTAACCTGAAAGTCTAGAAGGGTCACAGATAGTGACGAGACAAAGGAGGCTTTAAAACCCATGGTGGGTGGAAGTATCCCTAACTAGGTCAGGATACTCCCACCCAACATAGTTCTGAATCCACATTAGTGCCAGCACTGATTCGTTAATTCAGGATATTCCCACTCAACATGGTTTTAAAGCCAAATTAGTGCCAGCATTGATTGGTTAATTCAGGATGCTCCCACCCATCATGGGGCCCTATTTTGCACCGGCAAAAAGCGCAACACAAAGTGGTTTTGCTAGTTTCATACCAGCGCATTCCTGATTTTCACACCAAGCGCGCACATTTTCAAAATAACAAATGATTTCATGCGCATTTCCCGCTTGTAGGAGTGGTGTTTTTTAAATGAGGTGTTGCTGGGCACATTGTCGGCGTGTTGCTATTTTAAGGCAGTGAAATGACATTGCACTTTTGACCAACAAAAACCACGTCTAAAGTCAGCAGCATATTATTAAACGATATTTAAGGGGCACGTATTGAAACGTGCGGGTGCACGACACTCGTTATGCACACAGGTACACGTTTGAAGTGCACTAATGGTTTTTTATTATTTTATTTCATTCATATATGTTTTATTATAGAGTACAACTTATGGAGAGAAATTTGTCTCAAAATTAATCATTTTGAGACAAATTTCTCTCCATATTCCCATGCCTGCTTTACCTCCATAGGCTTAGGTGGACCAGTGGTGCTCCTGTAAATGACGTACTCGTGTATTTTCACTTCATGCACGAACATGTCCATTTCCTCAGCTAAAAACCGATCTGGTTTGCCAGGAAAACACGTCATTATAATAGCAATCCACCATAGCTCATGCACCCCTGCCTTTTAAAGGTGAGGTGATGTGCCATTCTGATTGGTTTATTGCATGTTACACCCAAAACACACCTCTGAATAATTACAAGAGTTAGCCTTTTTGTGTCTTGTGCTGGTGCGACCTCTGTTTTTTCCACTGTCAAAATAGCAAAATGGATTTAGACACGCCCACAAATGTTACTTGCACCATGTGCTTTATGCTTTGCGTTAAATCGTCAAAATAGAGCCCATGGTTTTGAAACCTCATTTGCCCCATCACTAGTCACAGAGGCTAAAAACAACAAAAGATTTTGGATAAAGCGATGGTGAACAGCAACCCACAACAATGAAAGGAAGCATTTTCTACCCTTCATGCAGAATCTTTCAGTTAGCAGAAACGTTTGAGAAAGCTGGCTTACCATCTACATATAGTTTACCGGGGCCTGGCCAAAACCCTACAAGAGCTTCTTAAATGAGAAGGTAGCACTAGAATGATCTTTGCTACCTCAAGTCTAAAACATGACTGCCACCCACACAGTCTGGCAGCTGTGGCCAAAATTTTGCCAGTTTAAACTGTCACAGCTGTATCAGAGAGGGAATTACCCCCATGTTAAGTGACATAGTGGTCTCAAGTACTTTTATCAAAAATCTACCTACTTCTTAGTGTAGTAGTTTACGACTCTCAAGCAGAGCACTGTCAGGAACATACATCCTGGAGCTTCAACTGGTAACCTGAAGATAACCTTGAAACTGAAGCTTTTTTTTTTTTATTTAAACCAAAATAACAAAAGGCCGGGTGTACATGGTTTGAGGTGAATTACTAGTAGCCTATGTTCCAAGACGAGGGTAGGGTTTGTTTTGGTGATGGGACAGAAGGTCTATGATGATGCACAAGCTGGACCTCCCCAAACCAGTGGCGGTCCAATGCTATCCAGAATTTTGACTTTGTTTATATTAGAGCCTTACCACTTAAGGCAAATTAATGATTTTAACGAAGCTATTCAGATGAAGTGCTTCTCACATAGTACCTCATGCAACCATCTGGTCTCAGACCTTCAGCTACACCATGCTGCTGCTCTCCATCTCTGTGAAGGTTCACAGAAGTTCTTCCAGGAAAACCCTAAGGAATTCGACACCCAAGTCAAAGGTCTGAAGTCATTTTCACTTCTCAGCCAGTTGCGCTCACCAGTTTCCCCCAGCCCACTGTCTCATGGGTAACTGCACAAAAACATTACCATCATAGCCACCAATCATTTAGACAAAGCTCTTTTCTGAATTCTCTTGCAGTACTCGGTGTTCAAGGCTGATACAGAATGAATGGGACCAATCCTAGAGTGGTGAACACAGCACAAAAATGTAAGAAACAGGCAAGTCATAATGTTAATTAGGTGCTACCTGCTAACAATGCAGAAACAAGAAGACAAAGGACAGAAAAACGAACGCAAGGCATGTCATTTTCCCTTGATGGAAAGGCAGAGGACAGCACTGAGGCATGTTAATTTATCTTGCCGTGAATCATTAACTGAAACGGACGAGGCGTTTCGCTGGCGAAGAACGCCGTGTTCATGATTGTTTCTTCTCCTTACATAAAACACAAAAGGGCAGAGAAACAAAATCATTAACTCATCCTCCTAATGGTGTCTGAAAATGCGCGGACCATCGTCCAGAAAGGCACCACTTTGCGAGGCCATTTTCTGGCACGTCGCTTTTCGAGGCAACAGTCATAATCGATAATCTAACTCGGAGTCAGAATTTATACAAAACCTGCTGTGGCAGCAAATGCTAGTCAGTCTTTTACTCGAAGGTGGCCTACCTCTAGCGAGAATGCTGGATTATTGGACTGGATCGACTACTCACGAAAGGTGAACAGACTTAACGCCAACACGACATCTTAGCTGCTAGGTGCAGGCCAAGCAGGCACACAGTAAATTTACATCTCTTCTAAATTTAAAGGGGCGACTCTCATGCTCTGTGTCACACAGACATCACGAACCACAACAGCGTGGCGTGGGGAGACCTGCGACTCTGCCGATGGCAGCACGGCTCTCAGGGTCACCTGCGTTTCACAGGACTCATTTACGGCACACCAAAGGAAGCGACGCAGTTTCACTAACCCCGGTAAGGTGATGCACAGTGTCAACGGAACAACGGAATGTAAGAGCGCACAGTCTGCGGGAGGCAGGAGGCAGAACACAGCGAAACGAAGGGTCAGCAGATCAGAAAGGGCCCCGCCTCTCATTTCACGCAGAGGGACTCTCACCACATCATCGTTTAGCATCAGCTTTTATCGAAAGCAGATTATAAAACCTGCTAACACTATTGGTATGATAAATATTATATTAGCTGGGACTAATATTATTGCTGCTAATTTGACCACCATTAAATACTACTGCTAACATGGTAATAGCGTCATTATCCTGGTAATATTTCTGCTATGGCTGTATATGTTACTTATATTGCTGCTGCTGGTATTATTCCTACTGCTGGTGACAGACTGTACAGCTGTTTGCTGTCCCCAAAAGCCAGGGCATCCACATCAGACAGGGCCTCAGTGAAGTTCCCTCCACAAGGTAATGCCAGTCATGCCTGCCTTTTGCAGCTTTCTCCGTTTACATGGACAAGATGGAAATGTACTGAAGCACTGTGTGTTTAAGCATCTAAATCCACACCCAACAGCCCACCAGGAGCATTCCTTTGGTCGTGAGTTCAGTTCATCGACTTTCCATTACCTGCTAGTAAATAAAACAATAGATAATCGGTATTACAAGTCCAGACTTTAATCTTAAACATCAACAGCCTTCCCAGCTGTGCAGTTCCACTGTGGCTGCCTCCGGAAGACGCGAATGCTGGGAAAGGCCTGGGTTTCCCGTTAGTACGGGCAAGTCCCAGACTTAATTTAAGCTGCACAACATGCATCAACCAGAACAGCCTTTGCCAATTAAAGCCTCTGTCACTCTGAGTGGGTGCGCAGGCCCAGTCCCCTGAGAACGAATGCTCTAATCCACTTTACTCACCTAGCAAGGCTACATCCATTTTCCAAAGCTGGATGTGTAGCTGAAGTTTCACACCTTAACCAGAACCCCTGGGCGCAGGTTCTGGGTCTGCGTCACCTTGGCCATAAACACCTAACCAAAATGCCACGTGGTGACCGCCAAAAGACCAGCAAAACGTTCTGAACTTTCAGAGCAATTGCTAAATCCACAAAATCCTTATCTGATAACCAAGAGAAATTACATGATAAACATGTACATGATTTAGTGATAAACGGTAATTAAAACAAATGTTTCCCTTATTTCTAAACAAGGCCCAGTAGGAAAATTTTGTGATACTGACAGAGCTTAAGAGGGAAAAAAATTCAGATAATCAGTAATATTATCCAATATAGTTTTATATTTTTAAACATGAAACAGACACTGATAATTCTGAATGAACAGTGCTTTACTGACCGATGATTATGAAAATACCAAATTCACACAAATGACATGCACTCTCACAAGGCTGAACCCTCAAACACGAGCACATTTAACGTTCATAAGCATTGAATCATCATCGGCACCTGGAGGTTAATATGCCTCTGATAAAACACGGGACACACATGCTTACTGTGGAAACTTCACCCACCTTCTGGGAGCTATAGAGCAACACGGAACACTAACACACACACACCTAAGGAGAGAATGCAAAGAACTCTCTTCTCTTCATTCCCTGCCACCCCTGAGTGTGTGTGTGTGTCCCCTATCCAAGTTGCACTCCGAGGAGGACTATTTACACAGCAGGACACACTGAACAAACAGTACTGCACTGGTGACTCCACTGGCGATTAGGTTGCAACCAGGTGGAACAGCAGGCATAACCTTCAAGGATCAAGACAACGATTCATTTCATAAGCCGTGCTGCGGGTGGCCCCTCTGTGGCGCCGGGTCAAAATGAAGGCTTCAGATGTCCCAAGACCCAAAAATCCCAAGAGGATCGGGTTTGGCGGGAAAACGTTGTCGCACAAAAAAAAAAAAAAAAAAAAAAAAAAGCACATACAGGACTGTGGCTGTACGCCGTGAAACACTCCGGCCTACTGTCCTGAAACAAGACATTTTAAATCTGTAAGACCCCAGTACATGGTGGCCTGGTGGGCAGCGCCATCGTCTCCCATCTAGACAACTGAGGCTTTGAATCTCTCTTCTGCGTCACGTTTATGGAATTTGCACGCTCTTCCCTTGTCTTGCAGGTTTCCTCCCACAGTATGAGGACATGCTATTCTGCTCATTTACCTGGTTTCTCACTGTGTATGGCATACAACTGAGTGTGCCTGAGAGTAAGTGGTCTGTGATGGCCTGGCAGGGTGTACCCCATCCTTGTGCCCTATGCTGCCTGGGATAGGCCACCAACCCCCTATCACGCAATCCTGACCAGGATGAGCAGCTAGAAAACAGATGGATGGATGTATGGATAATCCAAGTAAGGATTGCAGGAAGAGGGAATCTGCAGACACTATACAAAAATAAACTGGCAGACTTGTTCGTTTACCACTCCTGGCTAAGCAAGGGAGGACAGCCCTGTACTGACCTTCTGCTGGCCATTTAAGTTTAGCAGATACCCTTAACCCAATACTGACCAATGGGAGGGAAGTCATTGACTGTGTCTAATGACACAGTCATGCATGTAAAAGCCTACACAGTGCTGGGACCATCGTGTCTCACATTTCCAAACCCTAAACTTATCTGTAAGTCGCAGTTTCACAGACTTCAACACAGCAACAACAAGTCTGGGACTTAAGCCTCTGACCTTATACCTTTAACCGAGGCAAATCAATTTTTTAATTAATCATTTATTCATTAGTTCCATTATGATCTTCACAGTCACTTATTTAATTTGCTTAATAAGACAGCGATAAGCCTGTTCATCATGTTTATTTATCAATTTAACAGACATTTGTCCATGTACAGCAGGGCAGAAACAGCCCAAGCATACAACGGTTAAGGAGTTGACTAAGGTATAGAGGAGCTAGGCTGGCCATCCAATGAGGGACCAGCAATAATATGCAGGTCAGCACTGGAATAAGAGCTACGCAGCATCTTCCTACCAGAAGATACTGACAGTCAAACATGAAGTCTTAAAGGATCACCATAAGAACTTGAAGGAAGATCTTGTCACAGGATGTGAACTTCCTGAGCTGAACCAAAACAAGGCCCCCTTAGGTTCTGACCTGTGTTACCCATTAAACCCTACAAATTTCTAGTTCCATGTCCAATTTGCCAAGCCACCTCGCCGCTGCCTACAGTGGCTGTTTGTTTGTTGACTAATAAAAACAAGGACAACAGGGCAAATCTGTTTTCGCAGTGGGAGCGATTCGCGGCGGAGGGCTGCGAGGTGGTACAAAGGCCCGCTGAAAGTGAAACTGGGCCCAGAGGCAAGAACCCGAGGGGAGCAGACAGCGACGGTCATACGACGTGCTCCAACTCCCAGTTGGGGTTCCATGCCCCCCAACCGTTGCCATGGAGACACCCACACAGCGGCACCCAGGTCACAAGAGACTGAAGACCGCCGGTTTCATAGCAACAGGGAAGGGCTGGGAAGCACACCTAGGAACGGGCGCCGCAGGTCAGCATCTCCATAGATCAGAAGAACATGGACTCGTTTCACAGCAAAGCAGCCATCGGACCAGAGCCTCGAGGGTAAACAAGGCTACCGTTTCCCTCCCATCACCAAGACCCATAACATGATAAAATACAAGATGAAACCACAGAAATTCTGATCCTCTTTTTAATCACTGATCTCCTTGAACAGGTGCTAATCCCATTCGGCTCTTGAGGGAGATTACCAACGCAACCCCAGGAAGTCCCAGATTAAACTACAAACGCATGTCGTTAAACTCGGAGAAACAGGCTTGAACTGAGTGCCCCCCCCAATTCACAGGAGCACCAGAAGCGTTGCGACAACCCGTGGCCCGAGTGAAAACAGAGCCACATTCAGGGCGGAGTGACCCATTTGTGACAGAGCAGTGGCTCTGAACGAGCAGCTGAATGGAGGAGTCACACAACAGCTCTTCAGTGGAGCGGGGGGCCCCCCAGCCTCGCTCCCCTTTCTTGTCACCCCAAAGAAAAAACCCTCACTGCTATTCCTGTGGCCGTAAAAAAAAAGCCCCTTTACGCATTCCAGAGGGGCGTATAACTTTTCTGCAGCACCATGAGAGTCCGCCACTCGGTAGCCTCAGCCTGACAGCGCCCACATTGTGAGACACTCATCCCAGCCGTCGGTCGCTGAGGGCAGGGCGCAGAATGACCTCTTTGTTCCCCACAGGGTTGCAAGTCCGGGAACTGAACAGAGAGGCAAACCAAGGGTTAACTCCCAGGGAAACAAAGGCTGCAGACCCACAAGCAGATCTGAATAAGCTGGCCCACAATGTGGGCTCCAGATAACATTCTTTGCCGTGAAAGTGAGGTGCCCTACAGAGAAAGCGTTACTTCACTTGAAACATTTCTCAGATGAAATCAGTGCCTTTGTAATAATAAACTGATAGCTGGTGGTTTACATTCTGCCTTCACGATGTTCACTAGTTAACAATAAAAATGGCGGTTCTGCCCCTCCTCTTAAACCCTGTTCAGGTGAGTTATTTTTAACCGGGAATGCATGCATCTTCCAAAAGCTTTAGCCTGGTTAGGCTCGCAGTGGAGCCAATCCCAGGCAGCAAACAGAACAAGATAGGGGGCGCTGTGAACAGGATGCCTGTCTATTGCAGGGCTCACACAGAACAGGCAATTTAGAAATGCCCAATGACTGAAATGCATGTCTTTGGACAGCAGTGGAAAGCCTGCACAACTCAAGGAGAACATGCAAACTCCACACATGGAAATCATGGGTAGGATTCACACGTCCAACCCTGAAGTTCTGAGGCAACAGTGCTACCCGCTGAGCCACCTTTTAACAAGAAGTGCACAATCCAAAAAAGCCTGTAGAATTTGTGTATTCCTCAATTTTTTTTTTTTTTTAATCTGCGTCAACTTTAATCAAGTTTACTTCACCAGCAAGCCATTTACGACTCTCAATAGACATCTCAATCAAGAAAAGGTGCGATCGCACCTATGGGAGGTTAGTTCAGAGTTCGATGGAGTGTGGACACGATGCTCACATATACCCCGATGAGACAAAGCAGGGGCACAGGGAGCTCACGGAGACAGGCACCCTTCACAGCATGCCAGACAGGCCCTCCTGTCCAAGAGTGCGCGGACACAGTCTGGTACACTAAAAATGCTCCTGGGGCTTTTAAAGCACATCCTGAGATTCCAAGTCTTTTTTGGGACATGTCACGACAGGCAGATGAAACAAGAACGGCTCGACAGGCCCGAAGCTGCATTTCAGAAAATACCGCCGATGAGCGTTTCGCCGGAGATGGATGGGGAGAGAGCGAGCAGCTGCCGGTGCGAGATGAGCGGGCGTGGAATGAAAGGTCACATGGTAGGGGGGTGAGGTCAACCGTGCTAAAGCTCAAGGCAGCATTCCCTTTACCAAAAGTGTATAAAAAGTGCATATGACGTTGCCGACTTACGGTTCCGGCAATGAGTCTGACAGAACGTGCCTCTCATCTTTGAGATGGCTTAGCACCTTATGCGTGGCTCTGCTGTAAGATGTATACGTTCAGGCTGCAAAAAGACAATCCTTTATCAAAAGTCAGTGAGTGGCACGGATGAATGGACCAATAATAACCCTTTTCAGGGCTGGTAACCTTCAAAAATGCCGGAGGGGGGAAGAGTACTGAATAAAACAAGATGTTTAAGACATCCATCAGTAAACATAGCCAGTTACTGGGAACAGAAATTGTGGCTTTTCTGGCCCCTCCGTCCACCTTCCATAATTAAGACAATTTTAAGTTCTCTCTCTCTCCCAAAAAATTAGCTCCAGCATTATCAGCATAAAACTCGTATTAAAAGACAACCAATGACATTAGGGTTCCACAGCAAAGGACCGCAAACTAGGAACTTCACCAAAAGACCCACATATATGGACTCTCTGCTCTGTCTAAGTTACATCTAATTTCAACAAGTACGAAACTGTATGACAGGAAAGGGGCTCCCTTAAAATGGGTCAATCTGGTGTCGCCTCCAGTTATTTACAGCCTGAGAGCGACAGGAAACCAAGTAAATGGTAGCGGTACAGACGTCTGAGTTGCTGGTGCAGGTCTGAACCCCATTGGGAGGGCAAATAAATGAAATGGCAAGACAGGCTACAAGAGCTCACGCACTCACAAAAACAAACATTAGGCTAATACTGTAATGATTCACATAAATACAAAATAAATATGGAAAGTGCATGTTTTTACAACATATGATTGGCAATTTCATAATCTTTCTTCCCCGCAGCATAATTTCCTCATCTGCAACACAACATCAAAAAAAAAAAAATCCTGGTTTAACGTTGATTTTCCTTCAACATTTTCCTACATGTATGCTTCTAAAAGAAGGACCAGCTTCTCAGCATTGATCACTTAGCTGCCCCTTACTACAGTTCTTGTTATAGAATATATGCTGTGATTGGCACTCTATCAAATAAATTAAGTAGACATAGGTGAAAAAAATTTGCATAAGGGTAAACAGCATTTAATTACCATGATTAAGTGTCCAATTCGCAGGTCAAAAGATCCATAAGGAAATGAGTGGAATTCACAGACAGACAGAATGAGCCCCAGCACCACACAATTCCCAATGCTTCGGTCTACGAGACGGAATGGTTGCTGGGAGACAGCCTACATGTCAAAAGGCTAGCTGGTTTAAACCGAGTGCACCGTGGGGCCAGCAGATGGCGGAGTGATTAACGGTCTGGACCTGCCCCAGAACACTGTGGGGCTCGAGCCACAAGACCGACAAGCACAAGAGAATTAGGCTTAATGGGAAGATTCCTTCACGGGTACAAACTGGATGGAAGACGCTCCAGGAAAGAGGGACCAAGGAAACCCACATGCAAGCTGCTTTCTTAAAGGGGAATTCGAAGTGGCCCATGTATGTAAATGAAGGCACTTTACTGGAATGTTCCATGTGATGCAAAAAGCAGCCTAAACAAACCAAAAAACCAGCACCACCCATTTATAGAGAAGCTCCCCTTAGTATGAAACATGGAACACACTGGGAGAAATGAACAGAACACAGCTCTGACCCCCAAACTCCCACATCTAAGCTGTACCCTTCCCCCGCATTTCTACAGAAAGTGTGACCGTCGCACCCTCTGCCACAGTTATCCTGAATACAGAAGACCAGCCTGGGCTTTGATTACCACTGCACTCTGATAAACCGAGACGCCTTAAGGCTACCAGAATTATTCTAATTACTTATTCATTCAGTCCCATACAAAGGCTCTTTATCTAAGAAACCCGTTGGCCAAGTTTTAAAGTCTGTCCAAATAGCTCTACCTTGTTATATCTAAGAAGCATTTATCCTGAAAACGTGAAATAAAAAAAGTCTGATTTAGAAAAAGTAAACAACTAGGAATCTGCTCCTTATCAAACCGAATTCAGTGACACCCCTTCTATAAACAGACGAGTCAGATAAAACTAGACTGATTTCAGGATCATGGGCATAGCACTGAAAACAGACAGAAGGCATCATATGAGGTTTCCGTTCCAGGATTCAACCTTTTGTACCCTTGAGCAAAACAAAAAATGGTCGTCCCCACCCGTTAGGGAAGACCAGAAAAGGCAGGGATAATAACTGGAGGGAAAAGGAGAGGAAAAACAGGGAAATGACCTTTTTCTTTGTTCGTGTGTTTAAGTAATCTAAGGGTCAGGAGGAGTACGGTGGGGGCTGTTAGTCGTTAAAAAGTGAAAGCAGACCAACTGTGTGCGCTTGCTCACTTAACACCAGAAACAATCAAACAGGTGCACTGGACAAACAAGGAGAGAAGGGAGAACACCACAACAGGGCTCAAAGCAGGCAAACTTTCAAAAGGACTGGTGCCAGGAGGACAGGAGGTTGTAGCTCCTGTGTACAGCAGAGGATGGGAAGAAAAAGAACTAGTGATTATTAAAGACAACAAAACCGCCAATGAATACATGAATCGAGTGAATGAAGGCATGAATACAATGAAATTTCAATGCACCTGGCAGAGGGCTTCTGTACACACATTCTACTACAAGGCTGACATGTGATACTTTAATTATCATAGGCCTTCAATGTGTGTTTTTTCTTGCCTTCTCCTTTCCATCGAATGTCATCTGCCTTCCCAAAAATAATATATTGACACTGCATTCCCACTCACACCTGCCCTCTGCTTCCTCCCAGCTAGACGCTCCCCCCCATCCAAGGACTCTCAATATGATGCCGTGGTTCCAGAAGCTAAGATACGTGTCGATTTAAGGCGGCGTTCCAGCGCAGGCATCAGGCTGTACGCAGTGACACCCCAGGCAGTCCAAGAGCAGGTGGACCAATCAGACAGCTTTATTTAGTTAAAAAAAAAAAAACAAAGGGTTGTGTGTCTGCACGATGTAAGTGACACTAAAGATTGATGGTGTGGCAGAAACAATTAGCAAACGTGGCTCCAGCCTCATTCCCAGCCGCATGCTGTCTGTGTGATGGATGCAACCGATACAGGAACAGCAGGATGCGAAAGTGGCTGAACGGAATACCAAACGGGCTTCAGACCCAAATCTGTTCCACAAATGAATATTCAACAGGAATTTTAAAATCACCTCTTATGACAGAGCCTGCACAATAGACTTTAAATATTTAAAATCTTTATTTTACACTGTGTGAGATTTATAGATCGAAAAATGTGACGCTAATTAATTCCACCAAGTGTTAACAAAGGTTGTTGGGTAGAAAGTGCGTCAAACTTCACTGCATTACTTTCCCAATGTTTGCATAACCTATGCCCAACAGTATATTGCTCCACTGTTTCATCACTAATGTAGACTTTAACAGGCATACAGATCAGTCCCAGTTCTCAGAAAGTTTCATAAAACGAGCCTGAATCCTCTTACTATCATAAACAAGATCATCAGCAATGAGACTACACTGCAGGTGTTAAATTTTAGGGAAAAATGCTTTACTTCGAAAATAAATTTAAAAAAATGTACAGTTTTACAGTCGACGCCCTCCTGACCTTCAAAAAACCTGTAGAAGTGCAGCTTCCCGCACTCATCCTTAAACGTGCAGTGGCTTAACATTACAGCAATCTGGCTGCATGTCAGGTTCCAGGAGTTACGCCTGTCCAAACATGATATAATCTCGCATGGATCCCTGTATGGATATTATCGCTCATGATGATGATGGCTGGCTGGCTGGCTCCAGCAGCAGGGGCAGCGCCGCACTTTGCGCTATGAGAATCTCACCAACGCAGCCAGATCCAGGGAACCAAGGGTGGGCTACACCCAACTCTTGGACCTTCGGAACACTGTCTTAAAATTCTTAAAGCACATTCGGATTTAAAAATGTCGTCTTTCTCGTTATTCGGCGGCCCGAAGCGCCGATCCGCAGACTGGTGCAGTGTGAAACTTCAACAGCGTCGGTCATCTCAGGTTCTATTTAATCTCATATTAATTTTATGATGCCTACAGGTATGACCTTTCGGCACTCAAAAGCTGTAGCAGACAGCATCACAACCTAAATACTTATTATTATTATTATTATTATTATTATTATTAACAACAACACGCTTCTCGATCCCAGACATATCAGAGGAGCTCCAATCTCATCCATTTCTTAATCTCACGACGAAACCTGCAATGCGTAGCGGCTCCGTGAGCTCCGTCCAGCGGCTTCTCCATCCGATTCACAGCCCACGGCAGGCAGAGGGCACCGGCTGGCGACATTTGACGACATTGAGGGACAATTACGTGACATTAAGTGACAGTGCTGCAGAATGTGCCGCCGCAAAGTGGTGTATTGACATCAATGCCGTGTCACTGGCAGCGGTGACTAAGATGAGGAGCAGACACCAGAAACAGAAGGTTGATTTATAAAAATACTGACCATCAAGGCATGATATTACTATGATGAAGGTCAATATTACATGAACGCAAAACATTACAAGCCACGTAGCAAATTCCGTAGGAGTTAATACAGGTCATTTATTAAAACCCTATTTAAACTACGCCCACATTATTATTATTATTATTATTATTATTATTATTATTAACGAGATGAAATGGTAATATTCCTTTACTAATACCTGCCACCTCCTTAATCTGAATATTTCCTTGTACGTCCCCTATTAATTCAAGACGTCTTATAACAGGGCTGCCTGACATATCTCATCACTCTCCGGGGCTCATAATCATTCCGAGAAAAAGCCCAAAAATGTCATCCTGAAGATTCGACTCACCTTTCGCAGCATCCACCGCACACATCAGAGCGAGGACTAATCCCAGCATAGATGCGGGCGGTTTGTACCTTCGGAAATGCATGCCGTTATTTACCCCGAAAGAGACAGCGAGCAGCCCGTATGATGTATCACACTTCTATTACTCAGTATAACATTTAAAATAAAAACCCATGCGCTGCGCTCGCAGGACCCGCGACGGCTCTAAGATGGCTGCCGCTCGCCTATTCCTTTCGATCAGCCTCCTCTCTCGCAGTCCCGCAGCTGAAGCTGCGGTGACGTCAGCGCCGCTATAGAGGGACGGCGTCCCGCTGCCCACTGCCCGCTGCCCTCGGCCGGGACCCGCAAGAGGCTCCGTCCCCGATATTCTTCCACTTTGGAAACCGAATATCTGCACCCCGCCTGTTTATTTTTCTTAAAATATAGTATAAGCAAACACTGAACGCTCCCGTCACGTTATTACGTTCTTAACGTTCCTGTAACGTACCTGTAACGTTCCCTGTTATATACATATGTATATGACAGGTATTCAATTCTTGCCTGTTTTATATTAGTATTATTTATACCCAGTTACAAGACAACAAACAACAACTATTTATCCAGAATGGCCGATTGCTGAGTAAAATGACATTGTCCGATCTGTTGCCGGTTCTCTTTATTTCTCGATATTAAATAGCAGAAGGACAATGGTACAGCTTTTGGATATTGCTGTTCAGGTCATTTGAGTACTTTGCAAGGTTATACAATACCACAAGAGAAAGGAAATGCATTTTATTAGTAAATAATAATTAGAATCTTTCGTAGAAAAAATGCTAATTAAAATACTTTCACTGAAACGTACTTATTCCATCCATTTTTTCGTTCCATGTCAGGGTCTGGGTTGCAGGGTGTTAAATATTGCATAATTAAAATACTCTTAAATATTATCGAAATACAAGCTACGTACTTTTGTATCTATCTTTCTCTTTTAGGAGTTATAAAAGCGAGACTAACCCACTGAAATTTTTGAATACTGTTGTCATAGTTACAACAGGTTGCTTTTGCTTGGCAGCATGGAGCACATTGGGAAGAACCTCACAAATATGAAAATACACCAGTTGAATTTGTACAGTGTATAAACTACAATGACGTTAAACAATTAATGCAAATGAAACGAATACTAAATTGCAATGCTCTAATTAAATAGAAAGTTGTTTGCAAAAACTAAATGTGCAATAGAACTGACCAAACCTGTTGAACGTAAACTAAAACTAAAGTTAAAATGAAACTAGAACAGAATTAAAAACCGAAGACTAAAGTAACCTCTGTAATAATGGCAGCTGCAGCTGGGCACTTAAACTGCAAAGCATATGTGACCGCAGACGGATTGATGCTTGGGCCCCTGCTTTTATTCCCCCCGCTAGGCAATAATCAAATCAGCAAACCCATGTGAGCAATTCTCTGTTCTTCGTAGCGCCTGCACTGCATATGTACAGGCAAAAGACCCAAGTTACACCAGTGGAGGGAGAATTAAATAAGTGTAGAGCTGTATGTGAGTCATTCTGCATAAAGAGTGGCAGTTGAACATCCAGATAATGTAACAACAGCCCACTGTGAGCGCATTCCAGTCTCCTCTTGGGCCCTCCTCTTGCTTCTGGAATGAGGGATGGAGGTGACAGGGTTGTTCTGACCCTTATTTAACAGGGCAGTCAAGGTAGCTTTAATGTGCCTTTCAAGGCATTTGCTTAGGAGTGTTAAACTAAGAGTGGTTCTGGAGACACAGTCTGCCCTTCATGCACCGAGATGTCATGACAGCAGGGCGAGACTTATTTTACAAAGCAAGGATACGAGTGCCATTAAAAGCACAAGACCTCATCTTAAATAGACTTTAAATAATAATTAATACTTTATGGGTATGGTTTTTTTAGATGTTGTAATAATTTAAGGTCACCTCAATTTAGTTCAAAACATTTGGGCCTCCATTTTTGTTTTATTTATGTTTGTATACCATTGCCAAAACAATTTTTATTTGTCACATGTCTCTCAAAGCAAGACTATAGACCCAAAGAGGTCCAAGGTCAACTGGTTGCCCAATCCCCTTGGGCATGCCATCATTAGACAGAGCCGGGGAAAATATAAGACCATTGTAGACAGAAACAGTAAATTATGGTCAATTCCATCATCTGCAAGCTGGCTCTTCCTGCTGACCCTCATAAGACCTTCTAGTTTGTAGATTACATCAGTGATGTCGCAAATGTATCTGTGAGACTAATATTGCATCAAACATGTGGGGAGGATGGGCAGTATGGATGTTCATGCCTTGACAATTTGGAAAAAATACACTTTTAAAACTGCAACAAACTGACAAGTCATTTGTCATTTGTTTCTTCCTAGCAGGGCGTGAATGTCCCCCACCCCATGCACACCCGGTGGTCTCCAAGGACATGGGAAGATTGAAGACTGGAGGGATGCTTGGATGCTAAGCCGGGAGCCACAGCAGCATGCCTAGGCCTAAAATTGGGACGCAAGACCATATAGCGTCTTAGCATGCAAATGACAACAAGACAATCGACGGCAACAAAACTAGCACTAAAGCCCCTTTTTATCTGTACTTCATCTGTATGAAAACACTGGAAATCTGTTAATGTGTAAAATTAGTAGATCTGTTAGAACACGTGGCTTAGAGTGCTCAGTGTTCTGATCTATTCTGGAGCAATGCAGTCTGTAGCAAAAACCGATAGCATAAATGGCAGCTCAGAGTGGCAGGGCTGTAGTACAGGTATATGTAAGGATCCCCTTCATGCATATTCCAATGGGAAATTTGGTATTTATATTAACAGCGCAAGTGCTTTGGACTGGTCAAGATGTTAAATTATACGTAAGTAAAGAACCAAACAGTTCAAAATGAAATAACTTTGGTCATTTTTATTTTTAGAGTACATTTTTGACACTCCATTCATATACAGTACTGTGCAAAAGTCTTGAGCCACCCCTCATTCCTCCATATTTTGCTTCCAGAGAGCCAGACGTGTATGTTTTTAATGTAGCCTTGAGGAATAGTTCTCCAGGCTTCCTGAAGGACTTTTAAAGTTTTTGGCTCTCAATTTCAGTCCAGTCTCCGTACCTGACCAGTTTCAGAGGAATGCACTTTGTTTGTTAACCCATGCAGCGACCTACGTATGAATCATTCAAGCATAACAAAGCCATCTAACTTAAGGCATGAACCAGTGGAGAAACAGGTACAGATGATTACAGACGATCAGATGATGCTGCAATAAATCACTGTACCTATTGTCCCATTTTCCTAGCAAAATATAAAGAAATGAGGGGTGGCTCAAGACTTTTCCACAGTACTGTATTGGCTCTGGAGTGTCAAAGTGAGAGTGAACAAAAAAAATGTTTTATTTTTGGTTTTTAATTTCTACAATGATGCAGCAGGAACAGGAATCTTAGACATGACACTTCAAAGGAATTTCTCCACAGTCTCTTTTTGTATTTAGGAGGGCAATGCAAGCTCCAGGAGGAGTCTGGGAAATAATCTGATTACACAAATCCAGGGCGCAGCGGCCCGTCTTCAGGAGAGCTGTGGGCTTTTGCTGTGGTTATTCGTCCATGTTTTTGTAGGCATAAAGTGTGGGAAGGTTTTTTTATAAAGTCATGGAAGGCTAAATCCTGCCAGGCTGAAGCTTTACTGATATTCCTCTAATTCATAGCCACCTCCTGCCTTGTGTACAAACGCAAATACAGTAAAAGCCTCCACTTCCAAGTTTGTGTTCTTGCATTTATTGTGTAGACTTAGCAACAGCCCAGGATGGTTAGGCAGGAGGTGGCAATCTGCTTGTATGATTCAGGCCTCAACAGCGTGCGCTGGATTGTGCGACAGTTGAGAGTCCCGCTGGGTGGTGTTATGATTTGTGCAACTGGAATCTACTGCCAGGGCGCATGTGGCCTGCAGGACGGCAGTGAGCAAGACAACAGGCAAAAAGGCAGCTACCCCAGCAGCTGAGGAGCCAAAGGCTGCCAAGCGAGGTGGTCCCTCACCACAGACTTCCTCTTCATAGGCTATGTAGTCACATTCAGTTAGTCATTTCAGCGACTTAGTGGACACTTATCTGGAACCATTTAAGCAGCATCCGGTTTTTCATTGTGTCATTTGACACAGCTGGCTTCTCAACCGAAATGATTTAGCCTAAGTACCTAAGGCTTGAACAGCTGGATGCAATTTGGCCACAGCCGGTTAAAGTCACCAGTCTGAAATCCAGTTCACAAGCTGATACCCAACCTGTCCTTTACTGTCTAAAATCTATCTTTTTAAACACCAAGGTTTTTCCCAAGTCTGTCACATTCACTTATAAGGAGCAATATAGACCAAAATGGTATTCTAAAGTGATTTAAAAAAATAAAAATAGGTAAAATAATGCTGGCCTTGATGTGTGTTGTGCTCTAATAGAGACAAAAAACTCATGATCTCTTTGTGAAGCCAAATGGTATGACTCACCCAAAGAGTGTCTGTAAGTTTGGAGCGTCCTCGATGTCTTGATACGCTGTCCAGATGGGTCACCCGGTTGTGACAGCTGCATGCCTTGGAACCTGCGTGCTCCCCGTATTATTATGTCGTAATCATGCCTGCGATTATGAGGTGTATGGGTATGTTATTGCTACATGATTTACTTATTAGAGGTAACGTGATGGACATAATCCATTACACAGACGAAAGCTTTTTGGAAGGATGACATGATGTAGATTTTTTTAACAACCAAAGAAGCGAGTCATAATGTTTGAATATGTAACATAAAGGATTTCTATTAAAAAAATAAAAAGCATACCTGCAAGAAGCTAGGAGCCAACTGAAATGCTTATTTCACTTGAGAATTTGAGAATACTACCTTTTACAGGAATTCTTTTCTTGTGCTGAATTCCTCTAGGGTGTCATATACTGGTTTGTGGCATATTATATCCTTTATTTTTCATATATGTCTCTCTAAAACAGTGGGATTTAAGAACTGATAGATGTAGCTCACTTTTTTCAAAGCAAGAAAAGAACGAAGTCCTGCACAGTGTGGGCCTTGGTTGCCTGGTTACGAGATTTAATACATCAGATGAAGCATATTAACTTTAATACCAGGTCCAGTCCTCCATAAATGGTCAAGCTTTCAGAGGGCTTCTGAAGCCCATATCTTACAATGGACTCATCAATAGAAACACAAGTCCTATCTTCCCCACTCTTCAGCCCACTGCATCTGTATTCTGTGAGAACCTCATTGCTGAGAGGGACGTAGGCCATGCTGGGTGGGCAGTTGAACCTCAGAAGTTCTCCATTGGGACCTTGCAATTCCTTATCTTGAAAATCCTTCAAGATTGTTTGTCAAATTGTTTGTCTTTCAAGACAAAATTGTTCTAATTTAACCTATTTTGTTTCATATCGTATAATTGGTTTCAGCCATGTCACTATGGGATGCTGGGTTTATTTTTTTTTTAAAACACCTTATTTTGATCTGGAAACTCCAATCTCAGTATACACGGTGTATTGAACTTCAGCTGCTTGCTATATGGTATTCTGCCCAATAGACTCAAGAACCATTGAGCAGAAAACTTGGAAATGTGGGTGGGCTGGTCAAGTTCGTGGTGCTTTCCGCTTACATTCTGGAACATGTTATCAAACTTCTCAACTCTGAAACTTTAATGTGCCAGTGACCCGTGTGTTGGGTCACAATAGGTGGGTTGGTTTACAGCAAAATTGTTACTTTGAAAAGGTTTTAATGAAATACAGTGAGAGAAATGAATTAGCACTGCTGTGATGTTTTGATTAGAACAAGTACAATCTCGGCCCGGTTGTGCTTCGGAAAAATGGATGAATGGCAAAGCGTTTAAGAAATTGAGCTTGTGTACTGTGAACATATTCAAATTCGATTGATATTTTAAAGCGTCCAGCCAAGGAAGTATGATGGATCAGTGTGTAGCGGTGTGTCGTGTTTGTATGGACTCACCAATTTCTGCTGGTTTCCCTTCTGCAGTCTAAAAACATCTGGTTAGGCAAACTTGTGGCACTACACTGCCCATAGTGTGTGTGTGTGTGTGTGTGTGTGTGTGTGTGTGTGTGTGTGTGTGTGTGTGTGTGCCCTGCAATGGACGGGCATGCCACCAAGGGTGTCCCCCTACCTTGTGTCCTATGCTTTCTGGGATAGGCTCCAAGCTCTTCACAATCCTGTTGTCCAAGCAGTTTAAAGGTAGTTGAAAACATTTATCCATCAATCACTACTCAAGAAAAGGCAGCAGGAAAAAACTCACCCATGGAGGGAAGGGAGGTGAGAAAGGGGGACAAGAGAAACAACAACATTGCACAGTAGATTTTTGTCTTTCACGTTTGTCTTTTGCTGAGATAGAACATATCTCTAATTTCCTACTACAGATACCCACACTGTGTATTATCACTGTGTGACAGCAAAGAGTCAGAACAGGAACCCAGATATGTAGAATGTAGATCAGGAATAGATTTGGAGCAGACAAAATATGTACATCATGAAAGAGGAAGTAGATAATATGAGGTGGGTCTGCAGAAGGAAGCCCTGAGGTCCGGAAGTTGGTGGACACACAACAGTGTAGGCAGGTCACCTGAGTGTACTGAGTTTATATTATGATTAATTTAGCAGGTGCTGTCATCCTGCTCATTCATTCACGAGTGGCTGACTTTTTATCAGGGCTCTTAAGAGGGAAGCTCAGTTTCCAGCATGTTACACTCATCTATCTTTTGTGCTCACCTCAGAGAATGATTAAAATTTGTGTAAGCGTTTACGTTTCCCCAAATACTGCACAGCCCTGGAACGACAGTGAATATTTCCTAAACAGTGAAGGAATTTCAGCCTTGTTCCAATTTTAGTATTTGAAGTATGTCAACTGTAATTTAGTTTAATTAATGTTATATAATTAAGCAATGAAGTGGGAGCACAATCGGAAACAAGTCTTTCAATTAAATAAACCGTCTAGTTTCTATTGCAGCCAGGTATGCTAGCTGTTGATTCCAGAGTTTTACACAAAATGACTGCAACATAATTTTAACAAGTACATTCTGGGTACTGGCCCAGCTTTGCCTGCTTAAGCACTAAAACCTTAGCACCGGCAGTCTAGCTAACAAACAAGTTAAAATCAGATGTGACAGCATTGTAATTCTCCGAGGGATCTTTCTTATGCATGTCTATGCAGGCACTCATAAGTGGCACATAAGCTATATAAAAGAAATTGTTAGATGTTTTTATTGATGGTACCTTTATGTCTTGACAGCAGGTACCATAGAGTTAGAGACCAGGAAATGGGCGTAGACAGTTGGTGATCTAAGCTCCAGTTGGGTTCTCTGTTGTTGAATCAGTTAGGGTGGTACTTAACCTGAATTACTACAGTACACTAAAGTATTTAGTTACAGAAATTGGTTAAATAAAAAAAGTGTTAATCATTACCAGCCACTTGCTTCAGATAGAAGTGTCTGGTAATCAAAGTTTAGTACAAAGTTGCCAATAGTGTTGGATGCTGTACAATTACTACAATTGCTGTAATCAACTGGAAAAAAGTCTTTAGGATTTCATTTGTCTGCAAGGTGGCCAGAATAAACAAGAATTGGGGAACCAAACTTGAACTGAGACTGAATAAAGACTAGTAAAATTCCCTAATGATGGTGGCTGATTTCTGTAGCATGCACTATGTTCCCAGTTTATGGGATGTAGGTGGGATACTTTTTCAGTGACTACGGGGGTATCATTTCCGTCCGCTGGTATCTGTTTCTCTTGAACCTGATTTTGTGAAGAACACACTTATGGGCTTTCAGATTTCTGTGCCAGCAGACACTCAGTGGTTTTCCATCTGTCCAGCGACAGCCAGTCAGAGCTATCTTCCTGCCACCTTTCATCTCATTGTTTATCTGCTTAACAGATATTCTTCTGTTCAATACATCATACCTCCAATGCTTTTATAGCACACATTGTTTACTGTATGTTGGTGTATCTAGCAGATTTATATAGAATGTATTTATTATTATTGATAATGATTGATATTACTCATTCCCCATGTGTGCTACCAGTTTTTTCTGGTATATAATTTAAGAGTGTCTAATGGAAGGTGAAAGCTGTACGTACACATTAGCTAAAGCACTGGTGGAGTTTTCTGGCCTAGTTCATTATGAGGAATTATTATCCAATGACAGACGCTCTGTGTCTTCATATCATTGCATCATTAGCTTGCTATGATGTTTGAATGGAAGACGTGTATTTTTGACATGTGTTTCCTTACGTGTATTTGGTTTTTAGCCTGTTCATTGAACCTGGATATATTACGGAAACTTTCATCACATGCTCATTCAAAACCTCTTCTCAGATGAATATGGAGAGATGAAATTCAAATATATTTTATTTTTTTTTGGGGGGGTGGTGTCTCACTTCCCCAGGGTTGGGGGTTCAAATCCTATCTCTGCTCTGTGTGTGGAGTTTGCATGTTTTTTCTGTGTCTCGTGGGGATCCTTCGGGCCACACAAGTTTCCTCCCACAGTACAAAAACATGTGATTTAGGGTAACTGGCATCTCTAAATTTTCAATAATGTACTATTACATGTTTGTTTGTGTGTGTGTGTGTGTGTGTGTGTGTGTGTGTGTGTGTGTGTGTGTGTGTGTGTGTGTGTGTGTGTGTGTGCCAAGTGATGGATGGGCATCCTGACCATGGTAAGTGGTTAGAAGATGGATGGATGGATGGATGGATGGATGGATGGATGGATGGATGGATGGATGGATGGATGGATATTGCCTTTTGCTACATTTTGACCATATGCTCTGAGTGAAAGCACCAGCTACATGACTATTCTTTAAACTTGCATCTGCATGAACAGTCAATATATTATTACACATTAAATGATCCACGACTCTATACTGAATAAACAGTTGGAAGATGGATAGATACAATAAGTTAGTTTAAATAAAGTTCATATCCAAGGCAGCAAAATTTGACTCAAAGCACATTAATGTTTAAGGAAATGAAAACAGTGAATCATCCCAGGTCCACCTATATAATGTTGAGATTAGAAAATAAAGGTTAAGACATTATCGACACTATACCCTTTTAGCCTCACTGATAATTATAAGGCAAACACAATGAAATATGAAACGGAGTCATTTATAACCTACTGTGCAGAGCGCTAACTTCACCCACTACACCCACAGGGCAACTAGGAAGACTGATATCCCTCCCAGTACCAGGCTCCCATAAATACCCTGTTTATTCTGAGCTGTCAAAACAGAGCTGGTGTGAGCTAGCAGCATCACCACAGAGACCACGGTGCCTCACCAGTAAAAATAGGCACTGGTAGCTGTTGTGGTCAGAACCCTTTCCATGGTCTTCCTAATGGTCAAATATGGAAGGATATTTCAGGAATTTTCCCCAGGATAAGATAATCTGGTGGTATAGATTCAGCTGTTACTCTTATTTTAAGTTGAAGGCCAGAGAAGACAACATGTGATGTTCAGCAGGAGTACACGAGACACAGCTTCACTGTCACGGTTAAAGGAGAGAAAAAAAAAAAAAATCAGAGAGATATGCATGTAAACAACAGGCAGATAGCAAAGGTCCTGACCCCACCGTCAGAATGCACTTTAGAGGGTGGGCAGCTGTATTGTGGTTGGATCTGAATACATAGGCAAAGAGTCACCGAAGCTATGAAGTTCGCTCTCCATCACTGCACGACGAGAGGGTTGAAATGGTTGACTTCAGACATGCTAAAATGGTAGCTATGGCAACACTGAACTTGCAAAGCGATGTGGGGATAAAAGGACTGTCCTGAATCAGAGGAATATTGGACAGCGATGGGGGGAGGGGGTGTTACTTCTTTATAGAATTCTTGGCATAAGGTGATTGAGAAGGAGCCATCAGCCTGTCTGTACTGCTACCGCTACCATTGTGAACCTATGGCACTGCCCGTACTAAAGAGCATCGTGGTGATGATGATTAGTTACCTTAAATCATCCTTATTAGTAGGAAAAGGAAGAAAAGCTTATTCATGTCAGCCTCTAGTTAGGAGAGGTCAAGTGACTCTCAGATTCCTAAAGTCCCTGAACTGAGCCCAACAGCACCGTTGAGAAGATCCAGATGAATCAGTGCCTCTCTATCAGCATGTCCTGTGGGTGTATTGTGGTATGGGAATAAAGGGTGGGCTGCAGATGATGTTCAACTGCACTTGTAACCAAGAGGTTGTCTTATAAAAGCATATCAGTCACCATGGACACTTTTGGGTGGAGGAACCACTCCCTCCAGAGGAGAGATGCCAATGTTATTCCTGTTTGAACGTCCAGAACAAAATCAAATGACTTTGGGTGAGGGAGAAACATCAGGGCTGAGGGAGTTGAGGAGGAGGGCTGCCTCTGCTGACTGAGCCACAAAGGAGCCCAGCATTGTCCCATTTTCAAGTGGCATGCTGCAGCAGAACACCTCTGAGATGCAAATGGAGGTCAACAGGACAACAGGTCTGTCTGCACTGAGTGCTTGTGCTTTAGCGTGACGCCTACCAAGTATGGCTGAGATTGCAGTGTCATTAAGAACATCCAAGAACTCTGTCGCTCATCTTTCCAGAATTGTCTGTCACTCGACCTTTCCGGCAGAATTGTCTATCCACTGAACACACTATAAAACTTATAAACATTCACAGAATTCTATAGTGTTGAGTCATTTGGAGAATTCTGTAGTTACCCTGAGTAGTCTACAGGAATTTAGTTATCAATCATAAAAATTTAGTATGTAGAACATACTACCCAAAAAAAGGCTTTGGCAAGTTTTTACAGTGATAGCTTGTTTAATAAATTCTTCTTTTTTGGAATCAGAGTTTTGTTTTTTCCATTATCATATAGAGAAGAAATGGAGTTTGATGAATGTTCCTTTGAACTTTGGATCTTGCAGTTGTTTTCATTATTCAGTGCCAAAGCAGCCGTGAGGTGTGCATTTTTTATGTTTTTTTATTTAATTTTACTAGTGGAACATGTTTATCACTGCAACAGTAGCTGAGTTTCAGAGTAAATCAAAGAGTGCCAGGGCAGGATAAAGAACCTTAATGCACAAACCCGAAACCAGAAAAAGTTTGTACGATATGGAAAATGCAAAAAAAAAAATGCAGTGATTCTTAAATTTACTTTGACTTTTATTTCATTGCAGACAGTATGAACCCAAGATATTTC